>SSNR01000144.1:700691-726500 GCA_006937965.1 Callopanchax toddi | reverse complement strand
AATAAACGCTGAGTTACAGGCTAATAAACGCTGAGTTACAGGCTAATAAACGCTGAGTTACAGGCTAATAAACGCTGAGTTACAGGCTAATAAACGCTGAGTTACAGGCTAATAAACGCTGAGTTACAGGCTAATAAACGCTGAGTTACAGGTTAATAAACGCTGAGTTACAGGCTAATAAACGCTGAGTTACAGGCTAATAAACGCTGAGTTACAGGCTAATAAACGTGTAATATACGTATAGGTATAGGTAATAATAACGTATAGGTAATGTGCGTGCGTGCGTGTGTGTGTTTGTGTATGTGTGCGTGTGCGTGTCACTGACCCCTCTCCAGCACCACACCCAGACCGTTTGTTGTTTCTCCTCCTGACTGATGGAACTCTTTCTGACTGTGTTTGTGTTTGGACCCATCAGCCTCGTGGTTCTGGTGGCTCTCAACATGCTGCTGTTCTACAAGCTGTACGCTCTGGAAAGAGCAGCTCACACACTGGAGAGGTGGCACTCCTACTCTGTCACCGACAGGTGAGCACTCAGAACCTCTGGGAGCGACTGGTCCTATGAGGTTCTCCTGATCCCGTCCCGTTTAAACTCCTGAGGGTTTCAGTGCTGTAGTAGTGTTGGCTCTGATCTGTTTGTCACCCCGTCAGCCCGTTGCCTCAGACGGCCGGGGAGTGGGCCCAGGTTCTACACCTCCAGAGGCAGTTTCACCAGGCCCAGCTCAGTAAATGGCAGCAGATCCTGCAGTCCTCCGTCACGCTCCTGGACCAGGTGAGTTTGCCCGTCTCTTCCTTAAATCTCAACTCTGATCCGTATTGACCTCTGACCCTTACCGAGTTGTCTGTCATGTCCGTTTCTGTCTCCCAGATGAAGCAGTCTTTAGAAAAACTCCACCGGAACATCGTGGTAACGGAGGCGCAGCAGGACCCACCAGCTGACACCGTCACAGAGTCTCTGAGTGAAGCCTGACCCGTCAGACCTACAACTGTCTGTTCTGTCCATCATTTCAGAATCAGAAACTTGTCCTGGGTGGGGCATCTGAGTGAACTACACTACCCACAAGTCTCCTCTCCTGATTGACTTGAAAAGGCATCAGACGCCTTCAGCTTCGACCCGGTCCGAAGCTTCCAGAACCACAGCAATAAACCTGCATCTCATTTGTATATATAGTGCATGGAAACAGGCCACTGGTGGGCCCGTTTACCTGTCAATCATTCTCAGACCGGTCCAGGCTCCGCCCCTCCCTCGAACGGCTGGGAACAAATCAGCGAAGCGTTCTGGTCCGAGGGCGAAGCTTCCAGACCGGACAGAACTCTGGACCGTCGCAGTATTTATTATTACCTCTGAAGTCTCGTCCTGCTCTGAAGTCATGTGATGGCTGTTCTGTGCTCTGATTGGCTTTTGTGTTTCTAACCAACAGGAACTCTGTGGATTAAAACTGGGTCGCAGCAATAAGAACAACCAGAATGTTTCAGGAAAAAAAGAGTTTAGTGATGAAAATATTAATATGGTGCGAGTGAGAAAAACAAAGAACCTTTCAAAGTGTGATTGAGTGTGTGTGTGTGCACGTGTGTGTGTATGTGCGTGCGTGCGTGTCCTTCCTGTTACGTTATCATGTTACACGTCCATATCAGTGTTTATTTTAGTTCTTTCTTCCTGTTTTGTGAACATCTCGACAGCTCAGCTGACTTGAATTAAAAAGGACCAAGCAGAACTTTTCACGATGAAGAAAAAGGGAATCCATCACTCAGTATTTAATTCTGTTTGTGTGACAATAATCAGAATCAGTCGTCATCTTTTTTACTCTTTCATTTTCTAATGTCATGATTTAGTTATAAGTTATGATTTGTTTTCTTGATGAACCTTTTGTCATCTGATCACACTCCATGTTTGGTTCTGATCCTCCATGTTCTTCCTGTTTGGTTCTGATCTTCTATGTTCTCGTCCTGTTCTGTTTGTTTTGAGTTCTGAGGCTCCAAAACCTCGTGGGCCCTGCTGTGCACGGCCGTCCTCTGAAACCTGAAGTCTGTAGTATTTATTTGGGAAGGAGGAGTGGAGAAGGGAATGTTGTGTGAGAGTCTGATTGTAAACAGCGACGTGGAGAGAAATGAAACCTGGAACTCCTCAGCTGTTCTCTGTGTGTTCATTGGCTCCAATTTTAGCATCATGTTGATTTTTTTTCCTTTCACTTTTTGTGCTTAAATTGTTCAAAGAATTACAAAATAAATATTCAAATCTTCAAATTATCTTTTTTTAACAGATTAAATGAATCCATGTTGTGTTTTCTGAATTAGCTTCATTCTGAACATTTAGGCAGTGGTTCGTAAAAATAAACTTCAAAAAGTTTTTCATATTCATTCCTTGAACTTTTTAAATTAAATCTGTGATGACTTAAAATAATAAAAATATTTAAAAAATAATGTGAAGAATATCCATATTTATCAAATAAATTCAAAATCATTTCCAATAATTTTTCCAACATGAATTTGTGTGTTTTTTATCATTTTGTTTTCTGATCAACTAAAATGTTGATGAATCGTTTATGATCAGTGTATTTTCTGCAGAATCAACAAAAGTTCTTGATTGATTTAATGAGAGAATCTTTAACTTCAGAAGGAAAGGTATTTATTCTGTTTTTCTGCTCATTTTGTTATATATATATATATATATATATATATATATATATATATATATATATATATATATATATGAGTGGTATCTGATTGTTATCTGATGAAAGTCTTTATTAAAAGATTGTAATTTAATTATACATAATCCATCATTTTTGAACATAAAACAAATGACAGTATAGCACTTTGAAGTAGTCCATTAATTTTTTGTTTCGTTAGAAGGAAACGATATGAAGGCAGGAGTTTTCTTGTGTCGTTTTGATCTTTGTTTTCTGCCGGGAAAATGTCGCCCTCCCGTGGCGAAGTTTCACCATTACAACCATAGATGTATACTGTATATCGCCCTAATCTGCGGCAGCTGCTGGAGGTGAGCCTGCTACACCGGACCTCCTCCAGGAACCTGGACGAGACTCGGTTGTCGGTGAGTTTGGGTCGGCTGTGAACTATTTACTGTGAACTAAATTATTACCTGTACATTTGAAGCTAATTACAGCTTGTGTGATGATCCGCTGTGGACTGTGGCCGACCTGAGGACTAAAACTAAACAGAGAAAATGGTTAGCTTAGCACTTAGCCGCTAACTTAGCATACAAATCAAATGTGCTGCATTTTGGATTTTATAACTACTGTTACACAAGTTTTGAAGTCATAAATAAGGAAATGCATATTAAATAAAATTGCAATAATATTGTTGTTTTAATTTTCTATGCTTGTGATGTTGCTAAATTGAGCCACTAGGTGTCACTGCTGAGCTTTAGCTACCCGGTTGGAACCCTGTTACCCCACACCGTCCAACACTGTCCCACACTATCCCACATCATCCCACAGTGTCCCACGTCATCCCACAGTGTCCCACATCATCCCACAGTGTCCCACGTCATCCCACAGTGTCCCACGTCATCCCACAGTGTCCCACATCATCCCACAGTGTCCCACATCATCCCACAGTGTCCCACGTCATCCCACAGTGTCCCACATCATCCCACAGTGTCCCACATCATCCCACAGTGTCCCACGTCATCCCACAGTGTCCCACATCATCCCACACTATCCCACGTCATCCCACAGTGTCCCACGTCATCCCACAGTAGCCCACATCATCCCACAGTGTCCCACATCATCCCACAGTGTCCCACGTCATCCCACAGTGTCCCACATCATCCCACAGTGTCCCACGTCATCCCACAGTGTCCCACGTCATCCCACAGTGTCCCACAGTGTCCCACGTCATCCCACAGTGTCCCACATCATCCCACAGTGTCCCACATCATCCCACAGTGGCCCACGTCATCCCACAGTGTCCCACATCATCCCACAGTGTCCCACGTCATCCCACAGTGTCCCACATCATCCCACAGTGTCCCACGTCATCCCACAGTGTCCCACGTCATCCCACAGTGTCCCACATCATCCCACAGTGTCCCACATCATCCCACACTATCCCACATCATCCCACAGTGTCCCACAGTGTCCCACGTCATCCCACAGTGTCCCACGTCATCCCACAGTGTCCCACGTCATCCCACAGTGTCCCACGTCATCCCACAGTGTCCCACATCATCCCACACTATCCCACATCATCCCACAGTGTCCCACATCATCCCACAGTGTCCCACGTCATCCCACAGTGTCCCACATCATCCCACAGTGTCCCACGTCATCCCACAGTGTCCCACGTCATCCCACAGTGTCCCACATCATCCCACACTATCCCACGTCATCCCACAGTGTCCCACATCATCCCACACTATCCCACGTCATCCCACAGTGTCCCACGTCATCCCACAGTGTCCCACATCATCCCACAGTGTCCCACGTCATCCCACAGTGTCCCACATCATCCCACAGTGTCCCACGTCATCCCACAGTGTCCCACATCATCCCACACTATCCCACGTCATCCCACAGTGTCCCACATCATCCCACACTATCCCACGTCATCCCACAGTGTCCCACGTCATCCCACAGTGTCCCACATCATCCCACACTATCCCACGTCATCCCACAGTGTCCCACATCATCCCACAGTGTCCCACGTCATCCCACAGTGTCCCACGTCATCCCACAGTGTCCCACATCATCCCACAGTGTCCCACATCATCCCACAGTGTCCCACGTCATCCCACAGTGTCCCACATCATCCCACACTATCCCACGTCATCCCACAGTGTCCCACATCATCCCACAGTGTCCCACGTCATCCCACAGTGTCCCACAGTGTCCCACGTCATCCCACAGTGTCCCACATCATCCCACAGTGTCCCACATCATCCCACAGTGTCCCACGTCATCCCACAGTGTCCCACATCATCCCACAGTGTCCTACATGGCCTACCATACTGCCCCACATTGACATGCATTTAGTTTTACAGTGGGTTTGAATAGTTTTGTCTCTCAGCTTCGGGTAAAGACAGTCATTTTTGATGTTCTGAGCAGCAAAACGTCCCCTGAAGCGTCTCGCTTCTAATAAAAACTCAGAGACTCTGGTTTCTTGGATCAGTGGATTTTCTTTATTGTGGTGAGTAACATTTTCACGGCTACATAGGAAGAGAAAATGCAGTTTTTTTAGTTCCTGAAAGAAAAACAAACAGAATTCAGCTGCTGCTTCATCTGAGCAGATAACAAGAGACAGAGGTGAGTTTTCTGTTGTTGCTGGGGGTCTCAGTGCAGCTTCCATTTGATTCTATCAAACAGCATGCAGATATTGTAGATCAAACTTTTAGAATATTAATTCTGGTATAAAGAGACGAGCAGACTCATGCGGAGCGTCGAGCTCTGAGGCGTCTGGACCTGGAACCAGGAGACTTCAGGTTTGTGTTTTGAGGCACGCTGGGCAGGTTTACGGCAGTGAGATCACAGGAATTAGACGAGCCCTTAGTTTGTGAAGATGTTCGAGGGAGGTTTCCACTGATAGCAAAGTTTTAAAGGGGTGATTGTTGATATTGTTGTTGCAGGAAGTCACTCAGTAGAGACCAGTTTCATTCTGGTCTCAGTTCGGACATTTACAGAAATCAAACCGTTAAATCAAATCCTTTGGGTTTATCATGTCTCTGATTGTTGATGAGGATCAACAGCTGCTCAGAAACACCAGAGGAGGATTTCTGACCATTGATTGTTGTTGTGAACTGTTGATGAATCGTATTCTGATTTTAACCTGTCTGATGTTTAAAATCACAGTAAAACATGTTTGACTCTAAACGCTGCTGATAAAAGGTTTTTGTTCATAAAATTATTTAAAATATTTTTAAATCTTCATAGAAACTTTAAGGGAAAGTTAGTTTTTGTAACTGAACCAAAGTTGTTTTTGTTTGACAGCCTAAAGTTTCTGCAGAGTTTTTTTCACCTGCTGTGGGTTCGTAGTCTTATTTGTGGCCACTGGGTGTCGCTGTTTGCTCAGGTTTATCAGCTGAACTTTGACCTTGTTCTATTTTTATCTGCAGAGGCGTGATATAATAATTATAATGAGATCATTTAAAACAGTGGAATTTAATTCATCTGTCTTTACTGATGTGTCGTTTTCATCTAAATAAAGAACCTGCTGAAGAAGAACGTCATATTAAAGTATCAGGCGTCAAAAGAAGAAAATATTTCATAAATCTGGCAGTGATTTTTGGTTCTGAAGTATTGAAAAGAAATCAAAGTATTTTAAACTCTTTTCTAAACCATTTTATTTCTTTCTGTAAAATATTTTATCCTTAGTTTGAATCACAGCATGTTGTTGAAATATAGAAAATTAGATATTAGAAACTAAAATATATGATTTTTGTTTAACTTGTCAGGGTTTCAGTCAAGAACTGAACAGATGACATCGGTGGACTGAGTGTGTGTGTGTGTGTGTGTGTGTGGGTGGGGTGGGGGGGAATTCCTTCAGCAGCAGCGTCCAGTGATCCACTGCTACAGGTAAAGGTACTGGTACTGGTACAGGTACAGGTACTGGTACTAGTAAAGATACTGGTACAGGTACTGGTACTGGTACAGGTACTGGTACAGGTAAAGGTACTGGTACAGGGAAAGGTACTGGTACTAGTAAAGATACTGGTACTAGTACTGGTACAGGTAAAGGTACTGGTAAAGGTACTGGTACAGGTAAAGGTACTGGTACAGGGAAAGGTACTGGTACTAGTAAAGATACTGGTACTAGTACTGGTACAGGTAAAGGTACTGGTACTGGTACTGGTACAAGTAAAGATACTGGTACTAGTACTGGTACAGGTAAAGGTACTGGTACTGGTACAGGTACTGGTACTGGTACTAGTACAAGTAAAGATACTGGTACTAGTACTGGTACAGGTAAAGGTACTGGTAAAGGTACTGGTACAGGGAAAGGTACTGGTTCTGGTACTAGTACTACTGATTCTGGTACTAGTACCGGTACTAGTACTACTACTAATAGTGGTACAGGTAAAGGTACAGGTGCAGGTAAAGGTACTGGTACTAGTACTGGTTCTGGTACAGGTAAAGGTACTGGTACTAGTACAGGTAAAGTACTGGTACAGGTGCAGGTAAAGGTACTGGTACTAGTACTGGTTCTGGTAGTGGTACTAGTGGTTCTGGTACTAGTACTGATACTAGTACTGGTTCTGGTACAGGTACTGGTAAAGGTACTGGTACTAGTACTGGTTCTGGTAGTGGTACTAGTACTGGTACTGGTACTACTGGTTCTGGTACTAGTACTGGTTCTGGTACAGGTACTGGTAAAGGTACTGGTAAAGGTACTGGTACTAGTACTGGTACAGGTAAAGGTACAGGTGCAGG
The DNA here is from genome assembly GCA_006937965.1 of Callopanchax toddi. Lineage (NCBI taxonomy): Eukaryota > Metazoa > Chordata > Actinopteri > Cyprinodontiformes > Nothobranchiidae > Callopanchax > Callopanchax toddi. The sequence goes on along the minus strand of SSNR01000144.1, from coordinate 719,118 downwards.
TAAAGGTACTGGTACTAGTAGTGGTACTAGTACTGGTTCTGGTACTGGTACTACTGGTTCTGGTACTAGTACTGGTACTGGTTCTGGTACAGGTAAAGGTACTGGTTCTAGTACTGGTACTCGTACTGGTACCTATAGATGGTGAATATAAAGCTAATCTCCCACTGCAGGCTGACTTGGTGTGGTCCTGATCGTTTCTGATGTTTTTAACTTGACCTCAGTGTCTGAACAGTCGAGTCACATGTCACCCACCTCTAATAAAACGTGATGGACGCTGGAGGAGGCGGGGTCTAGAACAGCGTCTTTCAGCAGCTCTTCTGTTACCACTGATTTGAGTTTAGGGGATTTTTCTGATGAGGTGTTGCTTTTAAGCAGATTTCTTTGATTCTAGTCTGGATCCTGTGCTGCCTGAAGGATTTTTGCTACAACTCTTCTACTTTTTGGTCAGTTGTTATGATACGTAAGCAACGACAGACCTGATCATCTCCCTGACTCCTACGTCTCTCAGACGATACCAGCAGACAGAGATTTGAAGAGGAGCAGAAAAAGCAAAGGAGGTGGATTAACAAGATCTGAGCCCAGAGTCTGAGTGGAGCTTTAGGACCTGACCAGAGCCTAAGAAGACCTCCCTCCAGGTGATGAAAGGTGCTGAGGAAGGAGGAGTGGGAATGAGCCTCCCTCTGGAGGCGGGCTAAGAACGGTGATTGAACGGGAGATAATGATGGGCCAATGAGGACAGACAGCACACAAAGAAAGTTTTTCAGAAGACTTTGGTATTTTCTTTGTTTGCAATTCGGAGGAAGTCGACCCCTGATCATGTTTTGTAATGGATGAAGTTTAACTCCCAGCTCTTCTAACATGATGGTGGAAAAGACCCATAAATAAAAGAAGGAAACGTGACTAGTAGAGATGTCATCAGTCGATTAGATGTCAGCATGCAAGCAGAACCCACAGGTACACGTAGAACAGGTGAACACGTATTTACAGCTCGGTTCTCCTCCTCATGTGGAACCACAGCTCGCTCCGTTTAGTCGTCACGGTAAACAAAAACCTGAGTCCCGGTTTTCTTTCCATGGCGTGGAGAGGACAGCAGGAGACGGGGACAGGGAGGAGTGGAGGAAGTCCTCAGCGCTGCTTCAGATTCTCCAACGACCTGAAGGTTAAAGAACAGGAAATGAAGAAGATCAGCTTGAATGGATGTTTAAAACTCAACATCCAGTTTTGTGTGACAGATTTTCAGATTAATGATGAAAAAAACCTCAAAAATCTGGAGTCACACGAGTCATGTGACAAGACTTTTTAAAGGTTCCTTCTTTGATTTGTTTGTGTTTTTGTCTCATCTCAGATTAAATGGAGTCCTAATGCATCAGGATGACTCTTTAAACCAAGACTTGATTTAATTAACTGAAAATGAGCAACTCATCTACCACTGAGCTGCAGCAGTGTCTCTCCTGATCTGACTAGCCATGAGTGCTGCTCCTGTCAGAGGACTACTTCCTGTTTCTAGAGACTCCGCCCACTAAATAAGTAACTGATGGAATTCAGAACGACTCTTTGATGTAGAGGAAACGGTTGTTGATGTTTGATGGTTGCAGACGTTTGTTAAAGACGTTTAGATGAAACTAAATCAGAAACCTTTAGTCTGAGGCAGGAAAGCACTGAGCAGAAATAAACTATCAACATATCAGCAGTTTGTGCTTTCCAGAAAACTGAATCCAACCCTCCCTCCTCAGAGACACTTTGACTGGATATTTCTGAAAACTAAAACAGAATCTGATTGATCTGGATCCAATTCATTCTTCATTCGTTTTGCATGAAAACAGAACTAAACAGATTATAAATCAGTAACAAAAAGGAGTGACTGGTGAGGATCCAGACCTACCGTTTTATTCTGCCACCTGCACACCTGCACAGTTATCCTTACTCTCCGACGCGATGGCTAAGTACTCGGCCCTGAAGGAGGAAACGAGGCAGAAGGAAGGAAGGGAAAGCGGAGAGGAAATGTTTAGGATCAGATAGACAGATTGTGTGTTACTGCAGGAGCGAAAGCAAGCAGAGAGGGATGTCGGGACATTTGGTCCGCTCAGCGGGATCTGGACACTCACTCGCTTTCCCTCAGAGCTTCCTCTCCAGCCGCTGAGATTTTCCTGTAGCAGTAAATCATTTCCACCACCAGCCATAACTGAAGCCCGATGATGGAGACGTACATCATCACCTCGGAAAGGATGGACGCCATCCCTCTGGTGACTGCAGGAACACAGAACATGCATCAGGAGGGACGCAAGGACATGCATCTTTTATAAGAAACACATGATTCATAATTCACCGTGAGACTCTGCGCACTACATTCTGAATCCTACTGCTCATACAGTTTATGGCAGCAACACGTTTCTGAAAACCTTAGTTCATATGTTGATGTTTGAACAGAGAGGATATAAAACTCCTTCAGAGGACTGTTCTGGTTCTGGGTCTCCGGATCTTCTAACATCACATTATCAGAGAGTTTAGTTCTGATTTAAAGCAGCTCTCATGTAGGATTTACCAACATCTGGTGATGTGTTTTTATGAAGTTCAAAATAAAAAAACATCATTTTAAAAATGTGTTTTTTTTTGGGATTCTTTAGGAAAATTAACTTGAAATGATGATGATAAAAAGCCTTTGAGGAATACTGGTGATGTTTTATTTTCCTGCAGGCTGTAATGGGTGATGGTAAACACGTCCTGTTTGCTCAGCTGTTCTTGTTTGATCTGGACTCGTTGCACACAGCAGACGTGTGTTTGGTTAACGGATGATAGATGTGCTCTGCCTCAGAGAGAGAACGAGGCTTTAAAGGGGCGTGTTATTTATCTACACCCAAAGCAGCATCTCACCTGATCGGAGTAGCCATGACTATTGCTCCAGTTAGATGACAACTTCTTGTTTTTAAAGACTCCGCCCACTTGAGTGATGTCATACTGTTCTTACTGTAGCTATATAACTGATAGAAGTCACTTAAAAAGAGCCAACCGTCTGTTAATTGATCAAATAGAGGTCTGATTATTGATTAGCTACTGAGTGGAGTCGACCACAGCACACTGCAGGACTGAACACATCGATTCCTACTGATAAAGTCAATGTCTTACGTCGGGGCACCACATTGAGACTGATAAACTTGTCACTGATGTTTTGAAACTCGTAGTTGGAGTAGATCAGCAGGCGCTTGAAGTTACACCAGTAGGTCCCCGTGTCGTTGAAGGTCACGTTCAGGATGTAGATGGAGCCGTCCTGCAGGTCCAGGGTCTGCTTGCTGCCGTTCCAGTCCAGACGCTCATAGAAACGGGGGTCTATGATCTCGCCTGCCATGTTTTCGTAGGTGTACAACTGAAACGGGAAGCAGAAGCTGTGAGACGATTCTTACTTTGTCACCTCCTCTGCAGAACATCTGCAGTCTGGATCTTTATGTAGACAATGAGGAGTTACTTTTTTTATCTTAAAGAGGTTTTCAACCATCTTGAAGTGTGTTTAAGTGTAGAAATGATAAACAGCCTCTATTTAGAGAAATAGAGTTTGCATCCTTTAGGACTGATGAGCTAAGTCTAGTCTGTACTAGGGGTTGTACGACTTACTATTTTTTAAAGTCGAATATCAAGTAATGAAAGTCGAGTCTACTTTGACTAATCGCTGATGACGTCATACAGACGCAGTATTTATAAAACTTGACAGGCTTTATTGCAAAAACTTATTTCTACTGCTGACAACAAACCGCTCAGAAAACATTCCTATAGAGAGCAGCACTTTGGTTTTAGTCTCAAGCCTTTAGACTAAAATGCTGATTAGTTTTAGTCACATTTTAGTCATGTTTACATGCAAAACAGTGTTAGTCCGTTTGTGGTCTATTGTTCAGCCATCGTTATCACAAAGACATTCGCTATTTAATGAATAAAATCACTCAAAGCTCGTTAGCTTAGCCGTTAGCACATCAGAGGTTTGAATGGACTGAATGTAGCGCTGCATTTTTAGTAAAACAAACTAATCACCGTTTAGTTGATTAAATAAGGACAATCGATAGGCAGGGTCATCACAAGCTGTCAAGCAGGATTCTTTGAGTAAATATCCATTTTATTAGCCAGAGAGACGGGAGACTGATCACCCCAGAACTGATCAAAGGGTCGACCCCTTCAAAATAAAAGTTCACGTGATCGGCGACTAGTCGATAAAAAGTCTCCTACAGAGCAGAATAGTCGACCGGTTCGTGCAACCCCTAGTCTGAACACAGCTGAGCTGAAACTAAAGGCTGGTAAAACAACACCAGGAAACTTTCAAGGTGACTTTCTAGATGTTCCAGCCCCATCCACTGACGATGATGAACACATGAACGGTGCTTTTCTACTAAAATGATCATTTCACTTCCCGTCTCATAACAGGAAATGTGATTAAGCTTCAACCAGTGTCAGCTACAGTTTAAAGTCGAGATGCTGATTTAGATTTTACGGGTCGATTCCAGGTTCTGATTTCTGCTCATTGTGACCTGATGATGATGATAAAACTTTAAAAAGGATTCTGTCCAACTTGAAGTTCATAATCTGGAAACAAGCACTTTGCAGTAAATAACGCTCAGCGATGGTGAGTTCAAAGACTGAGAGCAAACCCTGGATTTTTGAGTTTCAGACCAACTGATCATGGATGAAGTGAATCATGCTGAATATTGACCACTAGCCAGATTGTTGTTGCATCTCGAGTTTCAAGCACTTTCACAACCTTGAAATCACCACATTGACTGCTGGGAAATGTAGGAGAGCAGAGCTGTTTACGACAACAGAAATACACTTTGGCTACTAGCTGTTAGCTTCTCTGTCTCGAATGATGTGAACTCTATTTCTCTGAACAGAGGATGTTCACAGGAAGCTCTCTACAGTGAGTAAGATAGGAACTATTTATAACTTTTATACAAAAACACATCTCGGAATGGCTGAAAATCCCTTTAATACACATAGATCTGGATAGAATCAGCAAGTCAAAGGATATTAAGTTCACTGGATGTAACAGAAACATCATTTGACCAACATGGAGCCTTGAGGAACACCACAAATGAGACGGGACTGCAGAATTACAGCCGTCCTGTTAAGTGTCAGTTCAGAGTTAAAAGGTTAAATATCAAAAACCTGTTAAAGAGGTGACGACGTCGGGGTGTTTTGACTTAAAATCCTTAAATCAGCAGAGCCTCTGAATCACAGGTTAACAGGAAGTTTCATTACTGTGACGTGAACCTCCTCAGTCATTAAAAACCTACAGTTCTGTGAGGACAAAGTGAGAGAATAGGTCTTCATCAGAAGCTTCTTCAGGCTGCTGTTCTCCATCGACCCAGCTGCACTCACAGCCTGACCTCTGAACTTCCTGCTGAAGCTAAACGGTCGCTTTGTGCTCGTTTCCTCCTGGCTTCGCCTCCTTCGGTAACTAAAAGCATCGACTGAAGGCAGCAGCAGGAAAAGAGACGGTCATGAAATATTCACGACCTTACGCTCTGGTGATGAACGCTTCTGTTTCTCATGAAAGGAAAGAGGCCGAACTAATTACTGGAGAGGGAAAACGGCAGAAAGACGTTTATTTACAGATGAAACCTTTCAGGATCTGTTTCATCGACGTTCATGTTGAACTTTTCCTCGTGGTTTTTTCCCTCCAGCTGACTAACTCAAACTACAGTTTAAAACGTGATAAATACACACGCTGTGGATCAGCGGGTCCAGACGGTCGTCCACTGATCCCGGTCCCACCAGACCACATCGAGGAGTTAACTAGTTTTAAAAAAAGATAATATTTAAAATAAAATCTAAATATTTAAAGTTAATGTTTTTAAAATGGAATATTTTGTCAAAGATAATCTAGATTTGTAAAGATAAATGTTTAGAATTGGGATGTGTTCGGTTACACTCCGCTCCATCAGCCTGTTAACGGGTTCGATCCTCGCTGTTTGTCTGTGATGTGACTTTAAACTTTCTCTGTCTGAGGACATAAAGCCTTAGATGCTGGTTATTGTGATTCTGAGGAGCCAATCAGCTGCTCCCTCCTGCCTGGCCTGCGGTCACATTTCCCATGCAGACGAGAGCAGCATCCATCCCCTCTGGACCCGAGCAGCTCCTGCATCCAGTCATTAGTCAGTGATCAGGTTTCATCAGTGTCTCTCGTTACCACTTACAGGGGAGAAATCGCTCTCGTCTGAAGCCTTGAAGTACCAGTTAACCTCGGCCCTGGCGGGAACTTCTCCTCTCATCTTACAGGAGATGCAGCCCAGTTTGAAGCCTTCGCTGACCACCGCCTCCGTGTCCGAGTCCACCTCCACGCAGGCCCCGCGGCACAGCGTTGCTGCAGGTAAACGACAGGAAACCAGTCAGAAAGCTGCTGCCGACGGCCCGCTGCTCTCTGCTGGGCTGAAGGTCAGCAGGTCAGAGAGGAGGGCCGTGCGCGGCCGGCGGTCTCTTTCTGGACCCGTGACTCCATGAGAAGAGCTGTGGTGTTTTCTGTCAGTACTTATAAGCAGTCGGACTCATCAGTACTTCAGAAAACAGTTTAACTGTTTGCGTGCTTTCTCTCAATGCTCATTGCATGCGTGTTTTTTTTAATTATTATTATTTCATCGGGCATAGCTTTTCTTCTTGCATTGTTTTTATTTCCTCTCATCTCTTCACTTAGGAATTTGAATCATTTAGATTTTTTGTAATTTTCGTTTCAGTCTGTGAAACTGAGGGGAAATAAAGAAGCTGCAGTGAGCAAGTCTAGTTTTCAGCATTCTGTCAGTTGCTAACTGAGCTACCATCATATATAGAAGCGTGAGTCTATATATGCTCATCTTCATCATGACACAAACTCGTCATCGGCCAGGATTAACACACCTGTAACTCCACATGTTTCTGTCTCACACTGCACCTTGCAGCTCTCACTGAGGCCTCAGCATCGCTCGCAACCAAAGATGTGCTACCCTCAACTTTGACCTCGGGGGGAGCTTTAGTTTGAATTGTAAGATGGAGGGAGGGGAATGAAGGGAGAGGACAGGAAACAAACAACGCTGATCAGACCAACGCTAACGTAGAGATTTAACCAGGCTGAATCTGACAAAACTCTGCAGTTTAATGAAACAACACCACACTGCAGAGGGATGATGGGAGGAATGGGAGAGGAGACAAAGAAAGAAGAAGGTTAGCGACGGCTCCAGCCAGAGCGGCCATGTTTAAACAAAGATACGAGGAGAAGAGGTCTGCTGCAGAGAGGGAAACAGGAAGGAGGGAGAACAAGTTAAGGACACAACGTCAGGCTTCACAAACACAACATGATCAGCTTCACATCAAAACAGCCTGAGATCACCAACAGGACCAACATCAAAACTATCCAATCACGCTGCAGTGATGTCATCTCTCCATGGCTGCAGTAAAAGAGCATGATGTCGTTTCTGTTGGTGTCATTCTGCGTCGATTCACAGCTGCTGCAGCTGCATCCATCCATCTGATCCTGGCTTTAGAGTTAAGTGACATTCTGAAGTGTTGGAGTATTGCTTGAAGTATTATAGTATTCTGAAGTATTACAGAGCCTTAAAGGTATCTGATTATTTACACGTGATGTTGGCTGGTAGCACACACTCAGGTTGAACGATGCGATCAAATAAAACAGATTAGGAAATGAAAACATCCATGGTTTCATGGTTGGACCGTCTTCTGATGGACATGCACCAACGAGCGGATCTGAGACCAGGTCTCTGGGATGAACCACCTTCCTGCAGCCTGCTCAGAGAACAGGTGTTCTTATTGATGGAAACTCAGACAGATTTATTTCCTTTCTCAGCTCCAATTAGCTCCTCAGCAGCTCCAAATACCACTGGATTGTTTGTGTTAATTACAGGCTGCTGTAAGCTGCACCAGCTGCCGTCACTAATCCTCGGCTGCCGGAGGTCGACTAAACACTTTGATCAGTTAATGGATCCATTAAGGGTCCGTCACTCTGGGGGGTCGGATCCTGAGTAAAGGAGGAGGCAGACAGGAAGCAGGTCTCCGGGTTTTAACTGTACTTTGATTCCTCTGGATCCTAAATCAGCTCATAATTCACTTCATTTGTAGCGTGTTCCTGTTATATAACAATAGAGATAAACAGCACCGGCTCTGGTAAAGACCTGGCTTGATTTTCCTGAAAATCCTTCAAGAAAGTTCTGTTGTTTTTTTCCCCAAAGTTATTTGAAAACATTGAGAGTTTGTTTAAGAATATTAAGACCTTCCTGTTGGATGAGCTACATTTAGCAGCTGCTGGTGAGGTTTCTTCCTAGAAACAACCACAGAATTCCATGTAACTTTTGTCTTGGCTGCACTCAAAAGTAGCCGTTAGCTCCTCGGTGCTGTGAGCGCTGTTTCTCTGAACAGAGGCTGTTCAGGCAGCTATTACCAGCTACAGCCTGACTGCCTGTCATGCTTCTCTGTGACGAAGAGAAAAGCCTTTGAGTCTCTGAGTCTGCAGCGACCAATCAGCTGCTCCGAGCCGAGCAGAGCTGCTGCTGGCTGCAAAAAGAAAGAGTGAAGAGAAACAACGATGCAAGCAGACAGGAAGAGAGCCTCGGCTCCAAAGTGCAGCGTAAACACATCGTATCCTCTGAACCGAGCGGACGGTGATTCCTGCAGCAGCAGCAGGTCACACAAAGCAACAGCAAAGCAAATCCTCTGTCCAATCAGAACGCCGAGGTTCAGGATTATGAAACGATAGTTCCAGAAACTGCAGATTAGGATTTTATTTCCCTGACAGGCTGGTTAATCCCTCACATCAGCAGCTGTTTCCCCCAGAAGCTCACAGAGCAGGAAAACCTGCCTCAGCTGCTCAAAAGACCATCGTCTGCAGCTTCAGGAGACACAAAGGCCTGGTTATGAGCTGGAGAGGCTGCAGGAGGCATCAGTGGTTCTGGTCCCAGACAACACACTGACTGTGGACCAGCACGACCTGAGAAACGCAAAGCATCCGTGACCTTTCACCCCGACTCCAAAAGAGTGACACGAGGAGTCTGTGTTTGACTGTCCCAGAGCAGATCTGATCATCTGTCACCAGCTTCAGCAGCGCGTTTTGTTTTTAATGTCACACCAAAAAAAATCTAACAGGTTAAACCTTATTTCAACGACATCAGAGGTTTCAGTTAGACGACCTCGTTTGACCCCTTTTTATCCTGAACTCATCAGACTGAAGCTTTATCCACTTAAACAGCATCACTTTTAATCTGCACTCACAAAAGAACTGAGCTCAAACGTCTCCCTTTTCCAAAGCCTCTGCTATAAAAAACTTTACAAGCTCTTTTATTTTTCTGCATTGATCTGTTAAACAACTTCAGTCCAGCTCAAAACGACCAGACTGTCAACCATTTAGAGGATTTAACCTTTAGTTTGTTGTTGTTTTTAAATAAAACTGCTTTTAAGTGGCTGAGGGATTTTTAAAACGATGAATCAGTTCTTTAGATTTCAAGAAAAACTCAAAATGAGCTTTAAAGTTTTATCAGTTCTCATCAGATCCTCCACAGACAGACTGATTAAATCACTCTCCTCCAGTCAGAATCAATGAGTTTGAGGATATTAAGTATTGGTGTTTAAAGGGTTAAGTGATTGATGATCTTGTAGTTTTTATCAGGGCTGAAGTTTTTGAAGTGATTTCTGTTTATTTGACTCGGTCAGGTCGGGTCTGGGTTCTGTGGAGGTAAGCCTGAGTGGGTTTTCTGTCTGAAACATCCAGGTCAGATGAACCAGAGCTGAAAGGCTAAAGAGCTGCAGGAACTCGTCGTCAGTCACAAACGTTTTGTCTGAAAGTAAACAGGTAAATAAATAAACAACTCTGTTGTTTACCCTGAACCTGACCCTCAGGATTGATGTTGACACAGATCCGTCCGTGTCCTGATTCTTAATGTGCCGTTGTCCTTGACTGCCCTTGTGCTGCGCGCACACACACACACACACACACCATGCAGGAGGTGCAGCCGTACGTCACCAGGCTGATAACGCATCACTACGGTGACCTACAGGCTCCTCTCATTGGTCCGTTGTCTCCAGGACACCAGCCGCCTCCTGACATTCCAGATCCATCAGGAAGTTTCCTGATTCTTCCTTTTAATAGAAATATTTATAAAAACGAGTTTGGATTTCCAGAAGGTGCTGAGCTAAAGATGTTTCCTCCTTTAGGATTAGTGCATCCTTTACAAGAGGAGAGGAAATGATTCTATCCCATAATTCTTAGTGATGCTGGGTTTATATTAGAGATCAGGAAGGTGAGTTCACAGTTTTACAGCTTTATTTTCTAATTACAACCTCTTATTAAGAAGTTTTTATTTTATAATCAGATTAGTAGAACTGCTCCTGGACCTCTAATTTTCTTTGATTGTTTTTAGTTTTTGCTTCAGGTTTAGCATGACTTCATTTTATTCAGAAGTTTCTTCTTTACATATTTAAATCTGAGAAGCTTGTTAGAATATTTGTTGCCTCACTTGAACACTAATGAATCTTAAACAGGTCCCACGTCAGTTCTCTGAGTGAATCTGTCTCTAAAGGTTCTGCTGACCTGAAACTCTCCAGTCAACACATCATGTCCACATAAGTTCTGTCTAATTATGGAACGACTCAGGGAAAAGGACTGAACACATGGAGAAAAGAAGGTGTAAAAAGTCCTGACAGCAGCTGGAATCAACCAGTCATTATAAAACAATCCTGTCACTTAGTCCAGATCATGATCAGCTGCTTCAGTCCCACTGATGCTCTAGAAAAGGCTCTCCTTACCAAGGTGTCACACTGGAAACGTCTCATGATGGTGAAACCAAAGAGCTTCAACATCCTGATTGTTGCTGAAAATCCTAATGGTTACAGAGAAAAATACTAAACTACTGAAGGTTACAGTGAGCTGTTGGAGTCATAATCATGAAAAACATCATGTCACCTTCAACCAGCTGATCCACACAGGGTCTCAGACAGAGGAGAGAAAAGAATCATCAGAAGAGTCTAAGAGCCAAGGACCTCTAGTGGAGCTTCAGAAGGACCTGGAACCAGCAGCAACAATAGTCTAAAGAAAACAGGAAGTGATGATGTCATCCTCCATGTCCTGAAGGAGCTCCACCACCATGATGGAGAAACAGCAGGTTGAAGAGTTTCAACATTTAGAGCAGCCTGAGGAGCGCTGGGAGGATCTGGTCTGGTCACATGACACCAGAACGGAACTCTACACACCATGTTAGAGGTCAAAGGTCATTGTAGATCACAGAAGTAGGTGTCTTAGTGGCCGTTGCGTCATGCCCTTGCGCCGTTCAGCGGAGGCTTACAACTGTTCTTTGTCATAAAGTAGTCCCAAGTCTAAAACAGTACCTGTAATTCCTTCATGTTACTTTTTATTTTCACTTACAGTCGATATGTTTATTGAGGTCACTAGGCAGAATTAGTATCATTAGTATCCCTACTGAGTGAGTTTTAAGGACTTTTTTCTCACAATGCTAGTTGTTACCATTCACTTACAGTGTTTTACGCTAAGCTAATGCTAAAGGAGTACTGCTGGATCAAGATAACAGCTGGGCTGGTTACTATTTGTTTTAGCCCACTGATCTAGGTTATATGGTAATAGACAAAAAAATCACTTTCTGGTGGAATATCCCTTTAAGTTATGGATCAGGATGAATCTGTTAGAAACTTCCAGAACATTCTGGTTTCCTCCAGCAGCAACAGGACTCCCTACATCTAAAATCCTCTGTCACACAGCTGGACGAGCAGTAGGCTCAGGTGTGTGTGTGTGTGTGAGGCTGTAATTAGGTTGCGACACATTATCTCGCTCCAGATTTGTTGGCTGGAGCAGATCTGAGTAAAAAGCAGAGCCTGAAATAGAATCAGAACCAGACTCCGTCAGCGTTAGACTCAAGCAGCAGCTGCAGGATGAAGAGGAAACTCGTTTTGATGGTTCCTAGGTGAAACCATTCAGACCCGGCAGCAGCTTCCTGTTCGAGTGGAACCACGAATAAAGATCCAAACAGGATTCAGTCTGACTGAAACTCATCAGGACTTTTAAGAACAGACAGCTGCAAGAGCAGGAAGCTGGTGAAAATATTCAATTTGCACATTTGGGCAAAGAAAATAAAACTTTTCAGCTGTAAATCTTTAAAAAGTGTAACTTTTCATTTTAAAATAATATGTTTTATGTACTGACCTAATTCTGTTTTTGCTTCTCAGGCTGAAACATAAATTTATGCATTTTCACCAAAAGATTTATAACATTTGGAGACCTGCTGCTGTCCTGACCCATTCCCAGTATGGAGAGTTTAAAACCCCACATAGATGACCTGGTTCTGTTGGACAGACATTGTGAGGTATTTTTCTGTTGAAATTACAGATAATTAATACCTTAACCACTGTAGTAAGCTTCTTGAACAGCCTCTGTTCAGAGAAACAGTCTCTAAACCCTTCAGGACTGAAAAGCTAACAGCTAGTCTGAATGCAGCCAAACCCAAAGAGTGTCGCTGTCATCTAAAATCAGCTCCAAGCCACAAAAAGACCCAAAGATTCAAACTTTATACCACCGTCAGTTTCATTACACAGATATTCCAGGAGGAATATTGAGAACTTCCTGTCTTTCCTTCACGTCTGATCTGGGAATGTTCCTGTGTGATCACACCACACACTGTAGGATCAGAAAGGTCAATGTCTGCGATTTTTAAAGAAAAAATTCTCACCCAAGTGTGGTCTCTTATGATTTAAAGGCATCTGACAATTTGAAAATCCTGCCGTGTGAACCAGCCTAAAGTAACCTCAAAATTCTATTGTAAATACAGTGTAGTGGAAAAGTAGTTACCCGCTTTCTTAAAATGAAGAAATTGTGATTAACTAGATTGATTATAAAGCTGAGTTCAGTTCAACCAGACCTGATCACTATCAGACCTGATCACTACCAGACCTGATCACTACCAGACCTGATCACTATCAGACCTGATCACTACTAGACCTGATCACTATCAGACCTGATCACTACCAGACCTGATCACTACCAGACCTGATCACTATCAGACCTGATCACTATCAGACCTGATCACTACCAGACCTGATCACTACCAGACCTGATCACTATCAGACCTGATCACTACCAGACCTGATCACTACCAGACCTGATCACTATCAGACCTGATCACTACCAGACCTGATCACTACCAGACCTGATCACTACCAGACCTGATCACAGACCTGATCACTATCAGACCTGATCATTACCAGACCTGATCATTACCAGACCTGATCACTACCAGACCTGATCACTACCAGACCTGATCACTACCAGACCTGATCACTATCAGACCTGACCACTACCAGACCTGATCACTACCAGACCTGATCACTACCAGACCTGATCACTATCAGACCTGATCACTACCAGACCTGATCACTATCAGACCTGATCACTGTCAGACCTGATCACTACCAGACCTGATCACTACCAGACCTGATCACTGTCAGACCTGATCACTATCAGACCTGATCACTACCAGACCTGATCACTACCAGACCTGATCACTACCAGACCTGATCACTACCAGACCTGATCACTACCAGACCTGATCACTAGACCTGATCACTATCAGACCTGATCACTACCAGACCTGATCACTAGACCTGATCACTACCAGACCTGATCACTATCAGACCTGATCACTACCAGACCTGATCACTATCAGACCTGATCACTACCAGACCTGATCTCTATCAGACCTGATCACTATCAGACCTGATCACTAGACCTGATCACTACCAGACCTGATCACTATCAGACCTGATCACTACCAGACCAGATCACTACCAGACCTGATCACTACCAGACCTGATCACTACCAGACCTGATCACTATCAGACCTGATCACTATCAGACCTGATCACTACCAGACCTGATCACTGTCAGACCTGATCACTACCAGACCTGATCACTAGACCAGATCACTACCAGACCTGATCTCTACCAGACCTGATCACTACCAGACCTGATCATTATCAGACCTGATCACTATCAGACCTGATCACTATCAGACCTGATCACTAGACCTGATCACTACCAGACCTGATCACTATCAGACCTGATCAATGTCAGACCTGATCACTGTCAGACCTGATCACTACCAGACCTGATCCCTACCAGCCCTGATCACTATCAGACCTGATCACTACCAGACCTGATCACTACCAGACCTGATCACTAGACCTGATCACTACCAGACCTGATCACTATCAGACCTGATCACTGTCAGACCTGATCACTATCAGACCTGATCACTACCAGACCTGATCACTACCAGACCTGATCACTACCAGACCTGATCACTACCAGACCTGATCACTGTCAAACCTGATCACTACCAGACCTGATCACTACCAGACCTGATCACTACCAGACCTGATCACTAGACCTGATCACTACCAGACCTGATCACTACCAGACCTGATCACTACCAGACCTGATCACTATCAGACCTGATCACTAGACCTGATCACTATCAGACCTGATCACTACCAGACCTGATCACTATCAGACCTGATCACTACCAGACCTGATCACTACCAGACCTGATCACTATCAGACCTGATCACTACCAGACCTGATCTCTACCAGACCTGATCACTACCAGACCTGATCATTACCAGACCTGATCACAGTCAGACCTGATCACTATCAGACTTGATCACTACCAGACCTGATCACTACCAGACCTGATCACTATCAGACCTGATCTCTACCAGACCTGATCTCTACCAGACCTGATCTCTACCAGACCTGATCACTACCAGACCTGATCACAGTCAGACCTGATCACAGTCAGACCTGTAGGGTTAATGCACTACTTCACTAGAACCTGTCTGACAACATGAAGGAGGCTTAAAGATCTCAAAAAGCAACACATCCTGTCCTGATCTAAAGAGATTGAAGAACAGAGAACCATGACTGTTCCAGTGGAAATCCACTTCAGAGAAACGCTGGGATTATACTGGTGATGGCTGTTGCTGCTACTGGCTGATTTGGTGTTTGGAGCTACTAGAGGAGATCCATGTTGGTGAGTTCAAGCATTTTATTTGTATTTTTATTGTGTTTTTTAATTTTCTTTCATTAGTAATCATCACCTGCAGCGTGTGTCACTGAGCTTCCACATCCTTATGAGCTGTAGGCTGCTGCTTGATACAGCATCACACCTGAACTGGATCAGTTCGGACCAAAAATGTGTGTTAACCAGCCTATAATAAGGGTGATGTAATGTGTCTGTATGGATTCTGGAGCCGTGGTGTCAGGTTGATGGTATTATGAGGTTGTGTATTCATCTAGCTTGGACTGAGTAGGAAATCACTGAAGGTCTATAGATGAAAGCCGAGACCTGCCACTGTAACCAGGAGTATTATCCGTATGTGTATTGTATATTTACTCGGGTTCTTTTGTCTGATGCTGAAATTTGTTTGCTGGTCAGAAACATTTAAGTGTGATGAGTCAGCAAAAACAGAAGAAATCTGTGAGGGGGCAAATACTTTCCCACAGTACTTTAACCTCAGAATTCTGTTTTAAATACATCTATAATGTAAAACCTAAAGGGATAGTCCACCAGAAAGTGATGTTTTGTCTATTGCCATATTCCAGTTAGATCAGTGGGCAAAAACTATTTGTAACCAGTCCAGCTGTTATCCTGATCCAGCAGTGCTCCTTTAGCTTTAGCTTATAGCGTAAAACACTGTAAGTGAATGGTAACAACTAGCATTGTGAGAAAAAAGTCCTTAAAACTCACTCAGTAGTGATACTAATTCTGATTAGTGACCTCAATAAACATATTGACTGTAAGTGAAAATAAAAAGTAACACGAAGGAATTACAGGTACTATTTTAGATAGGGACTACTTTATGACAAAGAACTGCTGTAAGCCTCCGCTGAACGGCGCAAGGACATGACGCAGCGTCTCCAAAGACGCCTACTTTTATAAATACAGTACATAGACTGGCGGTTAGACTAAACCTGGTGACGTTTGTTGAAGATCATCTCTGTGCAGCTCCTGACTTTGTGTTATTTTTCATCATCTGTGAGGTTTGAAAACAACGTTCGGACACGTGTTTATGAATGTTCCTGTTCCTAGGGTTCTGGTTAGGGTTCTTATAGGGTTCTGGTTAGAGTTTCAGGAATGTGTTGCTTCCTGAAATGATGAAATGTTTCGTGTCTCTAAATTAAAACAACACTTCAGATAAATGTTTCCGTTTTACGTCACCTTTTTGATTCTGTCTCATTTTCTCTGGCTCGATGCAGTCAAGGTAAAACTTCAGATGATAAGTGGGACTAAACTTTTGCAGTGCTGCAGTGGATTAGGAGTCCTGGTGAGATCAATCTGCTTCCACCATCACATGCTTTTCCAGCCATTTGCAGACTAAATGGCTCCATAATGCAGCTGCAGACTCAGAGTGTTTCAGCGCTGCAGCCATTAGCTTCAGCAGCATTAGGGCCTGTAAGAGCCTCAAACACATAAAAACAGCAGCATCCTGATAAGCATCACAGTGGGATTGTCTGTTCTCTTAATAACTTCAAGAATAAAGTCATCCGATCATTTATGAGTCTGTCGGTGTTGATCTAAACTGTAGTTTGGTTCTTGTTTTTGATGAGAACGTGGAGGAAATGATGATCACAAGTTGATTTTTACTCTAGAAATGTCTTCTGATGTTTGACTCATCACAGTTCAGCTTATTGACCTGTAATGAGTCCTTTAATATTAAAGCATGCACTGAAAAAACACTCAAATAAAAAATAATTTAAAAATGGAGATGTTTGAATAAAAGGTAGATCCTAATTACATTCTATTATTGTGATGGTAATAATCATAATGTTGTTTTCTATATTATTATTTAGTTATTTATTTATTATCCCTCATTGATTAAATGAATAAAACATATAAAAATTCATTCTTCCTCCAAACTGGATAACCGGGTTTTGTTTGTAAAGGTTTGATTTGACTTTTCTGTCATTTCCTCTGGTTTTTGTTCACATTGGTTTCTGTGTCATTGACAGAAGTGATGAAGCTCAAGGAGCGATGAAGAGGACGTCATCACATCAACCTGAGGCTCACTTTCATATTTTTTCTGCCAAAATAAAGAGAAGCCACAACGCCTCTCCTGTTTTCATGCTAGTTTAAACCGGACCAGAACCGGCCCATCATCCCAGTCCAAACTTTTAAACCGTCCTATTGTTTGTTTTGAAGCTTCACTTCTACCTGATTAATCGCGAGTTTCGTGAATCTCAGTGACTTCAGCAGCAGCTGCCTGCAGAGATAAGTGCTCTGTAAATCTGTTGCTTTCTTCCTCTGCTTTAAATCACTTCCTCAGCATTTTGACCAAAACACTCTCAGATCCAGGAGATTCCTCCTCCTCTGCAGGCTGCTGAGGTGGATGAATCTGTCATGTTTAGTGTTTAACAGCTAGGACTAGGATTTAAAAGGTAATTATCAACTGTCTGGATGGTCAAACATATCTAGAAGTAATGAAATAAAAGATTTTAGACTTTTTTTAACACCAGTCGAGCATTTTTCATCAATTCATCAGAATTTCTATACACTGTTCACATCACTGCAGCATCATAAACACCATGACCTAAACAAACAGTCTCAAAGAAAGTCTGAACACCTCACGCCTCAGAGGGTTTAAAATCAAAGTAAGACAAATAAAATCAGGTATACCGGTGAGAATCAATTCTGGTGTTCCTCAGAGCTCAGCCCTCGGTCCTGTCAGTTCTCAGGATTGTGTGTTTCTGGATTTTAACCCACGAACTGAAGGGTTTCTTTAGTTTGTTTCAACTCAACAACATCCAAATGACTATGCTATGCTAGCCACGTCCCGATTAGGGCTGCCACAAACGATTATTTTGATAGTCGACTAATTGGATCATCAGCCATGAAACTACAGCTTATTGCACCAGCATGCAGCTGCTCTTATATTAGCTTACAGCTAGTGTTTAAGGTCTGTGCCAACTAAAAATAAAGAGAGGATGACAGTTTATTAAACTTTAATGAAATTTGCAGCTTAGTAACAAACTGTTTTCCTTTAACTGTAGCATAAAGTGCATCATTTCTGTAGGTGTTTAAAACTGCTATTTGCTTCACGGAGCTGCAGCACAGTTTTGTTCCTCCGGTCTGAAGCACAGAGGTTTGCTCAGCTGGTATCACGGAGGAGAAAAACTCAAACCAAAAAACGGAGGTTTGCTCCTCCGGTCCCGAATCATGGAGGAGAAAAACCTGAACTGAAGCACGGAGGTTTGCTCTGCGGAGCTGCCACACAGCACGCATGTGTGTCAAGGACAGAAAGGCAGACAAGGCAGTGGAAGGTACATAGTTTAACGACTACTAAATTAGTCACCGACGATTTTAATGGTCGACATAATCATGACTAATCGTGGCAGAACCTAGTCCAGTCAGAT
>SSNR01000144.1:648966-700121 GCA_006937965.1 Callopanchax toddi | reverse complement strand
TGTGAGCCCCTCAGTGTGAGCCCCTCACTGTGAGCCCCTCAGTGTGAGCCCCTCACTGTGAGCCCCTCACTGTGAGCCCCTCAGTGTGGGCCCCTCAGTGTGAGCCCCTCAGTGTGAGCCCCTCAGTGTGAGCCCCTCAGTGTGAGCCCCTCAGTGTGAGCCCCTCAGTGTGGGCCCCTCAGTGTGAGCCCCTCAGTGTGAGCCCCTCAGTGTGAGCCCCTCAGTGTGGGCCCCTCAGTGTGAGCTCCTCAGTGAAAGCCCCTCAGTGTGGGCCCCTCAGTGTGGGCCCCTCAGTGAAAGCCCCTCAGTGTGAGCCCCTCAGTGTGGGCCCCTCAGTGTGAGCCCCTCAGTGTGGGCCCCTCAGTGCGGGGCCCTCAGTGTGAGCCCCTCAGTGTGGGGCCCTCAGTGTGAGCCCCTCAGTGTGAGCCCCTCAGTGCGGGGCCCTCAGTGTGAGCCCCTCAGTGCGGGCCCCTCAGTGTGAGCCCCTCAGTGTGGGCCCTCAGTGCGGGGCCCTCAGTGTGAGCCCCTCAGTGTGAGCCCCTCAGTGTGAGCCCCTCAGTGTGAGCCCCTCATTGCGGGGCCCACAGTGTGAGCCCCTCAGTGCGGGCCCCTCAGTGTGAGCCCCTCAGTGTGGGCCCTCAGTGCGGGGCCCTCAGTGTGAGCCCCTCAGTGTGAGCCCCTCAGTGTGAGCCCCTCATTGCGGGGCCCTCAGTGTGGGGCCCTCATTGCGGGGCCCTCAGTGTGGGGCCCTCATTGCGGGGCCCTCAGTGTGAGCCCCTCAGTGTGAGCCCCTCATTGCGGGGCCCTCAGTGTGGGGCCCTCATTGCGGGGCCCTCAGTGTGGGGCCCTCATTGCGGGGCCCACAGTGTGAGCCCCTCAGTGTGAGCCCCTCAGTGTGAGCCCCTCATTGCGGGGCCCTCAGTGTGGGGCCCTCATTGCGGGGCCCTCAGTGTGGGGCCCTCATTGCGGGGCCCTCAGTGCGGGGCCCTCAGTGTGAGCCCCTCAGTGTGGGCCCCTCAGTGTGAGCCCCTCAGTGCGGGGCCCTCAGTGTGGGGCCCTCATTGCGGGGCCCTCAGTGTGGGGCCCTCAGTGCGGGGCCCTCAGTGTGAGCCCCACAGTGCGGGCCCCTCAGTGTGAGCCCCTCAGTGTGGGCCCTCAGTGCGGGGCCCTCNGTTCCTCCGGTCTGAAGCACAGAGGTTTGCTCAGCTGGTATCACGGAGGAGAAAAACTCAAACCAAAAAACGGAGGTTTGCTCCTCCGGTCCCGAATCATGGAGGAGAAAAACCTGAACTGAAGCACGGAGGTTTGCTCTGCGGAGCTGCCACACAGCACGCATGTGTGTCAAGGACAGAAAGGCAGACAAGGCAGTGGAAGGTACATAGTTTAACGACTACTAAATTAGTCACCGACGATTTTAATGGTCGACATAATCATGACTAATCGTGGCAGAACCTAGTCCAGTCAGATAACTACTTCCTGTTTCTAGAGACTACGCCCACTTTGATGTCACCAGTGGGCGTGGCTCTTACAGTAGATAAATAATTGATAGATGCCTCTCAGAACGACCCAGCATCCCTTTAAGGAGCTCAGAGTTTTCAAAGTAAAACAGGCTCAAGTTCTAAATCTGAACATGAATTCTACTCTTTCTGCACGGAAATGTTGAACTTTTTATTCAAACGTTCTTTTAGAATTTTTATATCTAATGAGTTGTTTTTGTCTGGTTTAGTTCTGTGCATGTTTTATAAAATATAACAGCTGATCTGTTGGATCGTATTTTGGGCGCCGGTGGATCAGGCGGTAGGGCGGGTTGTCCAGTCATCGGTGGTTGTGTCCTTCGGTGAGACACTTCACCCACCTCGCTGAGTGTGAGCGTTGGTGGTGGTCAGAGGGGCTGATGGAGCAAAATGGCCGCCTGTCCTCCTTCAGAGTGCCCCAGGGCAGCTGATGTAGATCATCACCACCAGACTGACTGGATAATGGATCCTCTGTGAAGCGCTTAGAGTTTCTTTGAAAAGTAAAGCACTACAGTATATGAAATCTGATCCATTAATTTTTATAGAACAAAGATTAGATTCAAATCCATCGTCTAGTTTGTGAGGTTTTTATGTTTTCTTGCTCCAAAGAGCCAAAGTAAAAGCAATTTTCTGTATTAAAAATCTTTTTCTGTGATTTTAACAGCTCAGTTTGGTTTTGCAGCTGAACGGAGAAGCAGAATGAAGGCGGTAAAAAAATAAAAGTCTTCAGAGTGACACGTTGGGGTGAAAATGTGTTCAAAACATTGTTTCTCTGCATTTAAACCAAAAACCATCAGAAAGTCTGCAGAGATCAGGGAGAGGCCTGCTGCTGGGAAACAAAACCTTCAAGACTTTTGTTCAGAACTGGACTTTGGCCTTTATGGAGCTAAATTTAAAGCGCTGGAATTTTAAAATCACAGCAGCTGCAGTGCTGGAATTCCTGCCTCTAAAGCTGCCATGGTTCTCTTGTTACCATAAAACGAACAAGTAAACAAAAATCTGATTTTCAGCATGTTGATGGAGAAACGGGAAACTACCTAAAAGCAGAGCATCATCAGAAAACTCCGTGATAACAACAAATGATGGCCCACATGCACTCAGAAGTCTTGTCAACGTGGCCACAGTCTACTCACCTTGAAGCGCCAGGAGGGTCAGAGGCAGCAGGACCAGCTTGAGTCCTGATGACATCCTGACTGAAGGAAGAGGAGCAACGACTGCGTCTCTGAGTGGCGTCAAAACACACAAACACACACTTCAGTAGTGAATCGCACACTGATCACACACACACTTCAGTGAAACACACACTGATCACACGTCCTGACTGATGAAGGTCTGGGAGCAGAGAGGCGGAGGATGTTGGGACTCTGGGTGTGGTTTAAACTCCTCTGGTTGTCTCCAGCTGCTGCGAGGGGGAGGAGGAGGGTCCTCTGAACACCTGGAAGCTCTGAGAGCAGCAGCAGGTCTTCACCTGTCCCAGAGTCCGTCCTGCTGCAGAGTTCTCAGAATGAGGAACGTGTCCTGGATTCAGGTTTCAGCCTCTGATTGTTGAACTGGTTTCACTCTGGTCTCACTCTCTTTACACTCTGTGGTTCTCTGGTTCTGGTCGGGACACGGTCTAAGCAGCTTCTGTTGGTGAAGATAAGAGGAAGACTGATGTCAGTCTGAGGCTGATCTGATGGAGACGGAGTGTGTGTGAGAGAGGAGTGTGTGTGTGAGAGAGGAGTGTGTGTGTGTGAGAGAGGAGTGTGTGTGTGTGAGAGAGGAGTGTGTGTGATGTCTGTTTAAATGTTGCATAAAGCTCTCAGCCTCAGACGTGACCTGAGCAGGACTAAACGGAGGTTCTGTTCTTCGGGTCCAGTGGTCCTGAGGAAGCAGAGACCTCCAACTGTCTTTGGTTTTGGAGGAAAGTGAACTTCGTGCTCTTATTTCCGGATGATGGGGGACTTATTGCTCTGCTCAGCCTGAGCTGCAGGTCCGAGACTTCCTGCCTCCTCGGATGGAGCCGCGGAGCGGGACGCGCTGTTTGCGCTCATCAGTCCAGAGTTTCCGCTCTCTGTGCGCCTCTCCTCTCTCCTCGGTAAAAAGTCACCTCCAATGCGTTTATAAGAAATCCTGAGATGAACCTCTTCCTGAGAAAGAAACCAACCAGCTCCGGATCCGGTCAGAGGCGGACTGCTTCCATCCCGCAGCCCGGAGTCTGGAGACCCTCAGCGGGCAGGTTCTAGAGAGGATCCGGGTGACCCAGAGGGACATCAGCTCTAAACATGTTTCCTCCTGGAGACTCAGAGTTTACAGTGAGAGGCACAAACACGACGGCGAGTCGGAGGAAGGACGCGCTCATCATCATCATCCTGTGGGATGGAGGAGGGAGGGTGTGATGCATTGCAGCAGAGACGTGGAAGATGTAGAGGAGGAGGGGGAGGTATGGAGGCGTTGCTAAGGCAACGGGTTTTCCAGCGAGATGTTTTCCTATCAGAAACCCCACGTGTCAACCAGAGCTCCAAAACAAACAGGCTGCACCCTGTCAACTTTAAAAAATAACATGTTTAAAACAAGAAGGTTCTACAAATGACCCCCTCAGTGTGAGCCCCTCACTGTGAGCCCCTCAGTGTGAGCCCCTCAGTGTGAGCCCCTCACTGTGAGCCCCTCAGTGTGAGCCCCTCACTGTGAGCCCCTCACTGTGAGCCCCTCAGTGTGGGCCCCTCAGTGTGAGCCCCTCAGTGTGAGCCCCTCAGTGTGAGCCCCTCACTGTGAGCCCCTCAGTGTGAGCCCCTCAGTGTGAGCCCCTCACTGTGAGCCCCTCAGTGTGAGCCCCTCAGTGCGGGGCCCTCAGTGTGAGCCCCTCAGTGTGAGCCCCTCAGTGCGGGGCCCTCAGTGTGAGCCCCTCAGTGTGGGCCCCTCAGTGTGAGCCCCTCAGTGTGAGCCCCTCAGTGTGGGCCCCTCAGTGTGGGCCCCTCAGTGTGGGCCCCTCAGTGTGAGCCCCTCAGTGTGAGCCCCTCAGTGCGGGGCCCTCAGTGTGAGCCCCTCAGTGCGGGCCCCTCAGTGTGAGCCCCTCAGTGTGAGCCCCTCATTGCGGGGCCCTCAGTGTGAGCCCCTCAGTGTGAGCCCCTCAGTGTGAGCCCCTCAGTGTGAGCCCCTCAGTGCGGGGCCCTCAGTGTGAGCCCCTCAGTGTGAGCCCCTCAGTGCGGGGCCCTCAGTGTGAGCCCCTCAGTGTGGGCCCCTCAGTGTGAGCCCCTCAGTGTGGCCCCTCAGTGTGAGCCCCTCATTGTGGGGCCCTCAGTGTGGGGCCCTCAGTGCGGGGCCCTCAGTGTGGGGCCCTCATTGCGGGGCCCTCAGTGTGAGCCCCTCAGTGGGGGCCCTCAGTGCGGGGCCCTCAGTGTGAGCCCCTCAGTGCGGGCCCCTCAGTGTGTGCCCCTCAGTGTGAGCCCCTCAGTGTGAGCCCCTCACTGTGAGCCCCTTAGTGTGGGCCCCTCAGTGTGGGCTCCTCAGTGAAAGCCCCTCAGTGTGGGCCCCTCAGTGTGGGCCCCTCAGTGTGAGCCCCTCAGTGTGAGCCCCTCAGTGTGGCCCCTCACTGTGAGCCCCTCAGTGTTGGCCCCTCAGTGTGAGCCCCTCAGTGTGAGCCCCTCATTGTGGGGCCCTCAGTGTGGGGCCCTCATTGCGGGGCCCTCAGTGTGGGGCCCTCAGTGCGGGGCCCTCAGTGTGAGCCCCTCAGTGCGGGGCCCTCAGTGTGAGCCCCTCAGTGCGGGGCCCTCAGTGTGAGCCCCTCAGTGTGGGCCCCTCAGTGTGAGCCCCTCAGTGTGGGCCCCTCAGTGTGAGCCCCTCAGTGTGAGCCCCTCAGTGTGAGCCCCTCAGTGTGAGCCCCTCAGTGTGAGCCCCTCAGTGTGAGCCCCTCAGTGTGAGCCCCTCAGTGTGAGCCCCTCAGTGTGAGCCCCTCACTGTGAGCCCCTCAGTGTGGGCCCCTCAGTGTGAGCCCCTCACTGTGAGCCCCTCAGTGTGAGCCCCTCAGTGTGGGCCCCTCACTGTGAGCCCCTCAGTGTGGGCCCCTCAGTGTGGGCCCCTCAGTGAGAGCCCCTCAGTGTGAGCCCCTCAGTGTGGGCCCCTCAGTGTGGGCCCCTCAGTGAAAGCCCCTCAGTGTGGGCCCCTCAGTGTGGGCCCCTCAGTGAAAGCCCCTCAGTGTGGGCCCCTCAGTGTGAGCCCCTCAGTGAAAGCCCCTCAGTGTGGGCCCCTCAGTGTGAGCCCCTCAGTGAAAGCCCCTCAGTGTGAGCCCCTCAGTGTGAGCCCCTCAGTGTGAGCCCCTCAGTTTGGGCCCCTCAGTGTGAGCCCCTCAGTGTGGGCCCCTCAGTATGGGCTCCTCAGTGTGCGTCCCTCAGTGTGAGCCCCTCAGTGCGGGGCCCTCAGTGCGGGGCCCTGAGTGTGAGCCCCTCAGTGTGGGCCCCTCAGTGTGGGCCCCTTAGTGTGAGCCCCTCAGTGTGGGCCCCTCAGTGTGGGCCCCTCAGTGTGAGCCCCTCAGTGTGAGCCCCTCAGTGTGAGCCCCTCATTGCGGGGCCCTCAGTGTGGGGCCCTCATTGCGGGGCCCTCAGTGTGGGGCCCTCATTGCGGGGCCCTCAGTGTGAGCCCCTCAGTGTGAGCCCCTCATTGCGGGGCCCTCAGTGTGGGGCCCTCATTGCGGGGCCCTCAGTGTGGGGCCCTCATTGCGGGGCCCACAGTGTGAGCCCCTCAGTGTGAGCCCCTCAGTGTGAGCCCCTCATTGCGGGGCCCTCAGTGTGGGGCCCTCATTGCGGGGCCCTCAGTGTGGGGCCCTCATTGCGGGGCCCTCAGTGCGGGGCCCTCAGTGTGAGCCCCTCAGTGTGGGCCCCT
The DNA here is from genome assembly GCA_006937965.1 of Callopanchax toddi. NCBI lineage: Eukaryota > Metazoa > Chordata > Actinopteri > Cyprinodontiformes > Nothobranchiidae > Callopanchax > Callopanchax toddi. The sequence goes on along the minus strand of SSNR01000144.1, from coordinate 693,750 downwards.
CAGTGTGAGCCCCTCAGTGCGGGGCCCTCAGTGTGGGGCCCTCATTGCGGGGCCCTCAGTGTGGGGCCCTCAGTGCGGGGCCCTCAGTGTGAGCCCCACAGTGCGGGCCCCTCAGTGTGAGCCCCTCAGTGTGGGCCCTCAGTGCGGGGCCCTCAGTGTGAGCCCCTCAGTGTGAGCCCCTCAGTGTGAGCCCATCAGTGCGGGGCCCTCAGTGTGGGGCCCTCATTGCGGGGCCCTCAGTGTGGGGCCCTCATTGCGGGGCCCTCAGTGTGAGCCCCTCAGTGCGGGGCCCACAGTGTGAGCCCCTCAGTGTGAGCCCCTCAGTGTGAGCCCCTCATTGCGGGGCCCTCAGTGTGGGGCCCTCTTTGCGGGGCCCTCATTGCGGGGCCCTCAGTGTGGGGTCCTCACTATGAGGGTAAAGGTGAAAAACTCGGTTAAAGAAGTGATCATCATCATAACTGAAGTAACAGTCTGAGCTGATAAACTCTCAGACCTTCACATTAGGTGTTAAGTTCTTTATGTCTTTATTTTCACCATCAGATTAATTATTAATTCATTACTATTAGAATTATTACCGACCGCCACCACAGCCAATAATTCTGCGGCTCTCGCGGTGAAACCAGACCTCTGTATGGATGTCTCAGCTCCAGATCAGGACAGATTTAGTATAAATGGATTCCTTGTAATCTCAGGAATGTGAAGATGCCAGTTTCATCCCACTCTCTGAAAAACTGAAATCAACAGTCAGACTTTAAAAACTGTGTCATTAAAACCAGATTTAATTCTACAGAGTTAAACAGCTTCAGTGAAACAGAGGAGGGAACTGACTTTAAACCAACACATTATGACCCATGGGATGGTTGGAAGAACGCCGAGAAATTATGTGACCTCTTGCTGATGCATTAGTGTGGAGAGCCAAAAGTGACACAATTCAATAAATAACTAAAGATTTTTAAAAATTTATAAATGTGTCATTAATCAATTTTAATGCTGTAGCTTAAAGTGTAAAGAACTACTTAGTGTTGCTTTAAAAGCCCCATCAGTGATTTTGCCAACATGAAGACTCATCCCTGGAGAATAAATTCCAACACATTTCTTTACGACACATTTGTTTAAACACATTTTTAGCAAATGAAAATTAAGATACGTGAAGTCTGGTCATTTGACTTTTATTATGCTGGAAATGTTGTATTTGCTTAATGTAGATGTTAAACTGAGGTCATATTTATCATCTTTGTCTTAGAGCATGACAGAAAATGTGAATGAGAGATATTAAACTCTAGTGATCATGGGGGCCCACCTATAGACGGCTTGTAGGGCCCAGAATTTTGAGCGTGAGTCTCCCATTTCTGGCCCTCCAGGCAGGTACTGTGTTCCCCATCATATCAGCCTCGTAGGTTCCCGAGTGCCCCAGGGGGCCCAGAGGAGCCCCCCATCAATGATATTAATATATGACAGAGGAGGAGAACCTCTGTGTACTACGTAAATAAATAAAGTATAAGTAAATAAATATACTTTCAGCAGTTCTGAAGACCAACCCAGACCCAGTTTTTGTTTCTGTTGAGCTCAAATTTATTTTCAAAACCAAGAAACCAGAAAAGTCAGCCAATAAATAAGTTTTTATCAGACACCCCCCCCCCACACACACACACACAAACACACACCCACACACACACACACACACAATGCACCACCAGAAGGAGTTAAAGCTGTCTTTTCTGGGAGGCTCTGTGTGCACAGAGTGTTGATTAAAACAGATTTTATTTAGTTTTTTTTCAGACGTGTTGCCTTTATAAATAAAGTTTGTTTTGATTTAGTATCCAGCAGGGAAACCGATGCTGTAAATCAGCCTCCAGGTATATTTTTATTTTAGTTAAACTAAACTGTTTATAAATGCACTCTGTCCCCAAAGAGAAAATTAAGACATTTAATTAAAATGAACCAATCAATGTTTTTAATGAAATTACTTTAAAAATCATTTAAATGAGGTTTCATCACAGGGATGAAGAAATCTAATCAAATAAAATCCGTCTCCTCCTTCAGTCAGATAGAAAACACAACGCTGCCACCGTGAGGCCGAACAGTGAAAACACAGCCTTCATTCAGTCCCATCAACAGGATTTCATCAGGGTTTCTAATTAAATCTATTGTTTTTCTTCACAAACATTTAGGATGTAAATATTAATTTATTGTAAGTTTCAGTTGGGATCGCTCACCCACTCGTCATCAAGGTTTTTAACAATATTTAATAATATTTTGATTCAGATGAAACCTGTGATCAGAAGCTTCTGTTTTTCTCACCCTCGTGTTGTTTTCCTCCACCTGTTTCTGGAGATGATGAAGGTTTTTCCACCAGTCTGCATTAGTCATCATGAAAGGTCAAGTGTATTTATTCAGCCGGATTCACCGGCGTCAAAAATACCAGAGAAAAACGAAGGCAGCAAAACAGACAAGAGGAGGGAGGAAACACGTTTTACCTGAGAACAAAAATAAAGCTACTGAGAACTGGTGTTTCTGTTTGATTTGATCGTCTGTGAAAAATAATGAGTTTAAAAACAGGCAGCTTGGAGTTTATCGAACACGTTGGGTCGATTTGCTAAAACCACAGACATGAAACACAGAACAATTAAAAGTTAATCTATCAAAGTCAGTAAGGAATCAAAATAATTTCACTTTATTGTGTTTTATTTTATCACCATTACAGATTTTTAAAATGTTTTTCTCTGAAATACTTTGAGTTAAATTCTGTTCAAATGGTTCAAACATAGTTCAGTTCAAGTGAGTTTTGAAAGAAACCTTTTAACATTTTTGTTATTAAATTTTAAAAAATCTTACTTATTGTTTATTTGTATGGAGACAAGCATTAAGTCTAGAAAATACTGAACATGACATTTCTTGCCTCAACTGATTTGTAATACAGGTCCCTGGATGGCGGTCAACAACATAAACACATCGTCTGTTTACAAACGGCTCAGACTCATTTCATCAGAATGATCCTGACAGAGAGTTTAAAACCATCTGAGACAGTAAAGGAGTTTTCATTCATTTGCAGGTAAATCTCAGTCTGCATAACGATTAATAGCTATATTTCTTTCAAACGGAACCAAAATGTAAAAGTAGAATGATACTGGGCCAAGTCTGCAACCCTGGGGAACTCCACGAGATAAAAAACAGTCTCTCAGGTTGACTCTGCAGATACTAAAGGATAAAAAAAAACCTCTTCAACAATTGATTCAAAAAGAGCTGAGTGAGCTTTATGCTTTAGAGCAGTTTGTTACCAAAACAGCTGTAATATTTTTTAGATTAAGCATTTTTTTTAATCTAGAAAAATATAAAATGTGTAAATAATTTTGTGGTAAAACAGTCAAATCAGTTAATGCAAGCACATTTTACTCTTTTTATTTAACCTAATAATAATATTAGAGAAACTGAAAAATGTCGTAGATTTGCACTTATTTATTTTGATGGGTTTTCTTTCTGCATTTGCAGCACTTGTATGTATTATTGCAAAATTTTACACAAGAGGACATTAAGATTAAAACCCCTGAAGACTAATTTCCTCCTCCGTGACCTTTAAGGCCACCAGAAGCCTCTTTTTCACCCAATACGAAGTCAGGAGTGTTTATGCAGAAACACACCTAGGACTAAGGCCCTCAGGGACCGGGATTACCCACCTTCATTAGAGCCATGTTAAGAAGAGTGACCCTCGATGTGCTCTTGTGGTACAATAGGCTTGTTTAAAGTTGTCCTTTTAGTTGTAAAATAACCTGAAATAAACCTTAAATGAGTTTCTGAGATCAAAATATACAGTTTAATAATCAAAGACACAACTTATCCCACACAGGGGCACTTTTTTTCTGAAAGCTGGATTTGTGATCACTTGAAATGAATTCAAGAGTTTCACAGGTTTTATTAAACATCTGTCCAGCCTGAGCTCTGCAGGCCTTGTTTTACCAGACCAGATGAAGTCCAGAACTCATCTTTGCGTCAGCATGGCCGTAACCAGGCTCAGCAGGACGAGGACGGGCACCAGCAGCAGAGCGGCGTACAGGAGCCACGGCTCAGGATACGTCGCCCAACCTGTCAAAAACAAACACGTGGAGGACCATCAGAACACACACCGCTCACTAAAGTCCTCTCTCCTGTCACTCAAAGGACACGTTTCACATTTTCAGCAAAAATCAGATTTAAAAAGAAGATTAATCGTTTTATATGATCAGGATTTTTTAATATAGGTAACTTTTGGACAAACTCATGTAAACTCAGCTTTTAAAGGACGTCTCTAAAACCAAAAGCATTTAGATCAGATCGTTGCATGATTTACTTTTGTTTTATTGTCTGAAGGTTTTTGTTACTGTTTTCTTTTACATAAAATTGGAAGAGATGATTGAATGTAGATGAAGATTTTTAAAGTTTTACATTTCCCTTATAAATGGTTGAAAGAGATGTTTGAGTCGGTCTGAAGTGACGTCTATCAGTTATTTATCTACAGTCAGGACCACACCCACAGGTGACATCACTCAAAGTGGGAGGAGTCTCTACACTGTCAGAAATAAAGGACAAGAATTGTACCTTTTTTTTGTCACTGGGGTGGTACCCTCAAAAGTACAGTTTTGTACCTTTAACTGGGGGTTGTATCCTAAGGGCAACAAATATGTACCATTTAGGGTACATATTTCTACTCCTTAGGGTACATATGTGTCCCCTAAGGGGTACAAATTTGTACCCTAAGGTACATGTTTGACTAGTAAAAGGTACAAACTACAAGGGTACAAATTTGTACCCCCAGTTAAGGTACAAAATTGTACCTTTTGAGGGTGCCATACAAGGGTGCCTTGTATCCCAAGGGGTACAAATATGTATCCTAAGGGGTACAAATATGTATCCTAAAGGGTACATATTTGTACCCTTTAGGATACAACCCTGCAGTTAAAGGTACAAAACTGTACTTTTGAGGGTACCACCCCAGTGACAAAAAAGGTACAATTCTTGTCCTTTCATTTCTGACAGTGTAGAAACAGGAAGTAGTCCTCTGACTGGAGCAGTACTTGTGGCTGGTAAGAGCAGGAGAGACACTGCTGCAGATCAGTGACAAAACTAGCAGCTAATTTTTGAAACAATTCTTGATCAAAATGTCACACCAGTGCATTAAAGCTCTATATTATCTGTATGGACACCTTTACAGATTAGCATGAGAATGTTTTTGGAGTTTGTTTCAACCGAAAAATGTCAGAATTTATGCCCTACTGTTTATAAAAACCATAAACTAAATAAACATGCTCAAGTAGAGGTTTACTAACAGCTGATGTAGCGTTCTAACACGTTGATGTGATGTGTTTTAAATATTGGTCCAATGTGACGTGGACTTCATTCTGTCAGCGGTTCTGAATTACCATGCAGGTTGATGTGGAAGATGCTCGTCGTTATCAGATGTTTTCCCAGGCGCAGCTGGCACTCATAGTTTCCACCACCTGGCAGAAACACCGTGTGAGAGAGTCTGATGTTGGTCTGATTCAAAGCGCTGATTTCTGGGTCTGAGTCAACACTTTGAAGTGTGCGTCCACCGTGGATTATCGACAAAATGAAGCCAGAATTCTCCGACACGTTCACTTCACAGCGAAGCAGAGACGTGTTGTGACGGTTAAAGACCATGGAGTCTGAAATCAGCAGACAAAACACTCATACATTTATTTATAATCTCAGCATTAAAACCAGAATTTTTGTTAAAAAAATGTTTTGAGGCATTAAATCTATACTGTTGATGGAAAGTCTGATTATCTCCTCTTAAAGAGACGTTTGGGTCGTTTTAAAGTGTCAGTCTATCAGTCATTTATCTACAGATAGATTCAGCATAACCAGTGGTGCTGCAAGGGTCTCTTTAAGCCCCCCAAAATATTCCAAGGGGGCCCTGAACTAGGTTTCACTATTATCCTGTCCCTGGGGGCCGGTGTCCAGCATGTTTCACTTGTTTCTCTGCACCAACACACCTGATTCAGTGGTTGAATCACCTGCTCAGCAGCCTATCAGGCTCCGTAGAAGTCTGTTAATCACCTGCTGATTGAAGTCAGGTGTGTTGAAGCAGGTGTAACGTAATATAACCTGTTTTTATTGTTATAATACGGACACACTTCTGCAAGATCATTAGTTTAATTTTATAGGTTTCACACTGAGCTAGGCTGAGATACCTTCACTAAACTAATTGTTATGCAGGTTACTTTAGGTTCTCTTTATTCAAAGTGAGGACTTACGTACGTTATACCTGGAAGATATGAACCGGAGGCAGACTTAGACTACACTTATTTATGAAGCAGACAGATTGAACAAACAGACAGATATGAGGTAGGAGTTGCATCTTAGGGAGTTCTTCTGATGGCATTAAGCTGAGGGTTAATGACGAGAGCCCATGAGATATAAAATATATCTAGGGAGTTTTGGAACTAGTTATGAGGGGAGTTGGAGATTAAGTTAACCGGAGTTTTACTTATCAAGAGCCTCAGTTTTACCAGATCGGAGTTGGTACCTGCTGAGACCACTCCGTGGGTCAATTCAGCGTGGCCAGGAGGGTCGTCTGTGGGTCGGGTGCCCAGGACGATCCTCGGATCCCCGAGGCGGCTGGTGAGGTTGCCCCAAGGCACGGAAAAGCCCGATAAGTCGGTCAGCAGCCCCATCTCTGGCTGAGGAAAGAGGCTAACAGGTTCTTCCCCATGGCAGGTGAAACAGAAGCCGACAGATGGTGTCTAGCTTCGAGCCGGGGGAATGTCATCGACTTGTGGGGCTAGAACCCACAGGGAAGTCGGCACCGGGCCCACCGTGTAGCTGAGAAAACGGTGAGCTGTTGTCTCGTTGCTGGCTGAACGAGAAACTTAGGGACTTCCGGGCAGGAAGTCTGACATGGGATCCTTTTGACGCGTGGCCCAATAGGAAGGAGTTTACCAAGTCACGTGGTTCTCGTCACTAAGGATCCCAGTTTAACCCTAAATGGATTATTAATATGATTTAACCTTTTAGCAAAAGTAGAAACATGAAATAATACTGATGCAACATCAACATTCATTAATACTGGAAGAAAATGAGTTAATCATATTAAGACATTTTTGGACAGTGGATTAAAAGGTAGTGTCTTTTAGAATGAGACATCAAAGAGTCTTTAAGTTTAATTATTAACTAAAGAAAGTCTTCAGAGTCTTAGCTGAACCTTCGTCAGCTTTGAACAAGGCCTTGAGAGACACCTGCTTGTGTCTCTCCCTCTCGTCGCTCCCTCACTACGGGGACTGATCAGAAATGACTTCAGCATGCCTGCTGAAATGCCTCCCTTGCTGATCCGGACGTATCCACGGACTGTCCGGCGAGGTCCTCGGCGGCCACGCCTTCCAGGACCACCACTCCGAGTCTGGGGACTCCAGCCTCAGCTCGTGGAGAAACCAACGCCTGCCAGATCCAGGAGCGTCCACCTTTCAGTGAGCGAACACCACTTTCTGATCGAGAGGTTTGCTTTGATAAAGCTTAATTCTTCCACTCTAAATTAAGCCAAACTAAATCCCATTCCAAACTCAAATTAGCCCTAAATTGACTCTTAAAGTCCCAACTAGGTTAACTAAATTAACTAACTTCCCTAGTCATTAAAACATATGCTACGGTCCGTTAAAACTCACAATTAACCTATCTTTAACATCCTCAACATGTTTAAGAATATTAATTGTGTTTACATCAAACTTTCAAACAGTTTTATCTGTCTGTGTTCTTAGGTTTTTCAAATTAAATGGTTGTTCAATCTTTATGGTCTCAGTTCCACGTTATTAATAAGGTATTTCAATTCACTGTACTCTTTCAAAGAACCTAAAGATACCTTCAATAAATATTAGCTATTATCAGGGTTAAATGATAGTTTATCACTTTTCATTATAATCCAGAAATAAGTTCTAATGTTTATCTGAAGAGGGTGTAGTTAAATTAATTAATAGTTATTCCAAATGCTACACAGGGTTAAAACTAAAACATGCTGGGAACTGGCCCACCTGGACCAGGACTGAGCACCCCTCCAACACTGACTAAATACTTTTTTTTAAATTTAAAGTGCGTATCAGCCTTATATCAGTGGAGTACTGAGTTTACGTGATGTACCTGAATGCACCATAAAACCGTTATCTACATAGCCAGACGTAAAACGGTGTTTAGAAGCTAAACAAACTTTTACTGAAGTGGTCAGAAGCACAGAAAACGGGGCCGCTGGTCTAACAGTCACCACCACTCATGAGAATATTTATTAGTACTTATCAAAACACTACAGGAATAAATAACGAGCTCATGTTTATTTACCGTAAATCAAAAGTCTGGTTTGGTTTCCTTTCTTCCTGAAACTTCCCCTCTCAGCGGTGGAGACGGACAGTTTGCACTCATACGACTGGCTGTCAGACCACTGGACCTTTTTTAAAACAATGGACTTGTTGGATGAGTTTAGGTTCTGGTCCAAACGTTGTGCACGTCCAGCGTATTTTGTTTCAGAGTTCAGTAAAGACAGTCTGGTTTCAGCCCCTCCGTCGTACCAGTACAGAACAGGAGTCGTCAGGATTGTCTCGTCCTCTGAGGCCCGGAGCTCACAGGGCAGGACGGCATCTTGACCCAGAGCGACGGCGACCACAGCAGGCTGGTCCACTTCAATCAGAGCCGCAGCACCTAAAAAATAACAGTTTAAAGACAGGATGAACCGACCACAAAGGGATGTGGGTTCATTCATCAGAAAAAACACAGTGTTTGTGTGTTTTAGGTTTGATGGTTGGAACGTCTGAATAATACCAGAATATCCAGATCTTTGTTTCATCAGAACTCCTAGGTGAAGTCATCAGTTTTGTAGCTGAAAGTTGACTAGACAACCAAACAGCTTTAACCAAGACTAACCACAGAAGAGACTAGTCTCAAAATGAGAACGCCTAAACATCTGAAACTCTCCACAAGTCATTCAAATCAAATCAAAATTACTTTATTAATCCCAGAGGGGAGTTAGATGTTTCAGTTTCTTCATCAAGTCAATGTAGTCTGATCTAGCAGTGGACAGGAAGGATCTCCTGTAGTGGTCTGTGATGGACAGGAAGGATCTCCTGTAGTGGTCTGTGATGGACAGGAAGGATCTCCTGTAGTGGTCTGTGATGGACAGGAAGGATCTCCTGTAGTGGTCTGTGATGGACAGGAAGGATCTCCTAGTGGTCTGTGATGGACAGGAAGGATCTCCTAGTGGTCTGTGATGGACAGGAAGGATCTCCTAGTGGTCTGTGATGGACAGGAAGGATCTCCTGTAGTGGTCTGTGATGGACAGGAAGGGTCTCTTGTAGTGGTCTGTGATGGACAGGAAGGATCTCCTGTAGTGGTCTGTGATGGACAGGAAGGATCTCCTAGTGGTCTGTGATGGACAGGAAGGATCTCCTGTAGTGGTCTGTGATGGACAGGAAGGATCTCCTAGTGGTCTGTGATGGACAGGAAGGATCTCCTGTGTTGCAGCAGATCTGAAGGAGCCTCTGACTGAAGACTCTGTTGTTGAATGAAGATCTCAGTTCAGTATCTGGTCTACAGAGATGATCTTCCACAGCAGCAGGTCCTGGATTACATCATCTGTTGTTGACCAGCTGATAATCCACCTCCTTTGATTTTTCTGCTCCTCTTCTAATCTCTGTCTGCTGGTATCGTCTGAAAGCCGGGCAGAGAGACGTTGGAGTCTGGATCTGGTCCTGAACCACGTCTCAGTGAAACACATGATGTTCTGTCTGGATCTTCATCAGAGCTTCAAGCTGGTCCTTCTGATTCAGGAGAGATCTCAGGTTCCCTGTTAGGATGGATGGATGAATTTATGATCACAGGTTGGATATTATTAGAATTTTTGAGATAGCTGCTCCCTTTCATAACAGTCTCTCGTTGTTATGATTACACATCACATAGTGGCCAAAAAGTAGGAAAGTTGCAGCCAAAATCCTCCAAGCAGCTCAGGATTCAGACCAGAACAACAAAATCCCTCATAAAGCAACAACTTCAGTCAGGAAGATGAAGAAGAAAGAGCAGAGCTGCTGAAAGGAGCTGCCACTCTCTGCAGCGTGATTCTATCACTGAATTAATTCAGACAAGGCTGCATGTTCTGGGTGTTTTTAATCAATGGGTGCTCATGCAGGACATGTTGAGGTCATTCAACCACACAGTCAGGTGTACTGGACAGGATGGTGGCTCTTGAGCATCAGGGTTGGACACCAGCTGAAATCTCTTTTCTCACAATAAAATATGGATCCATTCAGGGACTCTGAGGAAACTTGAAGAGCGAAGAACAAAAGACAAGTCAGGCCTAAAAACCAACTCTCTTCAGGAGAAGAACAGGATCTGAAAGCTGTAAAGAAACAGGAACAAACCACCAGAGACCTGAAACTAAGAGATTCACCATCCTCCATCTGATCTGCATCATACACAAGTCTAACAGCTGTCCTGGAATCAGCTCGTTGTCTAAAGTTGTTTCCTGTTACAAACAACCCCTCAAACACACCCAGACACAGGAGACGTTACAACGCTCTGAAAAACCTTTCCTCTATGGCAACCAGGAGCTGCAACGTTTAAGAAAATAAAACAGAAGTCAGATTATTATCAGTGACTTTCGGCTGTTTGTCTATAAATTAGCATGAAAATGTTTCTGGTCACAGGTCGAAGTTGTTGTTTTTTTTTTTGTTGAGTTCATAAAATTTTTAGGCTGCTTGTTTTTCTGTTCACTAATGAGCCATCACAGCATCCATTAACAACAGCAGAATAAAGGCATGAGGCCCCAAACCCTGCATCGCTGCACGATACTGATCTACAACAGAAGACGTCTGTGTGGAAAACGCTTCCTCTAACATATCAGAGCTGTGCTCAACTGTAGCTGCACAGATGTTCAAAATACAGTTGGATGCTGATAAATGAATGTGTTTGTCAGATTACAAACAATCTGTTAATTTAAGATGAATTCTGCAGAACAATTTATTAGATTAAAAACCAGAAAAGCAGCTTAAGTTCTCATAAACAGCAGCTCAAAATGATCAACTGTGAACTTTTTACCTGAGAACAGGAAGCAGAGACACATCACCAGGATCCATCCCAGTCTGTTAGACACAGAGACATGTGTCTTCACCGAGGACACGCTAACGGCACAGCGTGAGGTCCTCTGGTAGCAGAAAGAAGGCGTGCTCATCACGTCCTCTGAGGACAGATGTCAGTCCTTAATGTCTCTGAACTGGAGCTCAACACTAGACCCCTGACCTTAAACAGGAAGTGGTTTGTTGTTTTGACAGAATGTTGGGACGTTTTTTTATATTTCTGAGTGATGATCTGTTTTTTCCTCTACAGCTTTGTCTCTGTTCTCAGTCTATTTGGATTAACTGCCCCCAAAATGAACTAGATGTCTCTTTTATCTGTGTGTTGTCTTTTTTTAAATGGATTTTCTAGTCTGCCAATAAACATTTATATTGATCAGAAACTCTAAGAATCTATTTTGTGTGACTGGAGACAGAACAGAGAAATCCTCTTCAGAGGGAACGTTGTGTCTGCAGCTGGTTTGTGTTTGACCCTTTAACAGTACTGGTAGAGCACATTTTAGTGCTTTTATTTTATTAAAGCATTTTAATTTGCTTTAATGAAATAAAAGGACTGCACGTGATTAAAAAGGAAGCTAAGATACAAAACAAAAATGGGATATTTTGATAAAAAGTTCAACTTTATCACCATATATTATTATTATTACATTAACATGATTATTTAACATATATATTTTAACCATTTAACCATATTTTAACCAAATAACCCCAAAAAATCAAAATAGATAAATATAAACAAGTATTATGTTACCTTTTCTTGGTGTAGAAGTTAAAAAATTGAAAGTAAAAATGAAAATTGTTCAAGGATTGACATATTTTCACAGTTTTTAAGAATCAATCTCACAAATGTGTTGTTTAACATTGTTTAATAATTGTTGTTTTCCTGCTTTTAAACAAACTCTCTTCTACAGACATGTTTTTCCACTGGTCCTCTTCAGTAGTTCTAATTTTTAATATATCATCATGATTCATCGGTGTGAGCAAACGGAAGTCATCTATATATATTAATGCATCTGCAGGCAGAGGTGAGGACCACCAGCCTGCAACAGGATGCCAGTTCTTGCTCACGTTGGCTGAGGTGTTAAACGTCTCTAACAGTTTTTTTCAAGGTGACAGTCCGGTTTGTTTGAAGTGTAGAAAGGTTAAATCAATCTTATTGTAGAAAGAAAAACTCTTTGCAGAAACAGATTATGAATTTCAAAATGTTTTAAAACAGTTCTGATCTGAAAAATGTCACAACAGTTCATGTAAATGGGGCCAGTCTTATTTCAAGAACAAACCCTCTCACACAGATCACCACTCGCATCACTGACCTGCACCCAGGCCAGAATGCATCAGTTAAAGGGACGTTTAGATCGCTCTGAAGTGGCGTTCTGTTAGGATCACACCAGTCTCTAGAAACAGGAAGTTGTCCTCTGACCGGAGCAATACTCATAACTAGTCAGATCAGGAGAGACGCTAGGTGACAAGCAGCTCATTATTTAAAACAACTCTTGCTCTGAAAAGTCACACGGATGCATTCTAACTGGTTTGTTCATTTCTGGTCTGCGGTCCTATGATATGTATCTCAATACCCTACCAGCAATTCGATTTTTTATGAGCAGTTAAACTGATTTAATACGATTCAGCCCTGAATCTCGTTATGATTTCATGTGAATCTGATTCATCACATTAAGATTTCAAAACAATACAACAAAACAACATAAAGGCTAAAGTTAAATATTTGTTTGGGTTTAGAAATAAAGAGAAAGTTGTGAAAGTTGTGTTTTCACTAAAAACAGAAAAAGTATATTAATATAAATCAAACAAGACATAAAATAACATACAGATACAACTAGATTTCACTCCTTTGTACAAAAACAGTCAATAAAAAACAATTCATGAAGTTTCATAATAATAATAATAATAATAATAATAATAATAATAATAATTTAGTTGTTTATCGGTCCTCCATAGTTTTCTTGTCGCTTCAGTGTCTTAATGTTCACGGGACGTTTACCAACATAAAATAGAAGAAAAGAACGCCATTACCCATAATTCCTAGCGTCGCCGCACAGGACGTCAAACATCAAACAGGAGAGGGTTTCAACATGGACGACCTCGTAGCCGTAGAGAAGATCCCGGTAAGATTTAGCTACGTCTCTTTTCTGTTGTTTTCTTCATAGTTTATCGGTGCTGGATAGTTTTAGGGGAACACGTCCTTGATTCCTGCCTCCAGTCTGTGTTTTATCGCTCTTTTTTGTAGTTTGTTTGCTCGTTAAAGCTGCTGAAATGTAAACCTGCCAATTCATTCTCCCCCCAGTGCAGCTGCTAGCATTAGCATCGGGATTCTAGCGATAAAAACGGATTTGTTTTAGGTTTACGATCATTTTTATTAAAACCTGCGTAGGTGTTTAAATTAACAATTCTGGGGTCGTTTGTTGGTACTTGTGTACATTAGAGGGCTTGTAGTGATGTTTTGTCTTTAAGTGGTGCTAGTAAGTTAGCTTCCAGCCGACCTGAATGTGTTTGTGTGAACTAAAGGGAGATAATTATGTGACTTCTTCACATAAACCGGTGGTCACCAGCCTTTTCCAATCCAAATTCACTTTACATGTTTAAATGAGCGGAGATCTACCATTTAAAATGGGGAAAAAAGAAAACCCCACAGATCTTTAAACACTGAAAATGTGCCTTTTAATAAACAGTCAAAATGAACAACTTTAATTCAGATTATGTATTTTATACCATGTAATCAAGCTGAATAAATGTCACACTGAATCATAAGACATAAAAACACGTAAGTCAACAGACTCACACTCAGTATTTTACACTCAAACTGTACTATCATCAAAGTCAGCCATAGCTTCTCAGAAACATAAAGGGGAAAAAAGGTTTGCAATCTTGTAATACTTAGTACTGATGCTTGTTTCCCTACAGTCCATTTAACTACTCATGTCTGTTTGTTTTGTCTAATGAACTTAATTTTAGCCTCTTCTAATCAGCCAAAAGAACATAACATATGCATTAACTAACCAGGTGAAGGAGTTCACATCATTTCCCACCAACTGAAATGCTGAAGTGTAGATCAATTAAATGAACCTGTAACCAGATGGAATACAGTGTTTCACCTAAAACTGTAAAATCTGCCCAAAGTCAATAGGATGCAGTAACTGAACACCATAGGTGGACTCATGGTTGGACACACCCTGTTTCACACAGTCAGAAAGGTGTGTGTCGGAGAGTCCTGCCCTGTGATTTGTTAATTATTTCATTTGATGGAAACCCATCTCATGTCAAAGATGCTTTTGCTTCCCGCATTAGAAGAGAGGAAACTTTTGTGGCGGCGGAACCAGTCAGTGGAGAGAAGCGGCTCAAGTGTTACGAGCTCAGTCCAGTGAATATATCGATACCTTTATTTTTGCAACTCATTTTGCTTTGCAGCAGCATGACTAGAACACTTGACCCTTAAACTCAGAAAACTGACATTTATACCACCTTCAAATTTAAACTCCAACAGATAACTGACTGCAGCTGTTGTTGAGCGCACTAATTCACACATATGTGCATATTGCAAACACATTGTGTCACCGTCTTTTAAGGTCTTAATGATATGAATTTTTATTTTATAATTTATATTTCCTATTTTTCACCTAATCTGTTATTTCACTATGAATGCACCAATACCACATTTCTCTGAACGAGTACTGTACTACTACAGTGGCGTGTTTGTAAATGAGAACTGATTCTCAAACATTTCTTCTGGTTAAATAAAGGTTGAAGAAATGTCGACTCATTGAATAAGATAGTCTGCTGAATAAGACAGTCTGCTGTCTTCATTGAATGTTCGTCTTTGTTTAGAGCACGGTGCATCTCACAGGTGTGTGGTTTTATTTGTTTGTTTTCAGCACAACGTTGTGATGAATCAATATTTTTGTTTTATTAATTTCACAGGAAGACATGCCGTCAGTCCTGAGCTCCAGACCTCAGACAGGTCTGTCCTTCTTGGCCCCAGAACCAGAAGATCTGGAGGACCTTTACACCAGATACAAGGTCAGATAGATAACGTCTTTGTATTTTAACTGCTTATAATTTACACACAATCACCCTTTTATATGCTATGCTGACATAAAACAAAAGTTGAAATGGAGGTTAACATTAGACCTCAATGTGAATAACATCTGTATTTAGATTAGAAGGAGCACTGAAGCAGCACTGAAGCCACAGCCATTGAAAATGAATATTAACTGCTTTGCTTATTAGATCCATCTTTGAAAATCTTGAAAACTAACCTTGAATGTGCTGAGAAATACTAGAATTTTATTTATGCAAATGTGTAAAAACCCAGTTAACAGCTTATAAACAGATTTGTCTGTTGGTTGTTCTCACTCTTCTTTGATTACACGTTTGCAGAAGCTGCAGCAGGAGCTGGAGTTCCTGGAGGTGCAGGAGGAGTACATCAAAGATGAACAGAAGAACCTGAAGAAGGAGTTCCTGCATGCTCAGGAGGAGGTGAAGAGGATACAGAGCATCCCTCTTGTCATAGGCCAGTTCCTGGAGGCCGTGGACCAGAACACAGCTATTGTTGGCTCCACTACAGGTAACTATGGATGAAGAGGTTTTCTCCTCATCGTCAGCGTGTTTTATGTGGGAGTCTCTGATGATGTGAAATCAGCAGGTGATAGTTAGCCTTGTTCTATCTGAGCTTGAGTGATGGTAAATATGTTACATATAAACATTGAGTTCATGGTGGCAGCTCAGTTTTGTTACAGGTAGGGCTGGGTATCGTAACACGGTACTACTGTGGTACCGACCGAAAACCTTCGGTAGGTACTGGTACCGAAAAAAACAATTTTTTTCCAATACCTAGTTTCGGTACTTTTACAATAAAATGTCCCTTTAAATGCGCTGCTTCAGCCCCGCTCTGATTGGCGCGCACACAGGCTGAGGGACACACACAGCTCCTCCCTCTCCTCCCCTCTCCTCTCAACACGGCGAAAAAAAAAAAAAGTGAGCCGCGACCCGGGTCTGGAGAAGCGGAGGGAGACGAAGCGAGACCTTCCTCTCTTGTTTAAACACTCTCTGGTACCGACCGGACCGTCAGAATGGCAGATGAAAAAGATCTGTCCCGAACACCGAGTTTAACCCCGCAGCTCTGTTGTCACCTGCTGAGGCGTCGGAGCTGCAACCTCCTCAGGACGACGCAGAACACATGCACTGTTTTTTTAATTGCATTTAAAAAATCTGCGAGGCCACGAGACGTACCTGTTTTATTTAGGAGGATTTACTTTTTATTAGAGACCATAGGTGCTGTTATCAGCATCGATGTGTGGAGGGTTCTCCTCCTCTGGTTCAGTTTTTCCTGTGCCCCCCCATCCTGGCACCTCCAGAGTAACACTAGTTTCTGGTTGACCTGAATCCGTGTACTCTTTATTAGCAAAAAGGGAATAATGAAAACGGATGCGTTTTCCTGTATTTCTGATTGTTTTTCCATAACAAAAACCAAATAACTCTTAAATCTGGATATTCAGTTTCCCTTTCAGAAACAAAACAACAAAAGAAAGAGTTCATGGATTGTATGACAGCCTTAGTTAGTTCCAGAGGGAAGAGATAAATAAATAATGATAATAAATGCAGCAATATGCCATAAAACTGTTTTTTTTTTTTTTTGTTTAATTAAATAGAACTTTAAGTACTTGTTATTTTCTCTAAGAATTATACATATAGGTGTCGAAAAAAGTATCGTTAAGGTACCGGTATCGAAAACCAGGTATCGTTAAAGTAGTAGTATCGAAAAATATTTAACGATACCCAGCCCTAGTTACAGGTGATTTTCTTGTTTGTATTTGGGTTTGAAGGCGTCGATTTTTGAGAGGATTTGTTGTTCGGGTTTGGATCCTGTGCTGCTTGGAAGAGTTTGGCTGCAGCTTTTCAACTTAGTGGACACGTGTTTTGATACCTAACCATAGCAACAATGGACGTGCTTATAAGAGGGAGCAGCTGATTTGTCATCCCTAAAGATCCAATAAAACCTGAACTGTAGAGCTGGAGCGATTCGTCGATGACGTCGACGAATCGATTTTAAAAAAACGTCGACGTCAAATCCGGAAGTCGACGCTTCGCGCGCGCGCACCACACGCACGCGGGGAACCAAAACAAAGCCGCATGGAGAACAGAACTCCGTCTCTAACAGCTTTCAGGTTCAGCAGCTTGCACTCCCAAGCTCTACATGTCTCCAGAACACAACCCGCCGCTCTACCTCAAAGTTTTAGGAATACTTTAACGCAGCAAAGGACAGAAACCCGCTCCAGTGGTGGAAGGAGAATGAAGAGAGACTCACCGCCCTGACTGCTGCTGCTGTGGTAAAATCCTACATGGACCTTCTGAACGTTTGTTCTCAGCAACAGGGACGATTGTAATAAAAAAAAAAAAAAGCTAGGCTCACCAAAGAGCAACACGTTCCTCTGCAGCAGGCATCACCAAATGGAGGTCCAGACCCGTTCAGACCGGGAAAACCCAGAACCTGGTCCTGGGGGGGGGGGGGGGCAGCCAAGGAGACCCTGGAGCGCTCCTGAGGAGCTACAAGGGCCCGCGGTTAGCGCGACACCTGGCTCGCCCCCTGCCCTAACTGGACCTCACCATGAGGTTCGGTTCTTGGTTCGGAGCGGAGGAGGCGACCGTCCGGTCAGCGGTGCTCGCGCCTGTCGCCACGGGAGCGCGCGCCGCTCGTCTAGCCGTGTTTCTCAGTATAACTGTCAACAGCTGTGGCTTCAACAATATTAACACTAAAACCACATTTATCTGTCGATGACTAGAAGTTAGTCTTCCTTTAACTTCAGTTGTTTTCAGAGACTCACGTTAAATACCAATGCATAAATAACCTGGATAATAACCTAAATAATAAATAGTTTCTTTAGCCAAATATAAATATAATGACTCCTCCTGTTCTACAGCGATTCAGAGTGTAATACAGAGGAGGAGATGAGGGAGGAACACAGTGCTATACTGCACACACTAACAGAACAGCAGTTCAGTTTAATTTTGGGACGATGAAATAGTTTAACACTCAGGAATGTTTGCTGTGAACTGCAGTGTTTGTTTTTGCTCTGCAGTTTTTAAATCTTTAAAACGAGAGATTGATGTCAAACTGCAGCTCTTCCTTAGAAACTGTCACTTTATTTTGTCTTAAACACTCAGGACTGTCCATACTGTGCACCTCACAGTGTTTTGTTTAGTACTACAACTTAGTATTTTTTCCAAACCTTTAAACTAGAGTTACTGTACTGTAAAAGAGTAAATACTGACAGCTCTTCCATGTTGTAGAACACTGCTTTGATTCTGTTTGAAGCAGAAGATGTTTGGCTTTGAAAACAGTTTTACATTTAAGTCATTTATTACATTTTTTGGGGGCGGGGGGGTATTTATTTGAAATTTTATGGTTTTTATTAATCGTGCAACAGAAAAATAATCGTTAGAATAATCGTCTAATTATCTATTAGAATAGTCGACTATTCGATAAAATAATCGCCCGAATAATCGTTTTAAAAATAATCGGTTTCCCCCAGCCCTACTGAACTGTGACCCAGAATCCCAGCTGAGTAAAAGAGGAGTCATGGATGTAGATCAGGAGCAAAGAGGAGAGAGAGGAAGTTTCAACCATCACTTTCATCCATCCTAACGGGGAACATCAGATCTCTCCTGAATCAGATGGACCAGCTTGAAGCTCTGATGAGGATCCATCCAGAATCTCATGTGTTTCACCGAGACGTGGTTCAGAATCAGATCCAGACTCCATCGTCTCTCTGCCCGGCTTTCAGACGATACCAGCAGACAGAGATTATAAGAGGAGCAGAAAAATCAAAGGAGTTTCTAGAAACAGGAAGTAGTCCTCTGACTAGAGTAATACTCATCGCTAGTCGGATCAGGAGAGACACTGCTGCAGATTGGTGAAAGTATTTGAAGCAACTCTTGCTGAAAAAAGTCACACTAATGCGTTAGAACCATAGCTGTTAGTAAACCTCTACAATTCAGCTTGAGTTTAGTTTATGGTGTTAATGCTTCTGCAGCGGCGTACAGTAGTGTAGTGATTTACACATTCAATTGTTTTGTTTAGAAAAAATGAAGGAAGAGAGAAACACAGAAAACTGTGACGGAGGAAAGGGAGACTGAGAGAGGGAAGAAATAATGAGAACAAATAGTGTTCGTTAAAAAGGTTTACAGAGAAGATGGAGCCTTTAACCCAGAATGGACCCAGTCCTGTTCAGACTTCCCACTGGGAGAACTAAACCAGAGCCTCACATGTTAGGAAACAGTGACACTTTTTACAGGTTCCAGTGTAAAACTACACACTCAGGTCTGAAGGGAGATCGTCTCAGAGCCCAGAATGACCTGTTCACCATCACTTATCATTCAAGATTTTCCTCACTTTGTTAGATTTCTAACTGAACCCCTTTAAACTGTGTTAGAATTCCTCATAAATAACAGATGACAAGCCCCAAATACTCCTTTAATGTTGTTGTTTTGTTGCTGATTCACAAAATTACTGATGTGTTTCCCATCCAGCGGCGGCTCTCGGCCTGTAGAGGTCACTAAAGTTCACAACATTGCTTCCAGAAACAACTTCAGGCCTGAAACCATCAGAGAGTCACTGCAGATCAGAACCATTTTAGTGTTCTAGACCTAGAATTCATCATCGAGCGAGTGTATTTTAATCTCCAAATATCACCTTCACAGGGATGTTTACATTAATTTAACCTGATTTTCTGCATTATGTCTGGTAGAAATACTAAAATAATTCTAGATCAACACCAGGATTCAGAAGTGTAGCACTTTAAAACATCTTATTGTTTGTTTTTCTCTTTGTGTGAGCTGTGCTGCTGATTAAACCAACTGAACATTTTATTCATGTGGAGGATCCTGTGAGGCTTTTAACTGAGAAAAAGGAACATTTTGTCTTGTTGGAAAAAAACTTGACAAAGACCTGTTTAATCATGAATCCGTGTTTGCTTTATGGGGTTTGGAGATGTTGAAACAAATCACTGCATTCATTTGCTTTAGCTTTTTTTAAGATTTTGTTGTTTGAGAATCACAATCAGACTGTGAAACAGCAGATATAAAAACATCTGTGTCCTGTTATGTTGCCTGAAAATGACTGAATTCACCAGAAACCTTCTGAAACTCACTGCAGCAGCAAGAAGCAACCAGTCATAAATATTTCACAATCCAGCACACCTGCAGTGGCATAAAAACTCTGACCTGGAAAAATAATTTTTTCAGTTTAAAACTGAATGATTTATGTACATGATATAAAATAAAACACAGCCGAGTCTCCATCAGCTTCTCCTCCTGAGAAACCTGGTGCTCTTTAACCTTTAAGTTTATGTCGACTCATTTATTTGCTTAACATTCAATAAATATTAGTGGGAAAAAGAAGACGGCGTACAAGATAAAACTATAATTCTTTAGAGCTGTTACTTTAACCCTCAGGCTTCATTATGGACATGTTTGGGTAAATTCTTCATCTCAACATCATTTTAGTGCCTCTGGTTCATTTTTATAACAAAAGTTCTCTTTTACATTTTATTTTTTCAATCATATCAGTAGAACACTGAAACATTTCTTCCCTCTGGAGTCATTAAGAACAAAAATGCCCACTTCCCAAAAAACTGCTATAAAACTTCAAATCTGTTTTTCTGAATCGATCTGTTAAACAACTTTAGTTCTGCTTAAAACCACCAAGCTGACAATCATTTGGAGGATTTAAACCCTTTAAATGTGTTTGATTATAATTGAAAACTGGTTACAGTGGTGTGAAAAACTATTTGCCCCCTTCCTGATTTCTTATTCTTTTGCATGTTTGTCACACAAAATGTTTCTGATCATCAAACACATTTAACTATTAGTCAAAGATAACACAAGTAAACATAAAATGCAGTTTTTAAATGATGGTTTTTATTATTTAGGGAGAAAAACAATCCAAACCTACATGGCCCTGTGTGAAAAAGTGATTGCCCCCTTGTTAAAAAATAACTTAACTGTGGTTTATCACACCTGAGTTCAATTTCTGTAGCCACCCCCAGGCCTGATTACTGCCACACCTGTTTCAATCAAGACATCACTTCAATAGGCGCTACCTGACACAGAGAAGTAGACCAAAAGCACCTCAAAAGCTAGACATCATGCCAAGATCCAAAGAAATTCAGGAACAAATGAGAACAAAAGTCATTGAGATCTATCAGTCTGGTAAAGGTTATAAAGCCATTTCTAAAGCTTTGGGACTCCAGCGAACCACAGTGAGAGCCATTATCCACAAATGGCAAAAACATGGAACAGTGGTGAACCTTCCCAGGAGTGGCCGGCCGACCAAAATGACCCCAAGAGCGCAGAGACAACTCATCTGAAAGGCCACAAAAGACCCCAGGACAACGTCTAAAGAACTGCAGGCCTCACTTGCCTCAATTAAGGTCAGAGTTCACGACTCCACCATAAGAAAGAGACTGGGCAAAAACGGCCTGCATGGCAGATTTCCAAGGCGCAAAAAGAACATTAAGGCTCGTCTCAATTTTGCTAAAAAACATCTCAATGATTGCCAAGACTTTTGGGAAAATACCTTGTGGACCGACGAGACAAAAGTAGAACTTTTTGGAAGGTGCGTGTCCCGTTACATCTGGCGTAAAAGTAACACAGCATTTCAGAAAAAGAACATCATACCAACAGTAAAACATGGTGGTGGTAGTGTGATGGTCTGGGGATGTTTTGCTGCTTCAGGACCTGGAAGGCTTGCTGTGATAGATGGAACCATGAATTCTACTGTCTACCAAAAAATCCTGAAGGAGAATGTCCTGAAGGCCATCTGTTGGTCAACAAAAGCTGAAGCCATCTTGGGTGCTGCAGCAGGACAATGACCCAAAACACAGCAGCAAATCCACCTCTGAATGGCTGAAGAAAAACAAAATGAAGACTTTGGAGTGGCCTAGTCAAAGTCCTGACCTGAATCCTATTGAGATGTTGTGGCATGACCTTAAAAAGGCGCTTCATGCTAGAAAACCCTCAAATAAAGCTGAATTACAACAATTCTGCAAAGATGAGTGGGCCAAAATTCCTCCAGAGCGCTGGAAAAGACTCGTTGCAAGTTATCACAAACACTTGATTGCAGTTATTGCTGCTAAGGGCGGCCCAACCAGTTATTAGGTTCAGGGGGCAATCACTTTTTCACACAGGGCCATGGAGGTTTGGGTTTTTTTGTCCCTAAATAATAAAAACCATCATTTAAAAACTGCATTTTGTGTTTACTTGTGTTATCTTTGACTAATAGTTAAATGTGTTTGATGATCAGAAACATTTTGTGTGACAAACATGCAAAAGAATAAGAAATCAGGAAGGGGGCAAATAGTTTTTCACACCACTGTATCTGTGTTGAATCTCTAAAATGGTGTGAGATTAAATGATTTAAAGATAAAAGCTTAAATAAAGTAGCAGCAGATGTGTTGAAGTTGTACGTCTGAATGGTTTCTCATGTTTTCAGAGTCTGTAGAGAGACTCTGAGGGTTTGTATTTTTGTTAACCTTTAATTATTCAGCGTTTAGTTCCTGCCGTGGGTCTGTGATGAGCTCGCTGGTTTTTCTCTCTTCAGGCTCCAACTACTACGTGCGCATCCTGAGCACGATCGACAGAGAGCTGCTGAAGCCCAACGCCTCTGTGGCTCTTCACAAACACAGCAACGCTCTGGTGGACGTTCTCCCTCCTGAGGCCGACAGCAGCATCATGATGCTGACCTCAGGTATGCTCCGTCCTGGCTCCGCCCACAGGATCAGATCATCAGCTTTCAAAGAGCTTAATGCACTTCTTGGTGTCTCCAGACCAGAAGCCTGATGTGATGTACGCTGACATCGGTGGGATGGACATTCAGAAGCAGGAGGTCAGAGAGGCGGTGGAGCTGCCTCTCACACACTTTGAGCTCTATAAGCAGGTCAGATGTTCAAAAGTCCATCAGTCTGTTTGTCCTCAAAGTGGACCAAAGTAAACCACAACACTTTATTCATTAAACGCTTTAAAAGCAACAATAAGATCAAAGTTATGTTTAATAAAACCAAACGTAAAACAAGAAAATGTTTAGAACAATCCTGGTTTCAGAAGTAAGCTGTAGAAAAGGGATCAGCTTATCACTATGTACTGTTACTATCTAACGACTCATTTTATTTGATTTATCTGTCAACTAATTCTTCTAATAATCGATTCTAAACTGGAGGTCCTGGCCCTGCTCCTCCAGACTCACAGTCCTACATGTTTTAGATCAGGGGTGGGAAACCTCCGGTCCCCGGCCGTATACGGCTCACGGACCTCTTTTATCAGACAATGTCAAATAATTAAACTCAGAGGGAAAAATATCAACAACCAATGGTGTGTCTGTGATGAAATCAACAGTAATTCACATTTCCGAACCTGGCTCCAACCACTGAAATGTTCATTAAATACAGCCAAGATGATCAGAGTGATTGTCTAATGTCTTTTATCACTGAGCATTTGGACCAGTGTCCTCCTTTGTTTTCCAGTTGATTTTTACTTCCTGGTTTTGTCCCTCAGATTGGCATCGACCCCCCCAGAGGGGTCCTCATGTATGGACCTCCAGGCTGTGGGAAAACCATGTTGGCCAAAGCTGTGGCGCACCATACCACAGGTGGGACGTTTGTTACTAAATAATCAAGATTCTAGTCTAGTTCTAGTCATCCAGAGTCTGAGATCAGGAGATGAGATGATCAGAGGAAAGTTTTGGTTTTAAGGCCTGCTAACTTTAGCCTGTTAGCTGAAAACATGGTGAGTGAAGTGTCAGGTCTCAAACTCTAGCAGATTAACTTTACTCTGCAGTTATCTGGGTCACGGTAGGGCATCCCTACAGCAGATAGGAGTTGTGAAGTGGCGTTCGATCAGTTCTTCATCTACATTAGGAACCACACCCACTGGTGATGTCACTCAAAGACTTGTATGGGAGGCAGGCTCACACCACAGAGCCTCAGAAAGCTGGAAGCAGATGGCATTAAACAGGTTGTACCTCCTGTGTCATTGTAGGTCTGGTTGCCATGGTTTCTGCTCTCTTCAGTTTCTCATCTCTCCTCTGCCTCCCTACAGTTCTGACCGGACCCACATCTTATCCTCAGCTGCAAATACAGTGTTTAAAAACCATAATGTCTATAAAATGTTCTCAAGTTTTTTTTAAATCCTGCTGTGTGGTTCTTGCTGATAGAACGCCACTTCACGACTGAAATAACCTTTAAAGGGATACTCCACCGCCAAGTTATTTTTTGTCTGTTGCCATATTCTTCAGAGTTAGATAAGTGGGCAAAAACTATCTGTAAGCAGCCCAGCCGTTTTCCTGATCCGGCAGTACTCTTTTTGCTTTAGCTTAGCTCAAACACTAAGTGAATGGTACCAGATGGCAAACACGTTGTTTGCACCGTGCGTCATGTCCTTGCGCTGTTCACCGGAGCTGCGCCATTCAGCAGAGGGTTACAGCTGCTCTTTGTCATAAAAGTAGTCCCGAGTTAAAATAGTACATGTTATTCCTTCGTGTTACTTTTTATTTCCCCTTGCAGTCGATATGTTTACTGAGGTCACTAGGCCGAATTATTATCACCATTTAGTGAGTTTTATGGACGTTTTTTCTGGCAATGCTATCTGGTACCATTCACTTACAGCAGGGGTGTCCAAACTTCTCAACATGAGGGCCAAAATCACCAAATGTCAAGTCCTCGAGGGCCAAAAAAGTTAGAATATTTCTTAAAAGAAACAAGCAAAAAATATTTTGTTCTGCTCAAAAATTCATTATAAATGCAACATTCTAATGAACAGTCTTTGTTATTACTACACAGGGATCTCGTATGTTTGACTCAATAATAAAAAGCATAAAATTCACTGGATCTGATTGGTCGACTGTTTTTAGGTTTCTAGAAACTAAATTTAGTTCCATCCTCAGCAACAAGACCAGGATCTGGGTCTTTCTTCAGTCCTGTTGCTGGATTTAGTCAGGCTTTATGAACAGAGCTCACAAGTCTGCATTTTGGTAAAAGTCGGTGAGGATTTGTGGTTCTTTTTACCAGGAAATAAAGTTGAAAATCTCAATATCTCTTGAGCTGTCTAAAATTTGTTTTAAATATTTTTGATTGAATGGAAAATTTTGCATTTAAAAAGATTTTAATTTACTTGGATTTTTTTTTGTTGGGTCTCATGTTAGTAAAAATAAAAAAACATGTCATAAAGCATCTCTCTGCATCAAATCCTACAGGAAAACTAAATTATATAACTTTTAAAATGCAGCTGAGGGCCACACAAAATCACTCTGAGGGCTGCATTTGGCCCCCGGGCTGCACTTTGGACACGCCTGACTTACAGTGTTTTAGCCAAGCTAAAGCAAAAAGAGTACTGCCGGATCAGGAACACGGCTGGGCTGTTTACAGGTAGGTTTTGCCCACTTATCTAACTCTGAGGAATATGGCAACAGACAAAAAATAACTTGGCGGTGGAGTATCCCTTTAAGAAACTGGAAATTCTGTCAAAAACCTGAACGAAGACCTGACCTGTCGAACCGTGTCATCTCTGGTATTTGTAACCAGTAATGGAAACACCAGAGACAGGTGCGGGTCATAAACTCTAAGTTCTACAACTGTATGCAATACATGGAAAGCCCCACCCTCCCCCCTCCTTCTCGCTCATAGATGTAACTTACCATGAGAAATTCAAACTATTCCTCCACACTTCATTTCCTTCGATCACATCAGATGTTCTGGGGCTTTTTCTTCTCCTCTGTCAGAATCAGAGGTGAGATTAGCCGTTTATGTCTGTTTTTTAAAATAAGTTCTTCCAAAATGCACTGAAACAGCTACGATTTAATCATTGTAGATTCGTTCCTCTTCATCCATCTATTCATTTAACATTTCAAACACCACTTCCAGAAGCGGTGTTGGTGATGAGACGCCTGACCAGAGCAGCTGCTTTAGTATCCATGTGTTTCACCTGAGAGTGCTGCTGATTGGTTCCTCAGAATAACTAAATCACTTGAGTAGCCTAACAAAGTCTTTCTGCTGATCTTGGCCAAGATGCTCTTAAAAAGAGATTCTGAATCTCAGTGAGGCTCATCCTGGTTAAATAAAGCTTTTGATTGATTGAAAGCCAATAAAGTAATCAGGTGAGTTCAACCCCCACCTGAACCTAGGAGCAGATCTCACTGGGATTTTCCTCCATAACAGCCCAAATCCAGATACAAAGTTTATGGTTTTAAAACCCTCAAAGCTGTTGTTTGAAGAATGCAGCTGCTTCTTTGTGACTTTAACTAGCATATTTTAAGTAAGAAAGAAAATGTTTGTCTTTGTTCCAGGCCGATTTGTTGCTGGTATCTGGTTACACTGATCGTAGATTCAAGTAAAGATATGGGAATAAATAGTTTCTACTTGGGGCTGCTGGTAACAAGGAATCTAAATATCCAGTTAAACTGGTTCTTAAAGTTTCCTGTTGTGTCGACTCGACTCTAGCTGGAGCTCTAGCCCTGGACTTATGAACCCTACCGCCTGCAGGAATCGGAGGTCAAGGTTCAGTGGCTGAACCAACAAAAGCTCCTGACATGATCTGATACCAGAATAAAAACTGAATCAAACATCAGCCCCAGTCCAGGCGGTCTGGAGAACTGTTGATCCAGAACCAGAGATTACAGGAACGTCTGGCTGCTGGGAAATAAAACGGAAAGAATTTACTGAAGATTTTTATTCAGGAATGTAATAAAATGTATTGTAGTCAGTTTTCAAACTTTAAGCGAATTCCTTAACGTTTCCAGTCAACAATGTTTGACTCCTGCAGTTTCAGGAGGGGTAGTTTGGTTTGTTGATCGTCTGTTTGTAGAGGAAGTCTGACTCTTCTTCACCCGTCCTGTTTGTCTCAGCGGCGTTCATCCGAGTGGTGGGCTCAGAGTTTGTTCAGAAGTATCTGGGCGAAGGTCCTCGTATGGTGCGGGACGTCTTCCGGTTGGCTAAGGAGAACGCTCCTGCCATCATCTTCATCGATGAGATAGACGCCATCGCCACGAAGCGTTTTGATGCTCAGACTGGAGGTGAGAGGGAACTTCCCATCAGGCTTTTCCCTGATGGAGTCCTTCTAAAAGCAGCAGCATCATGAATAATTTATGCTTCGATGTTTCTGCAGCTGACAGAGAAGTGCAGAGAATCTTACTGGAGCTGCTGAACCAGATGGACGGCTTTGATCAGAACGTCAATGTGAAGGTGAGTTCACCTGTTTGCCTGCATTCCCATGTGACTGCACCACTCTCGTGAGTGCTGACGGCGGTTGAGCCGTGAGGTCCAGTCAGTCACTCAGTCAGAGCGTACAGCTGGCTCATGTTGTCATTCAGCTCAAGCTTAAGACACAAGCCTCATTTAGCCTCCACCAATAAAAATTCAATAATATAAAATTTACAAGAACAACATCCTTAAAAACACACAAGAAATAGTAAAAAGATTATTAAAAAGTACAGTAAAATAAGCACAAAATACAATTACATCAAATGCTAAAACAAGAATAAAACTGCAGTAAATAAAAGAAGTTAAAAGTAAATACTGACTCTGTTCTCCCTTTAATGGTTTTAAACAGTTTTTTAAAGCTTCCACTGCAGAACGCGGAGTGGCCAAATGAGAACAGCTGTTCCACAGAGTTGAACCCTTATAGCGGATGGAGACTTGTCCTAGACCAGAAGCATGTTTCGGGGGAGGAAGACACATTAACTGGCGTGTATTATGTGAATGAATGGATGAGTTGGCTTTTTTAAAAAGTGTTTTGCCATTAGAAAATAAAATCTTATATATAAAAACACATATTTGGAGAATATTCACTTGATAAATAGTCAACTCGGTATATTTAGTTTCTGAAATAAAGGAGCAGAAGATGCTCGTGGTTCTGATCTAGTAGCTGTTCTAACAATGCGTTTCTGAAGGAGTCAAATCTTGTCCAGACAGAGTAGTAGAGAAGGTACTACCCCAGATCATGTTACAGTAGATAAGGATGCACAACACTGTAGTATAATGTTAGAAGACATTTTGTAGGAACAAGATGGCTCACCCTCCTTATTATACCCATTGACTTACAGATATTTTTACTAACGTGATCAACATGCATTTTCCAGTTTAATTTATCATCGACAATAACTCCACAACATGTTAGAGATGATACCAGTTCATCAGATTCAGTTTTAATTTGTTTTACACCTTTATTGTTTGGCTTTCTCCCACTAAAAATAATAACATTTGATTTTTTTTTTAATATTTAAAGATAATTTATTCAATTGAGCCATCTATTGTAGGCAGATATACCATAATTGACTTTCTCAATCAATGTATCAAAATTTGAGTGTGACATAGCTAGAGTTGTGTCGTCTGCAGACATAATGGGACATGTAACCAGTCTGTTTATGAACTCTGGTTTAAAACAAGAGTTATTTGTGAATGCTGTTTATTGATCTCTGATCAGTATTTGTTTAACACCTGTGAGCAGGAGTTACACTAACCAGGATCCATAGAGCCCAGCTGGTGATGATAGAAAGGTCATAACTGTTAATAAAGTTTCTAGCTGTTTTTAAATTCAGTAGAAAATGTCAGCTGTGAGAGCAGCTCTATGCAGGGTTCTGACCCTCTGTAACTACATGGTGTTCTGAACCTCTTGATCTACTGTATATGTGACTGGCTGAGAGCCATTAAACTCCTGTTCTTCTTGGTAATCTAGTTTTTTGTTTTCACTTTGAGGATTTTGTCTTAAAATAATCAGAGTAAAAGTGAAACTAACTCTGATTTTAAACATGATGCTCACAATGTTTTCATTGGTCGTTGGTTTCCTTGAGCCCGCCTCCAGCTCCTGAAGACAGCAGTTATTTTCTCCAGTCCGGTAAAGACTTGGGTGTCGTATTACAGCATTGCTGAGGTAAAACTAGAGAGTGAGTCAACACTAGAGATCAGGATCTGAATGTTGCTAAAAAATTTAAAAAAGGACCTCGACAAGGACCCTGATCAGACTTCTGAGATCAAACTGAGACATCTGTAATTAAAATATCAACAAAAACATAGAGGGCGGCGTTTAGCTCAGTTGGTAGAGTGGCCGGTCTGGTAACCGGATGGTCGCTGGTTCGATCCCCAGCTCCGGCTGGGTTACATTGTTGTTGTGTCTTTGGCACTTCACCCACCTTGCCTGTGTGACTGTGTGTGAATGTTGGTGGTGGTCAGAAGGGCCGATGGCGCAGAATGGCAGCCTCGCCTCTGTCAGTCTGCCCCAGGGCAGCTGTGACTACAGACGTCTGTCGTAGTTTACCACCACCGGTGTAAATGTGTGCGTGATATTATTAATAAAAAATAAGATTTCATTTACTATAATTTAAATTCACATTTTTATTGGTTAAGTTTCTGATAAAGTTAATGAAAACTTTGATTAGATGTTTTTGCCATCCCTTCCTTTCAGGTGATCATGGCCACCAACCGAGCCGACACCCTGGACCCGGCCCTGCTCCGTCCCGGCCGTCTGGACAGGAAGATTGAGTTCCCGCTGCCCGACCGCAGACAGAAGCGTCTCATTTTCTCCACCATCACCAGTAAAATGAACCTCTCTGAGGAGGTCGACCTGGAGGACTGTACCCTTTCTGTTACCTAGGTTGTGTTCAGGAGGTGTTGGGATTAATTGTCACATGCTGCAAACACGGCATCATTTTGTTGTGTCAACAAAATTTGTTTGAGCTTTCAGCTGTTATTCTCAGCAGATCATTTTCTCTTCCACAGTCGGGAAGCATTTTCAGGTAGAAGTTAGATGTTTTCTCGTTCTTCTAAATGCATGTGTAGTCTTGATGGATAGCATAACTCCAAACCAAGAGCCGTTGTAAGAATGTAAATCTTTTTCAAACCTAAAATTTATATTTAGTGTTTTATCTTCTGGTTTGGTTTAAGTTTGGTCATGTTAAATTGGAACAATCAGGCTCAACTGTAGAGGTTAGCTAACCGGTAATATAGCGTTCTAACTGTAGAGGTTAGCTAACAGGTAATATAGAGTTCTAACTGTAGAGGTTAGCTAACAGGTAATATACAGTTCTAACTGTAGAGGTTAGCTAACTGGTAATATAGCGTTCTAACTGTAGAGGTTAGCTAACCGGTAATATAGCGTTCTAACAGTAGAGGTTAGCTAACAGGTAATATAGAGTTCTAACTGTAGAGGTTAGCTAACAGGTAATATAGAGTTCTAACTGTAGAGGTTAGCTAACAGGTAATATAGCGTTCTAACTGTAGAGGTTAGCTAACAGGTAATATAGCGTTCTAACTGTAGAGGTTAGCTAACAGGTAATATAGAGTTCTAACTGTAGAGGTTAGCTAACAGGTAATATAGAGTTCTAACTGTAGAGGTTGCTAACAGGTAATATAGCGTTCTAACTGTAGAGGTTAGCAGACTTTGAATGGCCGTACTGTAGAAGTGTAGTTCAGTGTTTGTATGTTGAGATGAAGGTTTTTCTGCATGAACAAACCCAACATGGACCCCCAGGCGTCCCACATTGAGGGAAGCAGATGTTTTATTTGTGTTTTGATCCTGATTCTTGTTGACTCTTTAACTGCTGTTCAGATGTTGCCCGACCAGACAAGATCTCTGGAGCTGATATCAACTCCATCTGCCAGGAGGTGAGCTCAAACTTTCATAATTTTTTTTTATTAGCTTCATTATTTTTTATTTTCACAGATTCCTTATAAATGAACGTGTTTGTTTTCCCTCTCCTCCGTCTCAGGCTGGGATGTTGGCCGTGCGAGAGAACAGATACATCGTCCTCGCCAAAGACTTCGAGAAAGCCTACAAGACCGTCATCAAGAAGGATGAGCAGGAGCACGAGTTCTACAAGTAGAGGGAAACCAACCAAAAGGCGTCCAGACACACGTCTGTTATTGATTTCTGTCTGTCTCTGCAGTGTGTCTTTGTGGATCTGCAAACTGCATTGATTTTTGGACTAAATTTACTCACTGCAGCACGGGGCCTGACGTCAGGTTAGCCTCTGCCTTGAGACAACACATCACCGTGAGACAGAAGCGTTTTATCCCAGCACTCTGCTGGTTCTGATAAACATCTTGCCCTGACTGTAGCTAGGAGAAAACATTTGTATCTGTGTGCTCCCACTTCACAAGATGTGACTTAAAAAGATCCATTAAACATGTTTTCCATAAAAATTGGACAGCGTGATGGTTTTTCTGTTTGAAGCTGGGCCATTATCTAGAATTTGGTTGAAATTACAGTTTTACCAAGTTAAAAATGTTCAAAGAATTCAGTTTTTCTGTTCCTCTGACTAGAGAACATAATTCAGCCTTTATAGGGCAGGTGGCCATATTTGATCACTTTAAGGTTTGATTTGTAGTCTCAAACAAAAACTTTTACAGAAGTTTTAAAAAGTAAAAAGTTCAAATTGAAAATTTAATTTTTTAATGTTAAAAAGTACAGACATTCAAGAAAGGAACCTAATAAAATGAATTTAAAAAATGAAAATAAAAATGTTGGAGTTCAAAAAAGGAAACCAACAAAAAATAGAAATTTACAAGTTGAGAACGAATGTATACAAAAGTCTGACCTCGCTTTCCTCTGCTTATCCGGGTCTGGTTGCAGGGTCAGGATCCCAAGTAGGGAATCCCAGACCCCCCTCTCCTCAGCCACCTCCACCCTCCAGCAGGACCCCAAGGATTTCCCCAGCCAGCTCGGAGATGCACTTCTCCAGCTTGTCCAGGGTCGACTCGGGAGCCTGTGGAACATGCCTGAAACACCTTCCCAGGGAGGCGTCCAGGAGGTGTCCTCACCAGATGCCCAAACCACCTCAGCTGGCTCCTCTCCATGTGGAGGAGCAGCGGTTCTACACCCTTTCTCTGAGCCCTGCCATCCTGCAGAGGAAACTCATTTTGGCTGCTTGTATCCATGATCTTGTTCTTTGGATCATTACCCAAAGCTCATGACCATAGGTGAGGACTGGGACGTAGATCGACTGGTAAATAGAGAGCCTTGCTTTCTGGCTCAGCTCCTCCTCCACCAGACAGACCAGTTCAGCGTCCATCACTGCAGATGCTGCTCCAATCCACCTGTCGATCTCCCGCTATCCCTCACTGGTGAAGAAGACCCCAAGGTAGATAAACTCCACTTTAGGTAGCACCTTGTCCCTGACCTGGTGTAAGCAAGCCACCCTTTTCCAGCTGAGAACCATGGTCTCAGACTTGGAGGTGCTGATCCTCATCCCAGCTGCTTCACACTCAGCTGTGAACCTCCCCAGTAAGAGCTGAAGTTCAGAACCTGATGAAGCTAGGAGGACCACATCATCCACGGAAAGCAGAGAGGAGATCCTCCTGCCACCAAACTCACTCCTCTGGTACAGTGGCTGAATGGCCGGTACAATAGACCATCCACCCCATACTCCACAGGGCGCCAGGACAAAATCCACATTGCTCCTCCTCAATGCAAGATTCAACTATCGACTGGACCCTCCTCTCCAACACTACACCAGGAGAGGAGTGTGACCCCTCTATAGGTGGAACACACCCTCTGGTCCTCTTTCTTAAAAACAACAGAAGAGGTGAAAACGATGTCTGACACTCGGCTAATGAACCACCTGCTCACCTGACATTCCTCAAAAATTTCCACTAAATGGTTTCTCACTCTTCCAGTTTCTCAACAATAAAAACATGTCGGGTTGAGTCTGAGTTAATGAGGTTTTTCACAAAAAACATTTTTTTTCCTCACTTGTCATCGGAGCCGACCTGTGAGTGTTGACCGTTTTACTCCCCCACCTGAACGTGTAGTGAGACGAGCATTTTTCTGTTGCTGCTTACTGATCTTTAAGGTAACGGAGCAGAACTGAGCGTGGAGCTTCAGATATGTGCAGCTGATGGTTGTTTTAATTCATGTTTCTGCCTGGAGTCTGCAGTGAGAGCTTTGACTTTCTTTAATGGACAGCTGTGCACTGATTCTGACCTCTGCAGGAACAGATCCGTCACTCTGAGCTCTTTAATGTCGGTTACATAATGAAGGCTGTGGAGATGTTGGCCTGAAAGCAGCTGTTACAGTAACTCCAGATGAAATATGTTCATGTGTGAGTCTGCCTTCCTGCAGGCCACTGAGGGAAATGGAGCTGAAAAAGAGAAATAGATTTCATCTTTATTCATCATTTAGTGTAAAAAGCATTTCATTCATCCAGAAATGGCAAAAAAAAAATCATTTATTTCAATCCTCATAAAAAATAATTGCTACACAATAAGGCTGCAACTAATAATTCTTTAGATATTTGAGTCATGAGGCTTTTCACTACACCAAGTAAAATCAGCAGTCATTTTGTTTGGCCAGGAATCTATAAGAAGACTTAAAGTTTCCTGTAGTTCAGACAGCTCTTTCAGAGCGTGATCTAATCAGGGAAATATCTGAAACGGTTTTGTTTTCAAACTCATTTTAAAAAACACGTCAAATATCTCTAAAAGCTGCCTTACTGTGTTACAGTTCCACTGAATCTTTAAACAACACAGCAAGCTGCCAAACAGCAAAGTTTCAGACATGAAAAGAATTTAATTTTCAGTGAGGGTGGGTTTATTGTAACTTATGTCACCATGGTAACCTGAAATGCTAATAAAAGTAATTGAACGCTTTGCAGGGCCAAGCCAGTGCTTATGATCTTTAATTTGTTTGGGTGTTTCTGTTCGTAACGTAGAGGTAAACTCGTTTAAAGGTGGAGAGGAATCTGGAACTAGAACATTCCTGGAGGCCAAAACCTGGATCTGCAACCTGGCTCTGGTTCTGGATCTAAAAAATCAGAACATGTTTCTGGGGTCATGTTCGGGTCTGGTACTGGGTCTAGGTCTAATCTGGGTCTGGTTCTTGTGTGGCTCTGGATATGCTATTGGTACTGGTTCAGGTCCTGACATTTGTGCTGGTTCTGATTCTGGTAGTGGTTCTGGTTCTGGTCTTGGATTAGAATTTGGTTCTGTTCATGATCCAGGATCTGCTGGTTCTGGCCTGTTTTTGATTGATGTCTGTTTCTGTTTGTGGGTGTTCAGAAACAATTAGAATGTTTTTCCTGGGTCTGGTTCTGGTCTAGGTCAGGTTCTGGATCTGGCTCTGATTCAGATCATGATCCTGGATTTGGGTCTGGTCCTGATCCTTGATCTGCTGCTGGTTCTGGTCCAGGTTCTGGTTGATTACTATTGTATTAAACACAGCTGTGAGTGGGTCTGGTCCTGGTTGTGCTTCTAATCTGGATCAGGACTGGATCTGTTTTAGGATCTTTTAAGTTCTGGGTCTGGGGCCTCTTTTTAAAGACTGGGTAGAATACTTACTAAAATTTAAGCTCAGCAAAAATTTTTACTTATGCAAAGTAATTTTGGAGAGTACGGTAATATGGAATTGACATGGTGATAATCTTAAAGTTTCATAAAATAATTGATCGATTCAAAGCATTCTGTCAGCTACCACCCAATAAAATTTTATTTTATTAGTGTTGGGTTTACTAGCTCTGATATAGTTAAAAATGGTTGAGGTATAGCCTTTTGTTTATTTTCCATTGCAGTTAAAGGATGTCTCATCACTCTCAGCTGCTACCACGACACATCTGTCCTCAGAATAATAAAAAATGGCTGAGTTATAGCTGTTTTTGGTTGAACATGTCAGAAAATGGCTGAGTTCCAGTTTCATTGCAGTTGGCAGTTTCATTGAGGTTTCATGGTAAACACACACACACACACACACACACACACACACACACACACACACACACACACACACACACACACACACACACACACACACAGGAATGTAATCGGACACCGCATTGTAATACATGGCAGCTGCTGAATGCAGTCTCAGTCAATCACAGAGCCTGATTTTTCCTCCTTCAGAGAGGAGAAAAGACAAACTGGCCAATGAGAAAACTTCCAACAAAACTGCACTGTGAGAAATCTATAATGTGCATTTAAATAAATACTTTTTTTGTGAGCAACAGGTATCTTGGGGCCAACTCAGGTAAAGTTTCATGTCCCTACATTGTTTAGTATGGGAAAAGATGTATGCGGTATCTTTCAAACTGAAAAAAAACAACAACAACCATTGTACTATATTTACATTTAACCCAATGGAAGCAGGAGGGGCACTCTCTACCTTCTGGGGAGAATTTTAAGAAAACCATAAGTCCTGTCAAAAAGACAGACACACTGGATGTTTTCACTCTTCAGCTGCTGGATATTAATACCTGTAGTAATTTAGACATTGTTAATTTAAAACAAACACCAGAAATGGTCTTATGCAAAATTGTAAATAAATGTTTCATATAAAAAAATTTGAGAATCTCAAATTTCCTGTTAGATGTATACATGATTAAATGAAATGTATACATAACAACTTATAAATGCTACATAAAAAAAGCACTTCGTGGGTTCCATATGTTTAAGTGGAGTAGAATGGTAGAATTGTATAGGCATCTTGGGGGTTCTGTACTTTTAAATGGCATTACAGTGGGTCTCTCCTGTGGTTGTGGATAGTTTAGGTACCTCGGATGTTCCGTACTCTTAAAAGGGGCAGAGTGATCTTTCCTGTGATTGTGGATAATAAATAGGGGCCTCGGGCGTTCTGTACCTTTAACCGGGCAGAGTGGGTTTCTCCTGTGGTTGTAGATAGCACTTCAGGGGTTCCGTACATTTAAACGGGGCAGAGTGAGTCTTTCCCCCCCGCGGCTGTGGGTGGTGTGTGGGACTCGGAGTGAAGGGGAGGGGAGACGTCCGTGTGGCTCGCTCATTTCTGCCAGCGTCCACACGGCAGCAACTTCATAAACACGTCGGAAATGCGGCGGAGTGACTGCGTGGACCACCGAGGACCGACTGATACTTTACCCGGGGCTCCACGCCTTCTGTCCGGTAAGATTTAAACACAAAACTGACATTTCCGAGCCCTCAGCTGAGGTCCACAGCGCTAGCAAGCTAAGGTAGCTAACTAACCCACGGAGCTGTTAGCTCGGCTTCACATCTGGGGAGTTTGCCAGAGCGGAATTTAGTATTCTGCTTTCACTGAGGTTATATTTGAAATAGCGTGGTTGTGTGTGTGTGTTTTATGGAGGATTTCTTTCGTTTGATTCACTTCAAAGTGTGTCCGGAAACACTGCGACGTTAATGAATGTTGATTATTTTTACAGCTAGGTGAGCTAATCAGTAAACTCAACATGGACTTAGTGTTTTAGGCTAATTAGCGTAGCCGCTCGGTGAGTTTCACCTCCATGTTGATGTTGATTCATATTTAATTCGTTTTTAACCTAAAATGTTAGCGCAACTTAGTTTCCTTTCCCCAGAAGAACAACGGAACAAAGAAAAGTTTGGCGAAGAGTAAACCCCCTGAAACCGGGCTATTAACCCTTTAAAGGGCGTCACCCAAATATTTAGAAAGTGCTCAGTGTTGGTGAAAATTATTATTGGTTATTTGACTTTTTTTGAAGTGTTCTTTAACTTTAAATGGTCAGTTTTTTAAAATTCTTGATTAATTTTTATTTATTTTACTTTTTGAAACATTTGTACTTTAACTTTTACAATTTTTGATTTTTAAAATTTGTCAGTGTTTAATTTATTTGGGTATTTACGTTTTTTAAAGTTTGTAATTTTTTTCTTAAATTTTTAAAAAGAAAAAAAACTTTTTCAAGCATTTGTACTTTTGACCTTTTTTTAAATTAATTTTTATTGTGATTTAAATGTTTAAGTTTTTCAAGTTTGTACTTTTGAGCTATTAATTGTCTGCAGTTTATATAAAAAAAATTATTTATATAAATTTTGTTTATTTAGGGACGGTGTGTAGTTCAGTAGGCAAGAGTGGCCGGTCTGCCAAGTGGAGGGTTGCTGGTTTGATTCCAGCCCCAGCTGGGCAGGGTTCCCGCGGGGTCTAAAAAAAAAGACTAAAAAAGTCTTAAAATTCATTATGTTAAATTTTCGGCCTAAAAAAAGTCACCCAGATTTTCATCCAACATCTAAATTTTTATGAAGTCAAGTCTTAAATTTGACAACACCAGCAGACATTTCACCCACCTTGTCTGGTGGTGGTCAGAGGGACCTGGCGGTGGTGGTCGGAGGGACCTGGCGGTGGTGGTCAGAGGGACCTGGCGGTGGTGGTCGGAGGGACCTGGCGGTGGTGGTCGGAGGGACCTGGCGGTGGTGGTCGGAGGGACCTGGCGGTGGTGGTCGGAGGGACCTGGCGGTGGTGGTGCATGGCATCCCTGCCTTTGTCCGTGTGCCCCGGGACAGCTGAGGCTGCATGTAGCTGATCACCACCAGTGTGTGAATGTGCGAGTGAATGGGTGAATAAGTAGTGTGTTGTACAGCGCTTTGGGGAGTGTAGAACTCTAGAAAGGACTATATATAACTTTTTACTCACTTTATTTTTTAAACTTTTTTGCATAAGTGTCAGGTTTAAGCTGCAGATAAAAGTTTAAAGCTAGTCATTAAATATGGTCACTTGCCCTTTTAAGGGACAGTTTTATGGATTTATCATTTGTTTTGCCTTGTGCCTCTCAGGTGGTTTTGATTTTTCAGCTGAAACAGGTGTCTTGTTTCCTCAGCAGAACAAAAAGCTCCTCCTCCTGCAGAACTTTAAATTAATGAGCGGATTCACCTCAACATTCAGGTCCCAGTTTTTTATCAGGGTTCTTAATGGCAGCTAGAAATATTTGAAAATACTTGAATTTAAGTGTTTTTAAAGATTTTGAAACTGCTAGAATTTTTAAATGAGGTGCTTGAAAATAAAATGCTTCTGTCTGAACTTGAAGGCACCATCACCAAGCCGCAGTAGAAAAATCTTTTCCCTGCCTGTGAACTCGCTCAGCACTATTTCATGCTAATGAAGCTTCCATGTGGAAGTTTAGAAAAGGATATTTTGGTTTTTTAGCATCTAAGTCACATTCAGAAACTGTTTTTAGGTTCACTTAATTGTTCTTTTGTATTGAAGACGCCTGTCTTCAATGGTTGATTTTAAGATTTCCTAAGCTTATCAGTCTGAAGGCAGCGCGTTCTGGTCTGCTTGTGGAAGATAAAAATGTACCGACTCCAGCTGCTTCATTCCATCACAGCACAGCCACAACAAAATGATCAGCTTGAAAAGAGTAAAATTTAAAAATTTAAAAGGAGAAAATAACTATTCAAGGAAATGAAGGAAAAAAATCCTAAATGGGGAAAAAATTATGCGACAAAAAATGTAAAAATTGTTTTAAAATCGAATCGTAGCACCCGAATCGTGAGGCACCCAAGATTGCACACCCCTAATATGTACATTGTGTCTGTACTTCTGATGTGTTCTGTGTGTGAGCTCAACTTCCCTAAATTCTGGTTAATCACAACATGTCCAAAAGAAATGAGTCTTCATTTTAATGATAGCTGAGATTTTTCTGCACATTTTGACTAGCAACACATGAGGTATCGGGTTAAATGAAGTACTTTAAATGTGATTTTATTTGTAAATTGCTTTGGATTTAAGCATCTGTCATATTCTTAAAGATGTATGAAGATATAGTGGACAACAGTGGACATTTGTCCTGCAGACTCCTGAGGGTCACCAGTGTTTATGGTTGGTTTTATCTAATTGTCTTGATTTTATTGTTTTATTAACCTCTTGTCAGTCTATTCAGGCATATTTCAACAGATCAAGTAGATAAACCAATCAGATTTGTGTTCATCACTGAAAGTTTATTTGCTAAAACTAGATGAGGCCTAAACATGCAGTCTGACTTTCCAGTTCAGTTTACGTGATGAATTCTTGTTAAGGACCTCTGAATTTCTTTTCTTCTGAGGACTAAAGAACTCAAACGGAGCTGAATTAACAGAATCTGATATATTTTTGCTCTGGTCGAACATCCGTTGAGGCCTTCAGAGGCACGTTATTGTGTGCAAACAGTGTGCTGGTGCTCTTTCTAATGGGAGCTGTTGCTCGTGTTCTGTTGTGGGTCGGTTGGCTCCGTGGAGGTTCTCCATTTCTCCATCTCCATGGTTGCTGCTGTGAGCTGCTCTAATTGGTGAAGAGGTGTCGGCAGGTGAGCGCAAGATGGAAACTTCATTATCAACCAGCTGGAGCGAAGATGTAAAGTTAAATTAGGAGGCAGAATGATTTTTTTTTTTTGGTCTCGTCTCACCAGAGTTGGTCTCAGGAGACGTGAACCGGCTTCAGCCGTGATGAGAGGCTGGGAATCAGGACGGGTTGCCATGACGAGGGAGCTGGGGCACCTCGTTATGCCGACACTCGTTTGTCAGAACGTGTTTGCACATTGTTTCATTTCCTCGCTGGTCTAGTGACGGCGTCCTCCCTGCATAAACAGAACTAGAATGATGAGCGTTCTGAAGGCTGGCTCCACTCTGTGTAAAGAACATTCTGGTGTCGGTGGCCTTTTCCTGGAAATTCAGGTCATGTTTGTTTTGTTCACATTAATTTGTATAAACCTGAGTCGTTGAACCTGTGTAGTTTCTATTCAGTTGATTCTGTCCTTTGCTGTAGATCTGAACCGGAGCCGGATCTTTAACAGGCAGCTCAGACACGTTGTAGTTTCTGTACTTTACTAAGCTCTGAAGTTAAACTGGAAAAAAACACAACTACATTACATTAAAAATGCTCACTTCTTGTTTTTAAACACCTGTTTCCAACCAGTTTGTTTTACTTAAATTTTACTGTTCGTCTCCTTTACCTCTGTGATGCTGTTTAATGTGTTTTTATTGTCTCTTGCCACCAAATGAACAAAATATGCTAAATCATTTTACAGCTTTTTTTCTTTGTGTGGAGGTTCAAGTTGAACCCTTTAGTCCGTCCTGGAGTCCTGAACCGGTTTGTTTTTGTGCAGCAGTGATTTGTTGCTGTGGATCCTGTCAGACTGAAGGAGTACTGCTCTGACCTCCACGCTGCTGGTGAGGTCTGTTTGTGCTCGCGGTGGTTACCGGGGAGGTTTTTGTGGAGATGCTGTGCTGTTGACAGAGCTGAACGGCTGCCAGTCAGGAAACACAGCAGCCAAGTCCATTCTCCAGAGACGTGGACCGCTGCTCTGACTCCCGTTTGGCTGATAGGAGCAGAAATCACCTGATGCTGCTTCAGACTGGAAGGTCACGGTGAACCAGGAAGCGCCGGCTCTATGTTGGGTTTTTATTTGTTTTTAATCGGTTAGGAGGGAGGGAAGGTTGGAGACGAAATGCCGAATCAGGCCTCTGGTTGAGCTTTTTTCTGCAGTGACTGAAGCCGTCATGTTAAAATGTTTTCTTTGTAACTGTACAGCTTTTGATTCTAAATATTTGTATCTTGTTTTATTTGTTTGGGGTTATAAGATGTTAGAGGTTTACATAAAATCAGTTTTATAAACAAAGGAAACCTACCACTCTGCAACTCAGAGATTGAGGAATTAAGGGTTCTGTTTCTGCACCGTGTGATTCTGTCCCAACCAGAGTTGCTCCAACAGATCAGCTGGTTATCTGGTGATGGGATTCAGCCAAAATTCAGTTTGATCAGCCTCCTCTGTGATCGGCCAATCTGGGAACTCTAATCAGTTTTTTAAAATGTAAATCACATCACTGGGGTGGTGAATAAAATCTATTCTAGATGAAACAATATTTGCATGATGGTTTTCATATGTAAGTCATATTGCTCAGCTGTATGAGCTGATATTTGTGTCTAAACAAGGTTTTATCTGGTTAAACTGGCCTCAGTCAGTCGTGAACAGAGTTGTGGCTTCCAGTCATTTAGACGTGTTCCTCGAACTGGACCCACCCTCCAGGTTCAGCTCACATATGTTCAATTTATTCTGAACTCTGACCAGAGCGAGACAAGAGGACGACAGGAAGAAGCTTCTATTTAATTGCCTGTTTATCAGGAAACGAGTCGTGGATATATAAATCTGATTAACATCCTATACCTGGTGGTTAGTCTGGGTTTCAGCTGCAGCATCTTGAATTAACGGGTGATATAGGTTTGCAATTTTATCATGATCATTTTGTTTGTTTATTGCGATGAAGATGAGGAATTCTGTCTGAGTTTACCAGGATGTCTGACGGTCCTGATCCTGATTAACAAAAATACAGCATTTTAAATAAATAGTGCCCGTTGTCAATCAACCAGAATAAAAAACGTGTTTGGTTGTTTTCTTTGGTCTAAATCCGTATAAGCAGGTCAGCTGTGCAACACTCAGAAATGTGGGATCTCCCTTCAAAACCAGGATCTCTATTTATGACATGGTTTTTGTTGAACACGGCATTAGAAGACCTCTCTTGTCTCGAGGTCTAAACGTATTCGGCAGCTTGCTCCACCTCTGTCCTTCTGTGTTGCAGACTGTTTCTTTAAATTACAACATGGTGGATCAGTTGGTTTGTAGGATTGAGGGTTTAGTGCGTCTGATTGGTTACTCACACATGAAGATTGAAGAGCTCAGCAGCCTGCTGATGCATCCAGACAGATGTGAAGGCCTTATCCTCTAATGCAGATCCAGGGAGGTTAGCAGGTTAAGGCCCTGATCTGTTTCTGGAAAGCTGTTCTCTCTTGTGTTGAGTAAATCATGACTTGACTGAGTCTAGGAGATCTTTTGAGGATCTTCTCTCTGTAACACAGGCGCAGCTTTGAGACCAGTTGCAGCCTGTTGAAGCAGCTATCTGCCCAGTGTTTGGTTTTAATGTTAACCAGCTGCTTCTGGAATTTTCTGGCTCAGGTGAAGCAACTGTGGAATGACTTAACCGCTGTTGGATGTCAGATAAAATGAGCTGAACGGCTGTTTCTAGTTGGATTTTGTTTTTTTATCTGTAGATGAATAAACAGGTTAAAAGAAGTGAACCTTGCTGTTCAGGCTGACGGAGACTCGGTAGTGTCTGCTCTCTAGATTCTGTTACAGAATGTTTTTTTTTTTTTTTTTTACCTCTGTTTGTTACTTTCAGTGGACTTCACTGCTGACTGAGCTTTTTCTCTCTCATTAATCCCCATCCCCCTTTTTCCCTCTCATTCTAGCCCCTATGTCAGTTCTGTCCTAGTGGACAAACCACATATATATGTAATGCTAATGCCCCACAGACAGGAAAAAAAATCCCATTTATGTGTTGTTGTGCACAGTCACACAATAACGCACAAAGCAAAGAGCGAGCAGAGACGGTGGAATAAGACCAAAATAGGATCTCTTTGTACTGCAGTGAATTATTTTATTATGCCAAAGGAAGGATATCCATGGAGGCTTAATGAAGTCAAAAACCACAGATTGTGTCCAGACTGTCGCTCTTCCTCTCTTATTTCCTCCTCCCTTGTTTGCTTCACTCCTCTTCCTCAACATTTCAGCCAACATAAAGATTTTTTTAAATCTGTTTTTAATGCACAGCTCATGTTTACCACACAGGAAAAGATGTTTTATGACCCATGATTGGTTAAGCTCAGTGCATCATGACAGATCTTAAAGGAACAAGTTATTTATCTACAGTAAAGACCACTCCCACTGGTGACATCACTCAAAGTAGGTGGAGTCTCTAGAAACGGGAAGTAGTCCTCTGAGTACTTGCTGCTAGTCGAGACGCTACAGATCAGTGACGTATGATATGATAAACATAACGTATCATTAAAACAAACAACTGACGAACGCCTCTTCAGAATGACTCAGACAACCTTTAAGTTTTATCTTCACTCTTCAGATCCAGTCCTTATCCCTTTTGCTTCCCAGCAGCCAGACCTCCCTGCTGTAATCTTTTAAAGTGGTCTGATCTGTTGTCTTTCAGTTTGCTGTTCAGTTCTTTAACCTGAACACTGACTTTTGAATCACCTGCTGCTTATTTTAAAGGTTCCAAACTCAAATAATGAACCAGAGTTGTTGAAGAAAAAAGAAAATACGTGAACATTCAGGTTCATTTCTGAATCAGGTTCTTCTTAAACCTCTGGTTTTTAAATAAAATCCTTGATAAGTTTGAGGGTCTGAACAGACGGTTGATCAGTGGGGATCCAGTTAGTTAATAATCTTGTTAGAGCGAATACGCCTTCCTAAAACATTCAGCACACACTCAGACCCGACCTGAGTTCAGCGTGTCTAATCCAGATCAGGTTCTGGGTGGCCTTTGTTCCCTTAAAGCAGACGTATTATTTCTCCCTGTTGTATAGAAATTTGAAGTTGAACAGAGTAGATATTTGTATCTCGTTACAGATTAATATGATGCTTGGTATGAATTTGATCCTGAAGGTTTTCACTCACAACGTTTAGCTGGAATTATGAAGAGGCTCAAGTTTTCACATCACACTGCTATCGCTCACCCT
Source organism: Callopanchax toddi (assembly GCA_006937965.1). Classification (NCBI taxonomy): domain Eukaryota; kingdom Metazoa; phylum Chordata; class Actinopteri; order Cyprinodontiformes; family Nothobranchiidae; genus Callopanchax; species Callopanchax toddi. Next base: position 650,395 of record SSNR01000144.1, on the reverse strand, counting down.
CCTGTCCCAGAAAACCTCAAAAGAGCCTGGAGCAATCAGTAAGCCTCACGATTAACCTTTTTTTAAATACTGTGGGATTAAGTAGAGTTTCTATAACAAGGTCTTTATAAAGCATATCTGTAATCTATGGGGTTGTTACGGGGTGAGTGTGAAGTGAGAGGGGTCAATCTCCCATCTGCTCTCGGTTGTACATGTTGATGAAAATCATCTGCAGTGGCGAGCTTCCTGTTCCTGTTTGATCCCCAACATCCCCTCAGAGATGAAGCTTTATTATAATCCTCTCAGACAACGACAAATATATATCAACTCGGGATGGCTTGCATATGTGAAAGCTGATCAGCCTAGTTGGAGATTTAACAGGTTCCTATTGGTCCATCTGTGGTTTATTCACCGTTTACTGAGGAAGCAGGAGCAGCTGAATTCACCATCTCCTTAAAGGTAGGTCATCAGTCCTTCTACAGTAAGGACCACACCCATTGGTGACATCACCCAAAGTGAGTGGAGTCTCTAGAAACAGGAAGTAGTCCTCTGACTGGAGAAATACTCGTGACTCGTCGGGTCAGGAGAGACACTGCTGCAGATCTGTAACAATTTAGCTGTGAAGTTTGGGTATTTAAAATGATTATTGCTAAAAAATCCACACCAAGGCTTTCCAGCACATTACCTGTTTAAGATGGTTTGGTTGGTTTATGGTGGTTATGTTGCTGCAGTCATTCAGACGTTTGGTTGGAACAAGCTAAACAAACTGTCTCATGCTGAATGTAGAGGTTTACAGACCGGTAATATGACATTCTAACGCATCGGAATGACTTTCCAAGCAAGAGTTATTTTTAAATACTGTTTTATAATAATGTGTACAGAGGCTGTAGTGTTATTACATACTTATAAACAGGGTCCAAAATTAAATTTTTGAGTCACCGGCCAAGTTGGCCGATAGATGATAAAATCTACCGGCCAAAAATATTTTTTACCGGCCAAAATTCTAAATGATTTAAATCTACCCAAAGCACGTTATTCTATAATATGATATTATGTTAGATCCAAACAGAAAGGAATGAAACTTAATTAAATAATCATTAATAAAAACTACTTTTTAGTAATTTCAGATTTTTTATTTTATTTTATTTTTTTAGAAAGTTTTTTAATGAACTCTCTTAATGAAATCTAGTCAGACTCCTTGTTTTCTCTCCATAAAATCTGCCCTCCTGCTTCTGACAGTCTTACAGCCTCATTTTTGGAGTCCCTTCATCGTCTTATTTCCTAGGACCAATGAGTTGTTACGGGTCTTTTAGCGTACTGGAGGAAAACAGAGCAGCTCATCTGCGCAGATTCCGGTGTTGTGCTAAAATCTGCTCCCCTGAAATACTATGTTCACCTGTGTAGGGAGTGGATAAAACGCTCAGCGATTCTGTCAGTGTTTAAAACAAAA
>SSNR01000144.1:625782-637270 GCA_006937965.1 Callopanchax toddi | reverse complement strand
GTGAGTGAGTGTGTGAGTGAGTGAGTGAGTGAGTGAGAGAGAGAGAACTGGTTAAAGCACAAAAAAAAAATCCATAACGGTTACATACAACATGTGAAAATCCTCACCAATGGGAGGTGCTGGAAATTCTTAAACTCCTCTTAAAAGAGAGCCTGGATTTGATTTAGGTGATTGTTTAACATCACACTGTCCCTATTTTTGGGCCTATGGAGTTTTCTAGTCATTTGGGGTCAAATTGACCCACTTAAGACCATGTGAGGGTTAAGAATCCTGTTTATGAGACTGTTTCTGGGTCTGCGGGTCACAGTCACAACGTAAACATTCACTCAGACGCTGGTGAATAGTGATGGGATTTATGGTTCTTTGAAGGGAGCCGTTCACCTCAAAGAGCCGTTCAAAAAACTGGCTCTTTTATGGGGTTTTTAGCAATATTTTGAAAGAGAAATGTCATCTGGAACTATGTTTGGGGACACTCTTTTTTGCGACACCTATGTATGCGTTGCTAATTAGCTTCCCTGATGGAACTGATGGGTTCATGTTGCTATTCTCACTGATGTTGTTTTAAATAAAGAGCCAGTGTCATTGAATACTGCCTCCCGGCCTCAAACGTCAGTTTTTTTTTTTTTTTTTAAATGAACGGTTCTTTACAAGGACTTGGTTGGTCACAACTTCAGTATCGGCCTCAAGATCCTAATCTGTGCTTTTCTGCTGTGGCTGAAATGGATTAAATCACAAAAACTATCGTTGAACAAGGAAGTAAAGGAATCACTTTGAGTTTAGATGTTTTGGTCGTGTATGAAGTGCTGGGAAATGTTTATTCAGGTTTTAACTGGACTAAAACCTTTTTTCTATATTTCCTGGTGTTTCATTTGTTTTATTAACTTTCTCCACAGCTTGTACTGTGATTTCTTTAAACCCTTTTAACTGCTGTTTATTTAGGAGGATCAGCTGTTTATGTTTTGTTTCTCTATTTACTGATGAATTACGTTTCTGCTCTTCAGGCTGGAAACTACACGTTTAACCGAGCCAAGCTGATGAACGTCGGGTTCAAGGAGGCCATGAGGGAGGAAGACTGGGACTGCCTTTACTTCCACGACGTCGACCTCATTCCAGAGGACGATCGCAACCTGTACACCTGCGATTCCAACCCCAAGCACGCTGCCATCGCCATGGATAAGTTCGGCTACAAGTACGGTGCTGAGCGTCCACCAACGTGTTTGCTCCACATCGACACGGCGTGTTCTACAGACTCACCTGTCTCTGCCTTTTGTCCTCTCTAGGCTTCCATACAAGATGTACTTTGGAGGAGTGTCGGCCTTGTCGCCTCTGCACTACCTGAAGATGAACGGCTTTCCCAACAATTACTGGGGCTGGGGCGGGGAGGACGACGACATCGGCATCAGGTGAGACGAGAACTCTGATTAAAACAGACGCTAGCTTCAGACCACAGGTGTGACTGGAGGAGATTAAAGTAGAAAGACCCGTCTTCCAGCTCTGAGTGTAACTGCTGTCATCTGTTTGTGTCTCAGAGTGTCTCTGGCTGGGATGTACATCACTCGTCCTTCACTGAGAATTGGCCGCTACAAAATGATCAAACACAAGCTGGACAAAGGCAATGACGAGAACCCGAAGAGGTAAGAGTGAGATTATACTACAGAGTCCACACACCAGAATAGTAGTTGCTCGTGATAAAAACAAGGAAAAAAATCAAGTTCTGTTTTCATTCCTTAAAGCAGGGGTCACTAACAGGCGGACCGCGGTCCGGATCCGGACCCAGAGCCGGCTCTGTCTGGACCCAGCAAATCCAGACCCGGTCCCTGGTCTATAAGGAGCAGGTGTGTCNATCTCTGAATGAAGGGGATCACAGTGGCCAAAAGATCCAATCAGATTCAGGCATTTCCACATAAATATTTGAGACAAGAGACACCTGTCATGTAGTTGTTGGGACTTTAGGGGCCTTAAAGAGCATATTTTAAGTTCTTTTTTTTTTTTAATTCTGATAAAACTCTGTCCAAAAATACTATTTGAAATGTTTATTGAGGGTATTTTGTTTTACAATACATTTTTTTAAACCATTTTTCTAGTCAAAAGTGCCCCTTTTTGCAAAGCTTCTAAAAACGCTTTTTTTTTCATATGTGGACCTGTGACGTCAGCTAAGGGAGCTCCTAGCTAGGTGGCGCTGCTTACAGTGTTGTCAGATGTAGATAAATAAAGTATTTGTAGGATAATTTAACACTCTGTATGATCAATAATCCCATAAATATGATCATTTGAGCCCTTTGTTGTGTGGAGTTTGTGTAACAGATGCTTGTTTTAATCATTGTGTAGATTTTTTAAAGCTAAACTACTTTAACATCTCAGACTGGCACCGCTCTAGTCTGCCAGCTGCCTGCTCGCTGTCGGCGATGAGTTGTTAGTTTTAGGTTAGAGCGCTCTTTAATCCAGTCGGTGTGAATTCATTTTAATAAAAAATGCTAAATTATTATGTTTATGAATGCCAATCGCCAGTCTGTCAGGACACTGAGTCAACAACGGGACGGCTTCCTTACCGGTACGGTGACTTCTGTTTGGAGACAAAAAACTCCGGCGGTCCTGGTCTAGTCCAGGACTGGATGTGATGGAGTCCCACATGCCGACGAAAAACATTCAGTGTGACTCTAAACAGGCGCCGTTACTTCGATCCATTCACCGGAACCGCTGTTAGCAGACAGCAGCTAACAGGAGCTAACGGGGAGACTTGAGTCTCGTTTCCATGCCAGGTTTGGTACGGTTCGTGGTGGGTCGTAGTCCCGTACCGATCAGCGATTTCATGAGAGCATTTCCTTCAGGTGTCTGACCCTCACCTGGCTGGCGGGGTACAGTAAATCCATGCCGCGATGCTCTCCAGAGGGGATTCCCATTCCCAGCGGCTCCCAAGAGGGGATTGCCGTTCCCAGCGGGGCTCCCAAGAGGGGATTCCCAGCGGGGTTTCCAGCCTGACCCGACACTGTTTCGGTCAGCCTCGAACCGTTTAGCTGCATCCTGTGAAACTTTTTATAAACTCTTTCATTTCTTAACAATCCACCTGAACGCAGCTCAATGTTTGGAGCTCTGATGATCAAAACCTGGTGCTAAACGCTGGTATTTTACCCAGACCCGAGTGAGGAGGTGGGTCACGGTCTACAGCTGGACCGACAGGGTACAGCCTTACAGGACTGATTGTTTTTATCTTTTTTTTTTATCTTAATAAAATAACTTCTCACTATAGTAATAAAGTAATAAAATAACGGCACTCTAGGGGTTTGTTTTGCTCGTCACAAGCAGTGATCAGTGGATCAGTTTTCTATATAGAGAACGAACGGTCTCCCTGAACTGTCGTCACTTCCGGTTTGGTGAAAAAATTGACAATTCTCACAAAAACGAATCCAAGAGCCTAAATAAGCTGAATTTGTGTAAATTTTTATTCAGAAAAAGTTTCTATTATATTTCTCTAAACATTTGTTTAAGGGAGTGTCTAACTTAAAATATGCTCTTTAAAAACCAAAGGATGCATTGATGGCCTTTTCTTCATGAAGTAACACAATTAGGAAGGTCAGTAAATTTAGAAAAGTAAACACATGTTGGTTTAATGTGCTGTAGCATGTCACAACCTTCAATGATCTCCATTCAGTCAGTTAATAACATTGATGAACCTTAAATTGAGATTGAGTGGAGTTGTTTTAAATACCTGAAAATTATCCACCACTATTTGTCTCTCCTGATCTGACTAGCCATCAGTATCGCTCCAGTCAGAGGGCCTACTTGTTTCTAGAGACCCGCCCACTTTGAGTGAAGTCACTGAGTGTGGTCCTTACTGTAGATGACTGACTGAAGGAAACCCAAACATCCCTTTTTAAGATGACAAATAAAAAAATGTAAATGTTTTTTTTTCCTCATTTTGTTGAGTTAAGTTTCCCGGCCTTGTTAATTTATTCTAGTTTAGTGTGTGGTGCCTTATGAGGTTCAATTAGCTCACTGGAAGCAAACGCAGTACATAAAACTACATATCATTTAAAATGACCAAACGTCTGATATCATGTGGTGAGGGTGGGGTATCATTTTGAGCATCTGACGGTGTTGGACTTCAGGTGAGACCAGTACCGTTTCTGTGTAGGTGGTTCGTTGGAAGCTGCTCTGGACTTTTCTGTCCCCCAGTGCTCTGGTAGCCTTCAGTGGGATTAGGATTAGTGCCGTTAGGCTGACCATTTTAATGAGCACTAATTGATTTGTAGTTAAGTTGTTTTACGGGCAGCAGAGCAGGGTGAAGGGTCACACGGATCGGCATCCACTAGCCGATGGCACAGCAGACTGTTGTTGGTGTCGAGGATTTTGTGAAATCAAATTGTTAAAATAATTTTAACCGTTTTAGTCATAAAGCAAATATCCAGGACTTTTCTCCATTAAAGGAATGTTTGAGTCTTTCTGAAGTGATATTCTATCACTTATTTATCTACAGTTATGGACCACACCCACATGTGACATCACTCAAAGTGGGTGAAGTCTCTAGAAACGGGAAGCAGTCCTCTGACAGGAGCAACACTCTGGGCTTGCCAGATCAGGAGAAAAACTGCTGCTCATTGGTGACAAATTAATGATGAAATTTCAGGTATTTAACTTGCTAAAAAATCATCCTACCAATTTGTTGGAACACTATCTTCCTGTTTGTAATCCTCTACAGTTTAGCATGACATCGTTTTAACTAAACAGTCTGATGCTAAATTGCAGAGAGTCATTTACAAATGAGCGTTCCAACGCATCAGGATGATGGTTTTTGGGAAAAAGTTATTAAAATACTAAAAATAGGCCAGTACATTTTCACTGATCTGCAGCAGTGTCTCTCACCATTTCAGAAGGACCCAAATATCCTTTGTGTTAAAACATTTTTATTTATCCTGATGCAGATTTTGGTGAATGTAAGTAAAACGTCTGTGAAAACATCGTATTCATCGTATGGTACATTTAGCCCCATCTCTCTGTGCTGTCCATGTCTGTTTTAGTCATGTAAAGTGCTGGTAAAAACCTGAACCCTGAAAGTGGTTGAATAGGTTTTGTCAGACGTGTAAAAACCCTGATCACTGACAGAGGCCAGCGGGGGGTTGTCTGCTCTGGGGCCCACGCTGGGTCTGATTAGTGGAAGCTTTCCAACTGTGCCGTTTGGTCTCCCGTGTAAACAAACACAATCCCATTTGTTTGACATGCGCTGTACACAAAAGGCCATTATATGTGTGAGCAAAAACAAACGCTGCTGATTTGTGTAGCTTCATCCTGAGCGTCAGTCAGTGTAACCTCCCACGTATTCGTCTTCTGTGTCTTTCAGAGCCCTGAAGTCTGGAGCGACGGGTCCACTTCCTGTTCGTCCACTGGGTGTACCGGCTGCACTCCTCTTGGCGTCTCTGGGCACGGTTGTGAGAAAATAACTGTGGGAAACAAATTGCCACCTCCCTTGTTTGTTTCCCTCTGGCTGAAATCCTCCCCCATCACAGTCACCCACACAGATCCTCGGACCGCTCCTCCTACGCTGCTCATGGAAGCCCTGTAATCCTCTGTGAAGTGGAGGGCCTTCAGCGCTGCACATGCTCCCTTTTGTCCTGGCGGCTGTTGTTGCAGCAGAGGCCTCCCTCAGGAGAGGCCATGAGGGAGAACAGACGGCAGCATAAAGAGCTGACGGCAGGAGAATGAGCTTCACGGGCCAGAGAATGGGGGGTGAAACTACGTGATGAGGTGCAGCCATTATCACCACACGCCAAACACAAACTCCACCAACAGTCAACTGGATCCAGTTTGCTTTTCTGCTGTCCAGCAGTAAAGGATGCAGTGAGAAGCTGACAAATAGACATTTTTTTCCTGATATATTTTTCTATTTTTCCACTTCTGGTTGGACTTTTTCAGTTGCCAGCTGCCAAAAGTGCCTTTCCTGTGACTTTTTTTTATTTTTATTTTTTACTGGTCTTGTTACTTATTGAGGTTGTCATTGCCACTGATAATCTCCTATAATTTACTGTTAAGCAACAGGAAGTGTAGCTTACAGGTGAACCTGAAAACTCTTCATTTTGGAGTGGTTTTTTGGGGGATTTATCTCTGCTGTAGCTGACCGACGGCCCGACCAGAGCTAGACCCGTCACCATGGCCGTGTTTCAGTCCAAATGGCGCTTCCTGTTCATGTTCCTGGGCATCCAGCTGGTGGTCATGGCGCTGCTGTCCCGAGAGGGTTATCACAAGAGGGTCACTTACTTCATCCGCATCTTTCGCAAGCCTGATGTAACAAGCTCGCCACATCACAACCGCACAACCGTTGGCGTGGCTGCAGGGGACGTTTATGCCAACCTGTCTCACCTGTTCAAAGCGCACAGCCATGGAGACATGCCTTACTGTCCACAGACGTCTCCTCTCATAGGTGAGTGTCTCTTCAGTCCTCACTGTGCAGAACGTGCTTCACTTTACATTTTCTGCTGTAGATTTCCTTTATCAATCTACTCATTCAAGTGATTTAAAATGAACTTTTCAGAAATTATATTTTTTCTGGTTGCTGCAGTAGCTGTTGAGCATTTTTGATTCTAACTTTTATTTTCAGTTATTCTGAAATTTAGCCCCTATGATGGTACTCTAAAAATACAAAAACAAAAGTCTCGGGTCATCCCAACACTCAGTGTGTTTACATGCACATCAGAAAACCAAACTATTGCCTTAAATCGACTGAAGTCGGTTTTTAAAATGCATGTAATCACAATAATCCGGCTGAAGTCAAACTGGATCTAATTGAGCTGAAGCGCCCAGATAATGCGGTTGTAGCTCAATTTCGTCTGCATGCAAATGGCTTAGTCGAGCTGAGACCGGCTGGACGCTCCTCCTCCGGGAGTGAAGAGATCGCAGAAGTGGGGTTACAAAAACACAGTAGTGGTAGAAGAAGGTGACAGCAAACCTTTAGAACTGATAACATGTAGCATCCATTTTTACCTGTGTGCTCCGTGCGAAGCGGAGGTCATCGATTTGGACGACTATTTACGGCAGCTCTAGTTCTTTGCTGAGTTGTTCTGTCAACACAACTTTGGCTCATCCCTTTTGTTGGAAGCCTTTTCCAGCCTGAATGATTCAGAGGTCAAATGTCATAGCCTGAACCAATAAAAACCCTGAAAATGTTGAGGTCCAAGGCCTGAAATCGAGTGTAAAATTCAGAAAGGCCTTCAGAGAGTCTGGGGAAGTGTTGATCCAGGTTAGAGGAAGTTAAAGAGGTGAGTGATGGGTGGGGATGTCTTCATCCTGCTGCTCCGACCTTACAGGCTGATGTTTGTTGAAGGTGTTGTTGCTGCTCATGTTGAACAGTGTTGAAGGACCAAATCGTTCCATGTACCTGCTGCTGACGTCATTTCATTCCTGTGATGTTTCTGACTCCTCTTTGATTAAAACGTAGTCGTTTAGTATTTCATGTCATTTCCAAGCCGCTGAGCTGCAGGAAAATGACTGAAGGTCTGAAAACTGGACTGAATTCAGTTTAATGAGAACAGCTCTGCTGTGTATTTGTCTGTTCTGGGAGTTGGGATTAATTATCAGAGTGTGAGTTGGGTTTTCAAACAGACCCAGTTTAATGGGGATGAACACAGCTCTCACCTTCTGATCAGTAATTCTGGGTGAAACCTCAAATCATTGTGTTCTGTTTTTATCAAAACAAAGTCTTTAGTTTGAAGTGGATGTTTGGTATCACGGAGACGGATTCCTTGCTGGTTAATTTCCTGTTTTTCTGCCAACATATTTTTAGATCAGAGTTCAGCCTCAGCATTGTTTGAGCTGTTCTCATAACTCAAAGCCTCACAATGAATGAGGATCGTTCATCAGTAATCAATCCTGCCAAACGAGAATAAAGAGGTGGAGGATTAAAGATGTCACATAATCAAGGATCAGGTTATTGCTGGAGGTTCAGTGAAACACCAGGCGGAGTTGTTCTTTTTCTCTGACTCGGTTCTTCAGCTCTTATCAGGTATCGGAACACAAAGATTACGTTTGAGCTAAGAGAGATTCCATATCAGGAAATATGAGTCCGTCAGGGCGGGTTTTACGTAATCCGGGTTCTTTTGTTTTGAATTGGGTTCATGAGCCTCTGTTTCTCATCGCCTCAAGCGAAGGAGTTCAAGTATCTGGAATCGCAGCTCCACTAGACAGTTGATTAGGACGTCTCCTCCCAGCAGGACAGACCCAGACAGACCCAGAAAACCTTCTGCTTCAATATGGCCTTAAAAATGTATCGAATGCAGTGTTTTTTATGCTCTATTTAAACGTACACTTACAAACTATCAGCTCTTCACAGGTTACAGGCTAAAACTAAATGTAGGAATCATTTAAATTAGCTTCTAAAATCATAAACGGTAAATTACTTTTGTCTGCAAAATGTTGTAATAAGAACAGCAAGACACTGAGAAAAGTGAGTTCTAATCACATCCTGGTGAAACGGGTCTCATTTCACATAGAGAAAAAGACTTTCAGATGTTTAAGAACGAGAACATTAATGGTCTGTTCATCTGATCTGAACTGGAAACAGAAGGATGGATCAACTCCAGAAAAGGGTTTTCTCTCCCAGCTAGAAAATATTACAGAATGATAAAAATAAACAAACAAGGACTGTTTGAGTTAATCTGATCTGGACTTGATGAATAACGTCTCCTGGTGTGATAAACCAAATCTGTATCCAACTGTAAGGAAATGTCAGATTGTCCAGGTAACATTCTGCCAGGAATTTTACCATTAAATGTTTGGACATTTCTGTTTATCCTGATGCAGATTTCAGTGTGAAATATTTTAAAATGAAAGTACAACCCCTGTGTGTACTGTTTTTACATCTTGTTGGCCTCTTGAAAAAGCTGGAAAACGGCTTGAATTTGGATTTTCGTGAAGATGTAAGAACCCTGTTAAGACCAATGTTCTAATAGAATTATAAATAAAACCCAATGACACACAGCTTTATGTCTCACCCAGTTCTAGTTTAAATTTGAAAATTATAAATATTAAATGTTTTTTTTTAAACCATGACCAGAAGCTGCCAGAAAGTCCTGGCTGTTTTGAGGTCGACTTACTGAGAATCGATGTAGAAGAGGGTTTAAAATTCCACTGTGGGGAACGTTTTAGTGGAAACAGTTTTTGTTGATAGAATCAGTTTGTGAATAATCAGGTTTTATAGCTGAATTACAAAAATGTTTGCTTTTTAAATTTTGGCTTCGATCTTTGAATCGGATCAGAACCCCAACTTTCCAGCCGTGAGTTACATGTGCCATTACTTACACACAGCTGTTGTTTTGTGCACAGGAAATGGAAAACAGCTGATTTAGAGGTTTGGGGTCAAGATTTTCCTTCGGTTTGAGCAGCAAGTGAGAAACAGTTACAGGGATGTTTTAAAGTGCCGTTTTATCAGTTATTTATAGGAATGTACCATTATCACACCTGTATTTACACTATAGTACTTGTCGATACAGTACTTTTAAATGCCACTGACGTAAAGTCATGGTTTGGTACAACAGTAAGCCAAATACTAACCTGCCTCTTTCTTCTTTAAACAGACAATAATGTCCACCTATAGTAGCAGCAGGTCATGTTATAACCAGCCGTTTCTTTACTTTAAATAAAAAGTCACATTATTCAGTTTTTTATCCTGTCTGAACCTTAAACAGTTCTACAGGTCAAGGGTCAAAGAGGCAGTTTAATCAACTCTAGAAAGGTTTGTATTTCTCAGAGGTGGAAAACGCTACATAAAAAATTAAGTGAATCTGATCTGAGCAAAAAAATACAGTAAATCAGAACCAACTGACATCTCCTGATGTGGAAAAAAACTAAATAAAATGTGAAACCTTCACATCAAACCTCTGCTAGCTGAGTCCTAGTGTGGGAAATGACATAAAAAACCAGTAAGTACACAAATGACCTGCCGTAGAGCATTTCAAAGTGCATTTGTTTATAACGGCTTTCCATACCTGCAGCAGAAGCCGTTTCCACGTACCACACTTTACCTCAGCTGATCAGAACCAAAGCGTTGGATCTTTATGTTTCAGCGTGTTTTTGTGAAGCAGAAGTTCCTGCTGTTGGATGTAGAGAGCCTTAATCAGCTCCACTGGTTTTCTTCTGTCATAGCCGTTAGCAAAACAAAACGTGCTACTGGTTTGGGAGCCTAATCAGCTGTAACCAACAAATTCATTACCAGAACCAAACATCTGTTCCGTGAGGATTCAGACGGCATGAATACTAGGGATGTGAATCCCCACCACTGAGTTCGATTCGTATCTCGATACACTCCAAGCGATTCGATACATTGACGATACGGTGAAGCCTCTGCCGATACGATTCGATACGATTCATCTTTGCTGGCGATTCGATGCGATTCGATACGATTCGATGCGATTCATCCTTGCTGGCGATTCGATACGATTCATCCTTGCTGGCGATTCGATACGATTCATCCTTGCTGGCGATTCAATGCGATTCGATACGATTCGATGCGATCCACGATGCGATTTGAAAAGGTTCAACACATCACAGAATTTTCAAGTCCACGTCTGTTTTTAAAAAATCATCATAATTACTTCTCTCTCTCTCTTTCTCTGTGAAAGATATATTTGATACTTTATTGTTTTTGATAAATCAATAAATTCTACTTTTAAAAAATGCACTTTATTATGGTTCAGACAAGAGGACTGTTTTATTCCTAATAAATATTAAATCATCACCAAAAATGTTACATTTGTTGTTGGTCTCAACTGTTGCTAAATTTCCCAGAGGATTTTCCCCAAGGGATCAATAAAGTAAATCTCTATACTTTTTTAACAATTAATTGATATAGCCAATTTAAAAGATTAGGCCTCTTAAAATAAATAATAAAAGATGTGAACCCTTAACAAAGCCCTTTTCTCAGGTCCTCTTTTAATTAATAGTACTTTCTGTCTGTAATTTGACTAAACCACTTGTTAAACCTACTCTAATCAACATTTCCAGCATTAACTCTGTGTATTGTGTAAATAACTCCAACATAGTGTCTCTAACACTGACTAACAGATTCTAGTGGCTAACAGAGCAGAAACCATTCAGATTCTCTGATGTTCCTCATCTCCTCCTCACCTGTTCTACCAGGTGTTCTAACTGCGGCTGCGCCACCTGGCTTCCGTAGTTTTACTGATGGTGCGTTCAACAAAATGAGGACAAAGCAGATAAACTATAAACTGATCAACCGGTTGAACGCGGAGTCGTTGCTGTTTAATAGCGGGACAGTTCTCCCCCGCGCCCCTCTGGGGAACGAGTTACAAGGACAGCAGTTGAGCCACGAAACCTCCGGTAAACGTCACGTGAACGAGCGCTGACTCGGTGGTGGACACACAAACACACACACAAACACACACACACACACACACACACACACACACACACACACACACACACACACACACACACACACACACACACACACGGGTTTAGATTTCTGATCTTCGTCCTGCTGATG
>SSNR01000144.1:610206-625731 GCA_006937965.1 Callopanchax toddi | reverse complement strand
ATCAGGCTGCTCAGTATAAAAGTAGCTCGTGAGAGGAAAAAGGCTGGACACCCTGAACTAATCGATGTAACCATTGTTTTCACCGATGGGAGATAAGAGAGAGAGAGAGAGATACGTTGCGCATTTAGCAGTCAGCTGAGCCGATGCTCGCTGAAGCTACCGGTGCAGTCGGATTTTACACGTCATGATCGGACCACCGGTTCAGATCGGTGAATCTCCACATCCCTAATGAATACACGTATTATTACTACTACTACTACTGCTAATACTGCTACTACTAGTACTACTACTACTACTACTAGACTGACTCCATCTTCTCCAGAAATAGCTTCAGAATTAGCCGTCTCCTGCTGCAACTCAACTGAGAGCTACATAACTTGGTATCAATTGTATCAGTGTACTTCTACAAGTAACGAGTGCACAATTATAGTATTGGATCACTACATAATGCTGGTATTGCTATCAGGGCATCCCTGAGTATTTATCTAAAGTAAGGACCACACCCACTGATGACACCACTCAAAACAACCGGAGCCAGAGTTGTTTTAAAAACTAAAAATCTGCTGCTAGTTTGTCACTGATCTGCAGCAGTGTCTCTCCTGAACTGACTAGCTATGACTATTGATCCAGTCAGAGGACTACATCCTGTTTCTAGAGACTCCACCCACTTTGAGTGATGCCACTGGTGGATGTGGTCCTTAATGACTGATGAAGCCACTTCAGAATAAACGAATAATATCCCTTCCCCACGTGTCCCTTTTTAAATACGTTTGAAAATCAAAGAACTGTGTTTGTTAACGTGCTTCCTGCTGTAAAGAATCATTGGTTTATTCAGAACAAGTTCCTGCTTAATGGTTACGCAGCAGAGAAAGCAAACAAGCAAATGATTGAGTCGGAACAAACCTTAATCATGTAGCAGGAAGTGAAGAAACCCCCAGAAAAGTCAGCAGGAAGTTCACTGAAACTGGTTTAACTGAAATAATTTTCCTCTTACTTCAGGTCCTAATGTCAAACACGGCACCAGAGGAATCGTTTTTTTTCCAAAAACTCACTTTTCATGTTGGTCTGAAGGAAATTTGACTGTGGTTCTGCATTCAAATCAGTCTTTCATTCTCACGCTGCTGCTTCCTGCTGTAATAACAACAGACTTAATTTATTGTTTCCACAGGGGGGCCGATCCACGTCAGCTTCCCATCAGGCCTCACCCTGGCTGAGGTTCAGAGGAAAAACCCGCTGGTGGTCCGAGGAGGACGCTACAGACCGCCTGACTGTGAGGCAAGACACAAGACGGCCATCATCATCCCCCACAGAAACCGAGAGCATCACCTCAAATTCCTGCTCTACTACCTGCACCCGTTCCTGCAGCGGCAGCAGCTCAGCTACGGGATTTACATTGTCCACCAGGTGAGACGCTCAGAACTGGGCTTGTTTTAGTCTAAAGCTGCGTGTAAAGGCTGATGAATGTTTTAATTCATAAAGACATTCTTCAGAGATTTGATGCTTTGGGACAGGTTTTTGTTCCAGTTCAGACTGGAGTCAGAGCGCCATCTAGTGCCTTGCCTCTGGATGTGCATCTCAAATAAAAAAACAGATTTAATCAGCTGTTCATTGGAATCGGCTTATATTCTAACCAGTCTGTTTTAATGCATTCTGCTCTTCAGTTCTCTGAGGTTCATCTGAATCAGACAGAATCCATCAGCAGGACGAAGATCAGAAATCTAAACCAGTGCGCGCGCGCGCGCGCGTGTGTGTGGTGTGTGTGTGTGTGTGTGTGTGTGTGTGTGTGTGAGAGAGAGCGAGAGAACTGGTTAAAGCACAAAAAAAATCCATAACGGTTACATACAACATGTGAAAATCCTCACCAATGGGAGGTGCTGGAAAATCTTAAACTCCTCTTAAAAGAGAGCCTGGATTTGATTTAGGTGATTGTTTAACATCACACTGTCCTTATTTTTGGGCCTATGGAGTTTTCTAGTCATTTGGGGTCAAATTGACCCACTTAAGACCATGTGAGGGTTAAGAATCCTGTTTATGAGACTGTTTCTGGGTCTGCGGGTCACAGTCACAACGTAAACATTCACTCAGACGCTGGTGAATAGTGATGGGATTTATGGTTCTTTGAAGGGAGCCGTTCACCTCAAAGAGCCGTTCAAAAAACTGGCTCTTTTATGGGGTTTTTAGCAATATTTTGAAAGAGAAATGTCATCTGGAACTATGTTTGGGGACACTCTTTTTTGCGACACCTATGTATGCGTTGCTAATTAGCTTCCCTGATGGAACTGATGGGTTCATGTTGCTATTCTCACTGATGTTGTTTTAAATAAAGAGCCAGTGTCATTGAATACTGCCTCCCGGCCTCAAACGTCAGTTTTTTTTTTTTTTTTTAAATGAACGGTTCTTTACAAGGACTTGGTTGGTCACAACTTCAGTATCGGCCTCAAGATCCTAATCTGTGCTTTTCTGCTGTGGCTGAAATGGATTAAATCACAAAAACTATCGTTGAACAAGGAAGTAAAGGAATCACTTTGAGTTTAGATGTTTTGGTCGTGTATGAAGTGCTGGGAAATGTTTATTCAGGTTTTAACTGGACTAAAACCTTTTTTCTATATTTCCTGGTGTTTCATTTGTTTTATTAACTTTCTCCACAGCTTGTACTGTGATTTCTTTAAACCCTTTTAACTGCTGTTTATTTAGGAGGATCAGCTGTTTATGTTTTGTTTCTCTATTTACTGATGAATTACGTTTCTGCTCTTCAGGCTGGAAACTACACGTTTAACCGAGCCAAGCTGATGAACGTCGGGTTCAAGGAGGCCATGAGGGAGGAAGACTGGGACTGCCTTTACTTCCACGACGTCGACCTCATTCCAGAGGACGATCGCAACCTGTACACCTGCGATTCCAACCCCAAGCACGCTGCCATCGCCATGGATAAGTTCGGCTACAAGTACGGTGCTGAGCGTCCACCAACGTGTTTGCTCCACATCGACACGGCGTGTTCTACAGACTCACCTGTCTCTGCCTTTTGTCCTCTCTAGGCTTCCATACAAGATGTACTTTGGAGGAGTGTCGGCCTTGTCGCCTCTGCACTACCTGAAGATGAACGGCTTTCCCAACAATTACTGGGGCTGGGGCGGGGAGGACGACGACATCGGCATCAGGTGAGACGAGAACTCTGATTAAAACAGACGCTAGCTTCAGACCACAGGTGTGACTGGAGGAGATTAAAGTAGAAAGACCCGTCTTCCAGCTCTGAGTGTAACTGCTGTCATCTGTTTGTGTCTCAGAGTGTCTCTGGCTGGGATGTACATCACTCGTCCTTCACTGAGAATTGGCCGCTACAAAATGATCAAACACAAGCTGGACAAAGGCAATGACGAGAACCCGAAGAGGTAAGAGTGAGATTATACTACAGAGTCCACACACCAGAATAGTAGTTGCTCGTGATAAAAACAAGGAAAAAAATCAAGTTCTGTTTTCATTCCTTAAAGCAGGGGTCACTAACAGGCGGACCGCGGTCCGGATCCGGACCCAGAGCCGGCTCTGTCTGGACCCAGCAAATCCAGACCCGGTCCCTGGTCTATAAGGAGCAGGTGTGTCCGAGGAGACACGCAAGCGCTAATGAGCAGGTTCTTCGCTCACTCGGAACCCTCGGAACTCGCCCTCCCCCTGCGTACATGGTTCTGAACTCGGTCCTGGAGGCGAAGCAGAGCGCCAAGCGAGTGGCGCACCGCGGCAACTCCTTTAGTTTGCTCAGCTAACCCTACACCACGGTCGGGCAGCGCCTCCCGCAGCCTCAGAAAGAGATCTACTGCTGCAGAAAGGCGCCACGCACACTAGTGATGTGCGGGTCAGGGTTTAAACCGCCCCGCATCGCACGCACGCACAGACACACAATAACGGATAATTTAGCTGGAGGGATGTATTTCTTGGCTGATCTGGGAGCGCCTGTGTGTGTCGCACACAACACCCTCACCCGCTGCAGAATTCTTCAAATTGGTTAAAGGACTAGGAAAGAGCTGGCACACTCATGCACCAGGCAGAGATGCTGGAGAGGACGCAACAGGTGCTGGAGAGGTGAAGAAAGGAGGAGAGGAGAAGAAGCTCAGAGCAGGTAGATGAGCAATGATCCAGGCCATTGTCAGTAATCAGTTCATTCTGGTCAAAAACTGGACCAGAGTGTCAAAATAATGTCGACTTTTCTGCATCTGAACAGCAGAAGAAAAAAACCAAACCATTTTTCTCAAAAATTTACTTCAACCACAAACTAATTAATGGGGATCTTGTGCTCAGAGAAAATATGTTTAAGTATTTAAATATAAATAAAAATAATTATCTATCCATCCATCTATCTCCAAATAATTATTTATATATAAAAATACACAC
This sequence comes from Callopanchax toddi, assembly GCA_006937965.1. NCBI lineage: Eukaryota > Metazoa > Chordata > Actinopteri > Cyprinodontiformes > Nothobranchiidae > Callopanchax > Callopanchax toddi. The sequence goes on along the minus strand of SSNR01000144.1, from coordinate 621,348 downwards.
ACACACACACACACACATATATATATATATATATATATATATATATATATATATATATATATATATATATATATATATATATATATATATATATACACACACATACATACATACATACATACATACATACATACATACATATATGTGTGTGTAAGCAGGTTAAGGTGGCGCTGCCCCCGGACCGAGGACCACGTCGCAAATGCTGATCTGGACCTTTGGCATATTTAGTTGAAGACCCCTGCCTTAAAGGATGGAATTTAATGCCAGAGTTTAAAACTGAGATCATTTTATGTTTTAGTTGTTTTGGTCTGATGTCACCATCTGTTTTCCCTGAGAGCCTGTGAACGACTCTCGGCTAGTAGTGAACTTTTAGCTCAACAGCAGAATTTTAGTTTACTTGTATTTAACCAGGCGAGACAGATCAAGAACATTTTCTAATTTACAACTGTGGCCTGGCAGCAGGCAGGGCCTTCTGAGGAGAGAAGCTTAGAGCTGTTAAACATGAGATGGATACTCACCGGTTGGTTGATTATTTACCTAACTACTTGGTTAATTAGTTACCTAGTAAGGTTGGGCAGTATGTTACATTTTTCCAGTTGATCTTCATCAGTCCAACAGATGATGATGGGTGAATTATTCACACAGGTGGCGTTTTTACATGTTTGTGGGTGGAGCAATGTAAACATGCACGGACTAATTTGCCAATTTAGAACTCAAAAGTCCAAAAATGGAGGAACTAGTTGCCTAAAAATAGTCTCCTATCTGGGATTACTTTAGCCTTAAACCAGCTGCTTGTTCAGACATATAGGTGGCAGCAAAGAACTTAAAGTGCCTGTGACTCCATATTTAAATCACTTTATATTAAACAGGTGTAATCTTTGATGCCTCTAGATTAGCGTTGCACCATTATAACTCAAAATACGCTGTAATTATTTCCTAACGAGCAACTCGGAGATCAGAAGAAAGCGTCGCTTTCCGGTTCTGCTGGGTTTCTCCTTATTTGGCAGCCTGACACTTCTGCTGCAGCAGGGGGCAGTGTTGTCACGTGAAAGAGAAACGAAACTGAAACTAAACACTACACGGTCTATGGGCAATGGCGGCGGCACTGCCTCGCTCCAGTTGTCGTGAACGTGCATGTGGGAGGAGAATTGACCATTTAAGCAAGTCCGGATCACTATGACCTCATAGCAGGCTGGAGTGAAAAAAACTGTTTGAAACCTGGGTCTGAAATCTGGAAGAGCTTCTCACTGGCTGGACTAGGAGACAGATGGACGCCGTTTTTTGCTCTTTCTGACAGGTTTAAGGTGAGAACTCAACGTTGCAACATGATAGATAAGTCAGAAAACATGGAAACCGATGTCATGGGCACTTTAAACATCTTAAGTTCTCCTTCCTGCTGAGCATAAACACAGGGTTCCCGCTAGGGCAGGGTTCCCGCGGAGGACTAAAAAGACTAAAAAAATGTCTAAAATTTCAAACGTTAAATTTTAGGCCTAAAAAACGCCCAAATTGTCGTCCACTGTCTAAAATTTAATTAGGTGAAGTCTAAAATTTTATTCCCGACAATTGTTGGTCAGATATGCCAAGTAAAACTCCGTTTTTTTTTTTGTTTTTTTTTACTTTCTGATATCCGGAAGCCAGTTGCGGTACTGCAAATCACACGAAGAAGAAGAAGAACACCGGAAATATATGGAAATGCTCAGCTCGCCAGACTGCCAGTGTAGCTAGCGTGTTGTTCGCGGATAAAATAATCCTTGTTGGTTATGTCGACAGCTTGTCGTTAAAAGATGGGAAAGTGCGTTTTCAACGCGGCATGGCTCGACAATGGCGCCGCTAACACCGTGTGTGTGTGTGTGTGTGTGTGTGCACTAGGGATGTGGAGATTCACCAATCTGAACCGGTGGTCCGATCATGATGTGTAAAATCCGACTGCACCGGTAGCTTCAGCGAGCATCGGCTCAGCTGACTGCTAAATGCGCAACGTATCTCTCTCTCTCTCATCTCCCATCGGTGAAAACAATGGTTACAACGATTAGTTCAGGGCTCCACGCTGGTTGTGGGGCGAGCTGCAGGTGCTGCAAACGCTGTGTGTGCGCGTGTGTGTTTGTGTGTCCACCACCGAGTCAGCGCTCGTTCACGTGACGTTTACCGGAGGTTTCGTGGCTCAACTGCTGTCCTTGTAACTCGTTCCCCAGAGGGGCGCGGGGGAGAACTGTCCCGCTATTTAACAGCAACGACTCCGCGTTCAACCGGTTGATCAGTTTATAGTTTATCTGCTTTGTCCTCATTTTGTTGAACGCACCATCAGTAAAACTACGGAAGCCAGGTGGCGCAGGCACAGTTAGAACACCTGGTAGAACAGGTGAGGAGGAGATGAGGAACATCAGAGAATCTGAATGGTTTCTGCTCTGTTAGCCACTAGAATCTGTCAGTCAGTATTAGAGACACTATGTTGGAGTTATTTACACAATACACAGAGTTAATGCTGGAAATGTTTATTAGAGTAGGTTTAACGAGTGGTTTAGTCAAATTACAGACAGAAAGTACTATTAATTAAAAGAGGACCTGAGAAAAGGGCTTTGTTAAGGGTTCACATTTTTTATTATTTATTTTTAAGAGGCCTAATCTTTTAAATTGGCTATATCAATTAATTGTTAAAAAAGTATAGAGATTTACTTTATTGATCCCTTGGGGAAAATCCTCTGGGAAATTTAGCAACAGTTGAGACTAACAACAAATGTAACATTTTTGGTGATGATTTAATATTTATTAGGAATAAAACAGTCCTCTTGTCTGAACCATAATAAAGTGCATTTTTTAAAAGTAGAATTTATTGATTTATCAAAAACAATAAAGTATCAAATATATCTTTCACAGAGAAAGAGAGAGAGAGAAGTAATTATGATGATTTTTTTAAAACAGACGTGGACTTGAAAATTCTGTGATGTGTTGAACCGTTTCAAATCGCATCGTGGATCGCATCGTATCGAATCGCCAGCAAGGATGAATCGTATCGAATCGCCAGCAAGGATGAATCGTATCGAATCGCCAGCAAGGATGAATCGCATCGAATCGCCAGCAAGGATGAATCGTATCGAATCGCATCGCCAGCAAGGATGAATCGTATCGGCAGAGGCTTCACCGTATCGTCAATGTATCGAATCGCTTGGAGCGTATCGAGATACGAATCGAATCAGCCTCAGTGGTGGGGATTCACATCCCTAGTGTGCACGTGCCGAGTGAGCGCTCGTTCGCGTCTCGTTTACCGGAGGTTTCCTAGCACAACTTGTAACTCGTTCCCCGTAGAGCCGCTGGGGAGAACCGTTCTAACACTCGACTCGGCGTTTATCCAGTCAATCATCTCATAGTTTATCTGCTATGTCCTCATTTTTTGAGGTGCGCTTGAACGCACCATCAGTAAAACCCAGAGCCTTCAAATAATGAAGTACAAATATTTACATTTATACTCAAACTAATGGCGAAAGGCTTTAGAATTTCTATGCATTGAAAAAACTCAAAAACCTAGATCCTGCCTGACCACATCCCCCCCCCCAAAAAAAAAGAACAAAGGGTACTTGGTGTCAACTGGAAAAGTTTTTATGTCACACTTTGGGCTCCCATAGATAAGCTAATGGATTTTGTGAATACATTTGTGTGAGTGTTCAAAAGGAATTGGTATATTTTCAAAACAAAGACAAGAGGGGTTACTACAAGATGGTCATTTCAAACCAACATTGTTGACATTTAAAAAGTGATGAGGTGGTACATTTAATATAAATAAAAACATTTTCCTGTGAATTAAAAAATCAAACTGAGTAAAATAATTAAATTAACAAGGGCTAAAGTATAAAGTGCACTGTAGGCCCTGTGTCCTAAACTTATGTCATTAATGGCATTTTTTTTCTCTTACAGTATTTCTACTTTTATACTTTTAAGTAGTTTTGAAATTGGTACTTTTATACTTGAGTAAAATGCTTCAGTTGATACTCCTACTTCTACAAAAGTTGTTTTAAAGCCTTGTATGTATACTTCTACTTGAGTAGTGAATGTGAGTACTTTTGAAGGCTCTGGTAAAACCTACAGCAGCCAGTTGATGCACAGCCGCAGTTAGAAAACCTGCTCAGGTGAGATGAGCAACCTGAGTGAATCTGAATGATTTCTGCTCAGTTATCCACTAGAAGAGTGTCGACTCAAACCCATCAGTCTGTTAGTCAGTGTTAGAGACACTATGTTGAAGTTATCTACACAATACAGAGTTAATGCTGGAAATGTTTATTAGTAGGTTTAACAAGTGTTTCTGTAAAACTACAGACAGAAACCAAACAGGTTTGTTTATTTATTGCAGGATGTGTTATTGTCATCACAATATTAAGCACTATTGTTGCATATCACAAGTTTTTCTAATATTGTGCAGCCCTAACTTAGAGCATAAAAAATAACATTTAATATTTTTGTGTGCTTAGGATAGAGGTGGCCTGGGGCTGGGGGAAAGAAAGTCCTCAGCTTTTTTCTAATGAAAATATTTAGTAATTTATTTGAGTATCATCATCACCCAGATTGATTAACATTGATATTTGTCAATCTGAGCCTTTGACATGCTTCTAGAAAAGTTGTAGTTTAGTACATTTATGTAGTTAAATGAATAAAGAGTGTCCTATGATGTATGTCACCTATAACTTTTTTATTTTATTTTTCATTAATTTTCATTAATTTATTTTATTATCGAGATTATTTAGCTTCCTATTCATGCGTTTTGTTGGTATAAAATTTCATACATAACTGTCTCAAATGGTCTAAAAAAGGTCTAAAATTTAACGTACTGAAACCTGCAAGAACCCTGCGCTAGGGCTGGGCGATCAGACGAATGTATCGGCGATGGGCTCAGCCAATCGCCTCCCGTTTTCCAAGAACGATTTATTCGTCCCACTATAAATTAATTTCTTAATTATTAACAACGTTTGGTTGAAGTCAAAGGACGCGGCCCACGTAAAAATAATAAATAATACTCTTTTTAAACGTTACACGCAAACTCCTCCCAGCTGCAAGCAGCCGCTTCCTTTTTTCTCCTCCTCCCCCGATAGCTGGCGGAGCAGCGGTGTTTACTCAGTCCGTAGCAGACAGACAGACAGAACAGCAGCAGCTTGTGTTAAGAAAATAAATGTATCTAAATAATATCTATGGTGTGGTGGGGAGGAAACGATCAGAGACTGGCTTTGTTCCAGTTAAACCGTGTTTATGCGTCGGCTACCGGTGCTAGGAATATTTAGCGAGTCATAACATCGGTCTGGTGTTCAACTGTGTTCAGCTAAGTCTGATAAATGACAAAAACAAAATGAAACTAAAACTGAAATACAAATAAAAATCCCTTCAGTGAACGTCGCTTCCATAAAATAAATCTCCGCTGCAGTTTGAAGTCTTTTTGAGCGATTTTGGTGACAGAGCAGCAGCAGCTAGCTGCTAGCTCTGTGTTAGCTTAGTTAGCACACAGCAGAAGGGTAAACACTCGATGTTGAAGCTCTTTGCTGACACTATACGTCTGTTTAAAGCCAAAGTAGCCCCAAACAGGCGACGCTGTGCTTTTTACAACTATTTCCTCAATTTTGGGACTTCTGAGTTCTAATTTGGCAAATCCATTAGTGTGTGTTGACATTGCTCCGCCCGCAAATATGTCAACATGTCACCTGCGTGAATAAATCACCCATCGATTTTTGAATGGACGATTGGAAAAAAAGTTACACATCGCCCAACCCTAGTTCCCGCAGGGTTTAAAAAAGTCTAGCGCTGGCCCTTCACTGATGGTTGGTAGATTTGTTCAGTCACCCAACCTCATTCCCTAGTTAGCTTAGGGACGTTGTGGCCCTGTTCTGAGGTTTTTGGGGCCCTTTAATATGTGATTAGTTTCAAACCAAGTCCTGGAGAGTTGAAACCTCAGAACGCCTCTTCTGAATTTCTGAGAGGAAAAATGTCTTCAAGGAAGCAAAGAAGTCTAGTTGCCTTTTTTTAACTGAACCTACTGGGATTACCGAGGCCTGGTTTTTGATGCTTTTTGTTTATTTTAAAGTAAGCAATGTTAAAGTTTGTTTAAAGTGAATCTTTTTGTTTTCAGGTTCAACATGCTGGCGAAGACGCGTCAGACCTGGAAACTGGACGGGATGAACACTGTGGAATATGAGGTCCTCTCTCGGGACTACCTGCCCCTCTACACTAACATCACCGTCAACATCGGCACTGAGGCTGGTCTGCAACCAGCCCACCAGTCCCTCCAGGTTGCAGAAGACCCTGTAGCCGACTCGTCGTCCAAACGCTAGGAGGAACGGCCTGACGCGCAACAGTCTCCGATCAGGTGACCAAAACACCCAGTGAGAGGAAAAAAATGAAGTGACAGTTCTCCAGTTTCTCCTCCGATCCCATCTCATCTGATTGTTCTTCCGAAGGAGCCGCGCGTAGAAAAAATTGTTGGACTCTGTGAGTTTCTGTATCTACGGTGACGTGGTCGCTGCTAAACCCCGTGAGGCCTTAGAATCATCAATCATGCATTTGTCTTTTCACACAGACCTTACTTGTGTAGGATAACATGTTTGAAGGAGCAGCTGTTAAAATTTGAGTCGTATCAGAGTCGCTGCTGCTGGATCTGATGACAAACCGACACACATATCCACAAACCCAGGCTGATCTGAGGTCTGTTTGGAGCTCCTCGTGTGAAGAGTTTAGCTCCACACATCAGATCGTTTGTTTACCCTCCATCAGATCAGAGTCCTACATTAGATTGAGTTTATTCCTGAGTGTTTTGCTGTAAAAGTCCTTTCACGCGAGTTGCTGATTCTCAGTAAAACAGAATCTTCTGCACCGGTTCAGTTCTGATCTCCTCAGTGAGTCTGAATATGTCCCCTTTATCTCTGGTGTGAGATCTTCACTAAACTGTAGGAAGAGAAAACTAAACATTAGAGTGAAGCTGCTTCAGGTTTTATTCCCTAAAGCTGCTGGAACATCTGAGCAGCAGATCTCTAATGAAATCCTGATGAAGGGAAAACAGCTAATTTATTGTAAAAAATTCTTGTTTTCTGAGTTTGATTATCTCTCAACTGACGGCTTCTCTGATTGGTTGGTTGAGGTTTCTTTAGTTTAACTTCCCGTCTGTGCTGTACTGTTTCCACTCCGACGGCTGATTGTGTCCATGATCAACGTTCTGTTGACCCGGTGAGTTCTACCTCACCGGCAGGAGAAACCAAAGAGCTCGGTGTGAATTTGATGTTGGCGCTCTGAAGGATTCCTGATGTTTCAGCTGGAATCCTGAAGCGTTCCGATGGGAATGTGGCCTTAGCAGCAGCAGCTGGTGTTTCACGCTGATGATGCTGGAAACAAACCTCCAGATGTGACTCATCAGAACTTCCAAAAATGACGCTTGAACTGAAAACTGTGACTTTCCCTGCAGGTTTCCATCTCAGGAGACTTTCTGAGTGAGAACTTGTTTGATCTCCATCATTTAACGCAGCAACCTGATGTGGGCTTTGATTTTTCTTTCTTTTTTTTTTTGTTTGATTTTGATGTGAACATTGGAGTCATCACAGGGTTGTGGTGTCGGTTTTTTCTTCTCTACTTTAAAACTTCTGCACAGTCCAGAGTGGCCTTATAACATTAATAAACTGATTTTTCAAAGTAAAAGCTTGTCTTTATTGAAGAGGCGGGGCTTTTGGTTCCAGGTGAGCAGCCTAGCAGGAGCTGAATCAACTTTAATGTTGATCTTGCTGTTCTGTTTCAGCATCACCAAGTCTTTGACCAGTCGGCTCTAATGAAGCCAAGAAAAGAAAACCTAAAGAATCTTCAGGTTCTTGATTTTACGAAGTGTCTTTTGTCCAATCAGCTCTAGAAGCTCCCAGAACAGACCCCGCCTTCTTTATCAGCTGATTTCTGGTTCAGATGCTGCTGCTCCAACAGATCAGATCAAACTCTCCACAACAGACTGATGGAACATCTGGAACATTTTGCTGCAAACCCTGAAGGATCTCCGCTTCCTCCAGAAGTCCAGTCTGCTCTGTCCTTCAGCTTCACTGTCTCCAGTCCAGTCTGCTGTCCAGGTAAACACTCAGGTATTTAGATTCTTCCACTTCTTCTCCATGATGGACAAAGTGTTGGACGTATTCCTGCTTCTCCTAAAATCTACAATCATCTCCTTTGTTTTGGTCACATTTAAGATGAGATGATTGTTGACATCAAGTGTCAACAAAGTGGTCCACCAGGTCTCTGGACTCAGTCTCTGGTCCATCTCTGATCCACCAAAGAACTGCAGATGACAGGACTCTGACTGGTGTACCCAGGGTTCCTGTCTTAGTCTGGCTTAAATCCAAAACTCCACTAGACTCCAGGTTCTACGACGGTGATGAAGATGTTTGTTTATGTCAGGCTTTCAGCTTCAGTCTGAGTTTCACATATGAAGTCACGTTTCAGTAATTTGATGCTTACAAATCAGAGCGAGTAACTTGCATTTTGAAAAAGGCATCAAATTCCCCGGATCTCAACTCAAACTTTATTTACAGAGCACGTTTCTCAACAAAAGCTGACCAAAGTGCTTTACAGATAAAAGTAAATGTTAAACCACCATAAAATATAGATCAGTTCTAAAATTTGAATTAAAATAGACTAAAATAAATAGATAAAACACAATAAAAGCTACCACTGTAGGCGTCCTGCTCAGGTAAAATTAAAAACAAAAAAGTGGGTCTTTAAAAGAGATTTAAAAATGCCCAGGGTCTCAGCAGATCTAATGTGATCTGGTAGGAGGATCTGATTGGTCTGTTGTTTTCTAGTTTCATATAGTGAACCTTTCCTCCATTATCAACAACAAGAACATGATCTGGGTCACTCAGGTTTAGTAAAAGTAGGTGATGGTTTCTATAAACCAGGAAATGCATTTTAAAGATAAATTGTTGAATAAAGTGTTTGAACTGTTTTATTGTGCCTGCTGTAAAGAACTGTAAACTCTGCTATTTAGGTTTCTTATTGCGGTTTTGTAGAATCTTGTAAAATAAATTGGATGAACAATTATAAAACAAAACCCGAAAAGCTGGACATTTTATTTACATTTTTATTATTTTTCTGAGTCCATTTATTTAGCTCGTTTGTTTGTTTTTTATCATGTTTATTAATTATCCATAATGTACTTGGTTAGGAGCTGGAGCAGGCATGGTTCCGTTTTAAAGCAGTGTCGCCGTCCTGCCTGACGGGGGCAGCCTCGTGCCGCTGTGTCTTTTTGACCATAGAAGAAGAAGGAAAAGCAGCACAGACGTGTCGTCTCTGCGCTCAGCGTAAACAATGTCCTCAGTGGATCACCTGAGAGAGTTCATCACAGAGAAGGTAACGGCACCGCCTGAAGGATTATCAAAGAATATTAACGGCGGTTCAACGAACCGCTCTCACCGCGGACCGTCCGGTACCAGCCGCAGACCCGAACTTAAGCTCCAAGAATCAGGTAAGGTAGCCTGGAACCGGCTCGGTTTGCTAATCCTGGTTTATTATTATCCGCGTCTCTGAATGACGTCAGAGAACTTCCTGTCCGTCTCGTCGGGAGGACAAACGGATGACGCGCAGTTCGGCTGTGGTTCGGTTTAACGCGGTGCCGGTTTTGGTGTGATTTATGCTGCGGAAACCGAGGAGGCGCTGCTACCGCTCACCGGTGTTGTGTCGAAAACTGTTCCTCCTCTCGTTTGGTTTTGTTTGACTTTCCTCTCAAAAACTGTTTAGAGTGACAGAATTTAAATAAAACTGATTTAAGTTGCTCTATTTAATGCAAAACTCTGGACGTAACGTACAGATTCACGCAAGGGTCAAAGTCAGAGACTGTAAGTCAGGGCAAATTTACAGCAAGAAACTAAAAGACTGAGTCAAACATGATGTTTTTAAAACGGCAAGACTAGTTTTCAGCTGTTCCCTCAGCCTGGAGTCTTCCCTCCAGGGAGTTCTGGGTCAGCTCGAGGCCTCCAGCCAGCAGGACGTACCTGAAACACGTCAAAGTGAGGAAATCTGAGACATCACTTCAAATCCTGAGTATTTAATCCTGATGAAGAGGAGCTGTTATCACAGAAGGCTCAGTGAGGCGCTCTAACAGGTTTATACAGACTCAGGAGGAACCATCTCTATAAGAGAAGTTATCAGTGGGAGCTGCTGACCCTCACACAGTATCACCCCCAGCACAACCATCACATCAACAAAGGGAACAAACTTCTTTTTAAATAGAACATTTTTGACATCCTGACCAGAAGAACCACCTCAGCTGGATCAGCCTTGAGATGCCCACAATGGATCTCATCCACCGCTGTGCAGCTGTTTGACTACCTCAGAGACTTCTGTCCCAGAGTTGAACAGTCCATAGCTCTGGTTCCTCTTCCTCTTTTGCTGAATCCCAAATGTTCTGAGTCGGGTTTCATTTCTTTTTGCACATTTGATCATGTGCCTGTTATAAAGGGTGGAACAGGTTTAAATGATCAACATTAAAGAAAAACACATTTTCTTCTCTGTGCCTTCAGACCAGCAGCTCTGTGACCAGGAGGGGAACTCCAGTCTGGACCTGGAGGAACCAGAACCATCACATGTTAAAGAGGAGCAGCAGGAACCAGAACCCTCAGACATCAAAGTGGAACCAGAACCTCAAGACACTGAGGAGGAGGAGGATTTTATCACTCGGGATGAAGAGCAACCCGGTAACGAAGAAAAAAACGGGTTTGATCCTGAATGAACCAACAATGTACCAGTTCTAAAACATTCAAGTTTACATTTCAAAGTATCTTTTCAGAAAAAAGAATAAAAGTAAAAAGGAGATGTTCATGCAATGAAAATTAATACAATCAATTTATAGCAGAATCTGGGTCCAGCAGGAGACATTAGACCAGAATCTGGGTCCAGCAGGAGACATTAGACCAGAATCTGGGTCCAGCAGGAGACATTAAACAGAATCTGGGTCCAGCAGGAGACATTAGACCAGAATCTGGGTCCAACAGGAGACATTAGACCAGAATCCGGGTCCAGCAGGAGACATTAGACCAGAATCTGGGTCCAGCAGGAGACATTAGACCAGAATCTGGGTCCAACAGGAGACATTAGACCAGAATCTGGGTCCAACAGGAGACATTAGACCAGAATCTGGGTCCA
>SSNR01000144.1:539484-552822 GCA_006937965.1 Callopanchax toddi | reverse complement strand
AATGGGGTTTATGCACGGTCACTTCCTGGTTGCGATAGAGGCTGCCGCTCCCTTCCGGTTCAACGCTGTTCCCACACAAACTGGACAAAATGGATTTTTTTACCCGTTTTCTTCAAGACCTGCCGCGCATCACGGTAAACGATGTCCACCGGATTTTTGAAAAACACACAGAGACGTCTGTGAGCAAGCGGGTGAAGGACTTTAAGCTGTATATAACCAGCTTTATTCATGAAATTGAAGGTAAGCTAACAGCGTTAGCTCGTAGCTTCCATCATCAAAAAACAGTGAGACAGATCTATATAGCCGTGATCGTGGGCTCCAACTGCTTCCCAACTTTCAACTTTCTCTGGTCTAGCTGTACGTTATCAAACACCAAGTCTTCATTCACCAAAAGAATAGTTGTTCCAGTGAAATAACACACGAACGGCGCCGCGCCTCCTCCGTTAGCCTCCTCCACTCGGCTCTTTGACTACTGTTCTGCAAAGTGTCGACTGCAGACACGGTGTGGTTAGAAATGATCACGTTTTCTCTTCTTAAGTTCACAATCCTTCCTTTTTGTAGTTATTGATTCAGTGGAAATGTGTGGAAACTGACTGATGAATTATATTCAGCTGATGCGGTACACAACGGAACACAGCAGTGTTCAGCTGTCGAGGCTTCCCGTCCGCTGATACTTATATGATGGCTTCATTTCTTAGTGCTATAATATATATATCATACTGTACTATACTATACTATTACTCGTTTTGATTATAAACAATATCTTTAGCTGGAAATGCACTCTAACTCTGGAAATCTTCACGTTTCAAATGGAACCGGAAATGGTCCCGCGAGGTAATTTTAAACCGGAAGTTCTACTAAGTACTCTGTGCATAAAGCCTATTNAATTCAAAAGCTATTTTATTTTACAAAAATATTTTCAGGGAATAAAGTGAAATTCAACAGATTTGCACATAAAGAATGTTTTGATCTTTAAACAGGTAAATAAGAGAGATAAATAAATTAATAATTAATAATGCATAAATATGCCATAAAACAGTGTTGTTTTTTGTTTAATTTTTTAAAAACAAAGTACTTTGTTATTTTCTCTAAGAGTTATACATATAGGTATCAAAAATGTATTGTTAAGGTGCTGGTATTGAAAACCAGTTATCGTTAAAGAAGTATCGAAAAAAATTTTTACGGTACCCAGCCCTAATTACTAATAATCTACTGTCACAAAATTTTCAGAGAAAGGGAAGGTTATCCCTTAAAATAAAGCTATCCTTTTAAATTTCACCAAAAGGAGATGTTTTTATCTGTGTAGATGTCACTTGTTTACAGTATTGATAGTTTTTAGCTATTATAAACAGCTTACTGACCCATTTTGAAGGAATTAAAGAGTCCTACAACACACGACGGCAGCTCTGATCACATGCAAACAAAAGATCCACTTCCAGCTTCCTGTTCTCAATTCCAGCGTGATGTGACTATACGCGATTTCTCAAACGGCGTTCTATGGCGTGCTGCTTCAGGAACAGGTCCTGTCAGTAGCCAAAACCATGGCACATCCATGGCTGACGTCTCCGGTGTGTTTCAGGCCATAAAAATCCATTTGTATGTTTGAAATAAATAAATTATGTAAACTTTGACAAACTGCAAATAAACTGAAGAAAATTGACTAAATGAGATTGTGTTGAAGGCTGTGTCGTTATTTTTGCTGTAAATCTCAGATTCAGGTAGTTTATTTATCCCTAAGGACAGATTGATAGAGGAAGGATTCTGAGTGCAGAGAACTGATGAAACCAGCAGAATCGTCAGCTCCGCTGAACGCAGGAACAATGAGACCAGCTGTTAAAGCAACCTATTCTGTTCATGTTTAAAAACACTTGGCAGGCAAATGTGTTTTTAACATGTTCTTGATGTAAAACCTGAGTTACATTGTCTCTGCTTTGAAATTTGTTTAAGGAAAAAGATTTTTAAGCACGTTTTTATTCGACCCTTTATAGAACAACAGTCATTTTTAATAATATTTAATTGTATTAATAAAACTCAAATATAAATCATAAACACTGGTAGAGGTTTATAAAGTATTAAAAGAAAAAAATGTACATTGAATGGCCATATGCACAAAGATGTCAAGGGAAAAACAAAACGTTAATAAATAGTAAATTTTAAAAAGCATAAAACAACCGGCTTAAAAATAGTAACTCCTACCCTCACCCCCCGTGTCCTGTCCAGCAGTATATTCATCAGGATTGATGTCTGAATGCCAAAAACAAGCCTTACAGATTTACTATCACAGGTAGAGCGTTACAGCTGCTCCACCTGATATATTCTTAGACAAAATCTGTATTTGAACTGTAACAGTAATTACAGTGCTTTTATATAAAAACCTTCAAAGATAAAGTGTAAATTAAAGAACATCTTATTTAATATAAAACCACTATTCAGCAGTACTTAGGATATGTTAAAATACTGTAATTTTTAAAGAAACTCATAAATCAAGGAAGTAATATTTGAAAACAGCTAGCTAATAAAGTGAAGTGTATTCAGCAAGGATGGTAGTACAAAGCAGTGAACTATCTTGTGATTTCTTGGTCTTTGGTTTCTGCTTCTGCTGACACACACCTGCCCTCTTGTGGCAGTTTTGTGACATTACAACAAGCATTATTTGCAGTACTTTTAGTTGAAGAAACCTTGGTCTCTGTCACTCTCTTGTGGCAATAAGGTGTAACTACAACAAACATTTTTCACAGTGTTTCTAGTTTAAAAACCTTGAAAACTAAACAGTAAATTAAAGAACACCATCTCTAACGTGAAACCATTATTCAACCATACTTTGGACATGTTAAAATACTGTAATTTTAAAAGAAGCTCATTATAAATCAAGGCAGAAATGTTTGAAAACAGCTAGCTATTATGAAGAGAGATGCATTCATCAGGAATGGTAGTACAAAGCAGTGAACTATCTTGTGACTTTTTGGTCTTTGGTTTCTGTTTCTGCTGACACACACTCACCCTCTTGTGGTCATCTTGTGACATTACAAATAACAGTAATTGCAGTCCTTTTATATAAAAACCTTTAAAAAAATCCCCAGTGAATTTAAAAAACAAATTCTCTGATCTAAAACCATTATGGGGTTTATGCACGGTCACTTCCTGGTTGCGATAGACGCAGCCCCTCCCTTCCGGTTCAACGCTGTTCCCACACAAACTGGACAAAATGGATTTTTTTACCCGTTTTCTTCAAGACCTGCCGCGCATCACGGTAGACGATGTCCACCGGATTTTTGAAAAACACACAGAGACGTCTGCGAGCAAGCGGGTGAAGGACTTTAAGCTGTATATAACCAGCTTTATTCATGAAATTGAAGGTAAGCTAACAGCGTTAGCTCGTAGCTTCCATCATCAAAAAACAGTGAGACAGATCTATATAGCCGTGATCGTGGGCTCCAACTGCTTCCCAACTTTCAACTTTCTCTGGTCTAGCTGTACGTTATCAAACACCAAGTCTTCATTCACCAAAAGAATAGTTGTTCCAGTGAAATAACACACGAACGGCGCCGCGCCTCCTCCGTTAGCCTCCTCCACTCGGCTCTTTGACTACTGTTCTGCAAAGTGTCGACTGCAGACACGGTGTGGTTAGAAATGATCACGTTTTCTCTTCTTAAGTTCACAATCCTTCCTTTTTGTAGTTATTGATTCAGTGGAAATGTGTGGAAACTGACTGATGAATTATATTCAGCTGATGCGGTACACAACGGAACACAGCAGTGTTCAGCTGTCGAGGCTTCCCGTCCGCTGATACTTATATGATGGCTTCATTTCTTAGTGCTATAATATATATATCATACTGTACTATACTATACTATTACTCGTTTTGATTATAAACAATATCTTTAGCTGGAAATGCACTCTAACTCTGGAAATCTTCACGTTTCAAATGGAACCGGAAATGGTCCCGCGAGGTAATTTTAAACCGGAAGTTCTACTAAGTACTCTGTGCATAAAGCCTATTGACATACAGAACTCTGCAGCGAGGCTCCTCACTGGAGCAAACAGGAAAGATCACATCACTCCTATTCTGAGGTCTCTGCACTGGTTACCTGTTAAATGTAGAGTTCATTTTAAAATCCTGACTCTAACTTTCAGGGCCCTACATGGTCAAGCTCCTCTTTATGTTACTGAACTGATAAAGCCGTACGCTCCAACCCGAGCTCTCAGGTCCACAGACCAGAATCTCCTAACAGTTCCAAGGACCAGATTTAAAAGTCGAGGTGATCGCTCCTTCCAGTCTGTTGCACCGCGACTTTGGAATGACCTTCCTTTAGTTTTACGCTGTATAGACAGTCTGGAGTCCTTTAAAAAGCAGTTGAAGACCCAATTATTCAAAATTGCTTTTAAATAACTCTTTTATGTTCTCTTGTTGTTGTTTAATGATTTTGATTTGTAATGATATTTTGTTTGTTTTATTGATTTTATTTGTTTTTTATCATGTTTGATTCTGTTTTCTGTGAAGCACTTTGTGATTTTTTTTCTGTGAAAGGTGCTATATAAATAAACTTTACTTAATTACTATATGTTAAAATACTGTCATTTCTAAAGACGCTCATCATAAATCAAAGTAGTAATGTAAGAAAATAACTAGCTAAGGATGTGAGGTTTATTTAGCAGGGATGGTAGTACAAAGCAGTGAACTATCTTGTGATTTCTTGGTCTTTGGTTTCTGCTTTGGCTAAAAAACCCTCGCCTTCTTGTGGCAGTTTTGTGATATTACAATAAGCATTATTAACTGTGCTTTTAGTTGAAATACCTTGGTAGCTTTCGCCCTCTTGTGGCAATAAGGTGAAATTACAACAAACTTTATTCACAGTGCTTCTAGTTTAAAAACGATGAAAATTAAACAGTAAATTAAAAAAACACCATCTCTATTGTAAAAGCATTATTCAACCATACTTAGGATATGTTAAAATACTGTAATTCTACTAAACTCAAATCAAGGCAGGATTGTTTGAAAACAGCTAGCTAATGAAGTGAGATGTACTCTGCAGTGATGGTAGTACAAAGCAGTGAACTATCTTGTGACTTCTTGGTCTTTGGTTTCTGTTTCTCTTGACACACACCCGCCCTCTTGTGGCAGTTTTGTGACATTACAACAAAAATTTTTTTTACAGAGCTTGATTTGATTTGATTTTCTTTAAAAATCACTCTATTTTAACATATTCTAAGTATGGTTCAATAATGGTTTTACATTAGAGATGGTGTTCTTTTATTTACTGTTTTTTTTCAAGGTTTTTAAACTAGAAGTGCTGTGAATAATCTTTGTTGTAATTTCACCTCATTGCCACAAGATGGCAATAGCTACCAATGTTTTTCAACTAAAATCACTGTAAATTCTTGTTGTAATGTCACAAAACCACCACAAGAGGGTGAGTCTTTTAGCAGAAGCAGCAACAAAAGACCAAAAAGTCACAAGATAGTTCACTGCTTTGTACTACCATCCTTGCTAAATACACCTCATTTTCTTAACCTAGTTGTTTACCAACATTACTGCCATCATTTATAATGAGCTTTTTAAAATTTTCCGTTTTACTTTCTACTTTTATACAGGGGAAACATATCGTGATGCTATGTGTCAGATACAGTTCTGAGGACGATTTAGCAACGAGTGCGCCCTGCAGAACTGGTGGGGCAACACATCTAGACGTCATATCAGTGTAACACCTGGTAAAGTTATCCTGAGCAATGAAATTTGTTCTTAAGGCCCGTTTTTACACTTTGTACTTTTTGATCCGAGACTAGAATTGAAAACATGAAAAAAAAGATGTTTTTTATTTTCTATTTGTTTAAAAAAACAAATAAAAATTATTCATGTTTTCCTTTTTTTGATTATTGGTTTTTAATTGAAAATGGAAAGAATGAATGATACACGGATTTATCTCCACCTTGAAGATGACAACTTTTCATCCTAATGAATCTATGTTTCATTCATTCTTTCCATTTTCAATTGAAAACCAAACATCAGAAACCACATCGTAACACACTGGTGTCCGGGCCGGATCTTTCAGACGTGATCTCTACGTCAATTAATTTTTAAATTTTGGCCATTCAGATACGGCTCGGTATCAAATGACTCACGGACTGGTAGCGGTCCGGGGACCAGGGCTTGGGGGACCTCTGCACTAGAGGACGTCCCGAGCCTCCTGAACATGCAGTAATGTTGTTGACCTTTAACCTTCACGACCACCCTCTAGACACGGCATCATAATCAGCACAAAAGAACAAGCTATTTCAGTGAGGCTACGATGTAAAATTTTAACATGGCTTTCTGTCAGTTATCTATCTACACCCACTGGTGACATCACTCAAAGCAGGTGGAGCCTCTAGAAATAGGAATTAGTTCTTGGACTGAGACAATGATATGGAGAGACACATCTGCTGAACGGTAAACTAACAGCTAAATTATTGGTATTTAAAACAACTCTTGTCCAAAAAAGTCACTCAGTGCAGACTTTAAAACGTATTGGTAAACCTTGTTTGTTTTATTGATTTTATTTGTTGTTTTTTGATCGTGTTTGATTCTGTTTTTTGTGAAGCACTTTGTGATTTTTGTCTGTGAAAGGTGCTATATAAATAAACTTTACTTACTTACTTTACTACTTAATTGTACGATGACCAAATGTCCTCTATTCCCTGGACATATCATCTTTTTATGTTCTGTCTGGGGGGGGGTTCACAGATGAATGAAAATGTCTTTCATTGGAAATAGGCACGTAAATTAATTGGTGTGGTGCATGAAATAAAGGAGTCTGTCTTGCGTGAGACGTCATCCCTGAGCTGCTGCTTTGTGGATGGTTCTTCTCTGCTCAGCGACAGAAGACAGTGCTGCTCCGGAAGTTTACAAAATGCCAAAGTGTAAGTGCAGCTTGCACTAACGACTTGGACAAGCATCGGTCTGAATGAGTTTGCAGCATCATGAAGGAAGTTCACCATGGGATCACCATGGTAACAGACCAAAGAACACAAAGTCCTTGTTCTATTTATACTGTTAATCTTCTATTTTATAAACCTGCCCTTTGTCACAAGATAGTTTTGTTTGTGTTGGGATGTTTTCACTGTGAATGTGGAGGCAACGTTTGTTTACTTCATTACTTTTATTTGTCAGTCAATGTTTTAACACCCTCTGTTAATTTAAAAAGTGTTTTCCAGTGGCGGCTGGTGAATTTTGTTTTTGGTGGGGCGCATTTTTGAAAGTCAGTTTTCAGATGCACGAAAAATCACATTACATAACAGGGCAGCGAATGAAGCAAAATATTTTCATCTGACTGAATATTTTGCTGGTGAAAATCCCTTCCACCAGTTCTCTAACAATGTGGTGCAGTTAGGTCTAATTCTACACATCAAACAGTAAAGAAATCATAAGGTCTTCATAAAGAGACTTTAGGATAATATCAATATCAAAGGATTTGACTTTATTTTGTTGTTCATTCACTTCATTAGTTGAGCTGATTGTCAGCATTGCTTGGTTAGTGTTTGTTGTCTGAATTGTAACATTAATTATCTGATTGTGTTAGTTATAGATGTATTTATTTGTTTGTTGTGTCAGTAGAAAGCTAATTGTGAATATTAAAGGTGTGGTTTACTCAAAAACCTTTTTCCCAGGTTTTTGTAATTATAATAGGTCACCCTGAGAAGATATATGCTTGTAAACTGTGTGGAAAATGTCTCAGCTGACAATATAGCTTAAAGAACCACAAGAAAATTCACACAGGTGAGAAGCCATATACCTGTGAAATGTGTGGGAACAGTTACAGTCTGAAATATTACTTACAGAGCCACATGAGAATGCACACCGGTAAACAGCCGTTTGTTTGCGGAACTTGTGGGGAAAAAATTCTCATTCAGCTGTGCTTTATATCATCATAGGTACACTCACACAGGTGAGAAGCTTTATTCTTGTAAACAATGTGGACAAAGTTTTCGAGACAGTGAAAATCTAACCAAACACATAAGAATCCACACAGGCGAAAAACCATTTCTTTGTGAGATGTATGGGAAATCTTTCAGGGTTAAAAATAAACTAGTCACTCACAAAAGAGTTCACACAGGTGAAAAGCCATATCCATGTGAAATATGTGGGAAATGTTTTGCTCAAGGTGGAACCTTGACTGTTCCTATGAGAACTCACACAGGAGAGAAGCCATTTACCTGTGAAACTTGTGGGAAAGGTTTAATTACTAGGAAGACCTCGGTCAAACACTTAAGTGTTCACACTAAAGAGCAATGTTGTGAATCTTGTGGGAAACCTTTCCATCTGAGAAATCAACTTAAAATTCATATGAGGAGTCACAGATCTAAGACGACATAAACCTTCACAACATACTCCACACAGAAAAGGATAAATGCTAAAATATCTGAAAAATATTAAAGTTACTGATCATAAAATTCAATACACATTAGATCTAAATGTTGTACAAAAAGACAAACGCTTTCATTGATCCATCATTCCTAACGAGCAACTCAGGGATCAGAAGAAAGCGCCGCCTTCCGGTTCTGCTGGGTTTCTCCTTATTTGGCAGCCTGACACTTCTGCTGCAGTAGGGGGCAGTGCCGTCGCGTGAAAGAGAAACAAAACTGAAACTAAACACTACACGGTCTATGCTCAATGGCGGCAGCAGCACTGGTGTTCTCCTCGCTCCAGGTGTCGTGAACGTGCATGTGGGCGGAGAATTTACCATATAAGCAAGTCCGGATCACTATGACCTCATAGCGGGCTGGAGTGAAAAAAACTGTTTGAAACCTGGGTCTGAAATCTGGAAGAGCTTCTCACTAGCTGTACTAGGAGACAGATGGACGCCGTTTTTTGCTCTTTCTGACAGGTTTAAGGTGAGAACTCAACAATGCAACATGATAGATAAGTCAGAAAACACGGAAAACGATGTCATGGGCACTTTAAAGACATGGAGACCAGAGAGAGGCTGTGGTTTTTGGACCTGCTGCAGGAATAAACTGTGTAGGGGTTCAGTCCCTCTGGATGAACCTGTCCTCCAGGACTGATGTAAAATGCAGGATGACAGCTGAGTGATTCAGTTATCCTGATGAGAAGAACCTCAGATTTATTTAATCTAAAGAAGCTGCAGTGTGTGTGAAATCATTTATTACACAATAAAATCATAAAACAGAACAGACTGTGTTTACAGCGTAGTCATGGTAACATAAAAAGATCTGATCAGAGGCATTCAGTGGAAAAGGGCAGCCAGAGCCATCAGCAGGATGTTGATGATGAAGAATTGATGGTTGGTCAAGCTGCAGCTCCTGTTCCTGTCCTCCAGGTCTGCTGACCGCTCCACATCAGAACTCTACAGGATGAAACACATCTGATCAAAGGTTTTTGAAAAGTCAACTTCTGACTTAAAAGGTGTGGTTTACTCATTTTTTAAAATACATTTGCAGTGTTCTCTAGTGTAAATCAATGACTTATGAGTCATTTTTATAAAGAAAAAAACTATGATGCTTCTATTCTCTGATGCAGAAGTTTGCTGATTCAAAGGTCTGCTTGAAACAGGAGGATTCCTCATTATTATTAATGATATGCACACCCCTTGCTTCTGATCGGCCTTACGTTTTTAATCCCGAATTCGACGAAGGAGAAATATTAGAGAAAGCATTTCCTTAGCGTTTGTCAATGAATGTTTTAGAATGCCTACATGTGAACTGACATTTTCTCCTAAAAGAACAGAATGTTCTGCTGTGACACCCGAACCGGGGTGAAAGCTGTCCATAGGACCGTATGAGTTGCTATGTTAACATTAGCATGTGTGGCTAACCACAATGACCTTAGAATAAAAAGACCAGACCATGAACGCAAATTCGCAGAGTGACGTAGAGCTGTAAGTTTTTTCAAATCCTAGTGTTTCAACCTGAAAAAAAAATTTTTTTTTTTTGGGGGGGGGGGATTTCTGGAGATCCATGTAGAAGACTGTTTTCATGTTCAGCCTGCATGAAAAGCTCAGAGTGACCAATAATCAGAAAAAAACATGAAAAAGAAGTTTTTTCAGTAAACCACATCTTTAAAGGCCTGAAAATAGATACAGCAGACAGTGGGGAAAGAGCTGAGTCTTGTTTCCTGCAGAAGGAGCAGCAGCGCCCCCTGCCTGCTGGAATCCGCTCATTTCTGAGCTACTGCATCACTTGGTTTTTATAGCTGAGCGACTCAAGTCTGGGTCCCACAGAAGAAGTGAGCGCCGCTGCGTGTAGCCGTGATTTTGAAAAGAAACCATTGTAATCAGATAAAGTAGTCGCCCTAGGTCCGCCATGTTGCGTCCCAGATGCGCTGGTCTCCGCCGTGGCGCTAAAGATACACAAAGATTTTATTTTCTGAGTCGCGGCGCATGTGTCACAACATTGTGGAGGACTTTATGATGCAGAAATTACAACAATACGCTGAACTGCTACTAGTACGGTAAATATTAACAACCACCAGTGCATGGACGAGGAGCTTTTCATTGTAGAATATGTATGTAATTGAGCTTTTAGAAACAGACTCACTTACCCATTGTTGAAAAATTAAAAGATAATGCCACAAAACAAGATGGTAGTTTTGATCTAACAGATGCACTTCATACTTCCTGTTTTCAGTTCCCGCGAGATATTGTGACTATCGCATGATTTTGCAAACTGCTTTCAATGGTGCTCCGCTCCTTGGGGGACTAGTAAACTTGCCTCAGCGCCCTACCACGGAGCGGCGCTCACTTCTTCTGTGGGACCCAAGCTTCTCAGGGAGAGAGGAATATTCAAGGCCTTCCATTTGATCTTTTAAATGTGAGATATATATTTTATCATAAATATATTTTGATGTTGCTAGAACGATGTTTATGCTTTCTGATTGTTTAGAAATTCTAGAGGATAGAAAGAGACTGGGCTTATATGACAGTAATTAAAAAGGGTTAGAGGGTTAGAAAACCCTCAACCCTAACTCCAGTAAACTCTCAGTAAACTCCCTGTAAACTCTCAGTAAACTCCCTGTAAACTCTCAGTAAACTATCTGTAAACTCTCAGTAAACTCCATGTAAACTCTCTGTAAACTCCAGTAAACTCTCAGTAAACTATCTGTAAACTCTCAGTAAACTCCCTGTAAACTCTCTGTAAATTCCCCCTAAACTTCCTGTAAACTCTCAATAAACTCACTGTCAAGTCACTGTCAACTCCCTGTTAACTCTCAGTAAACTCTCTATAAACTCTCTGTAAACTGAAACTCTGTAAACTCTCTGTAAACTCCAGTAAACTCTCAGTAAACTATCTGTAAACTCTCAGTAAACTCCCTGTAAACTCTCAGTAAACTATCTGTAAACTCTCAGTAAACTCCCTGTAAACTCTCTGTAAATTCCCCCTAAACTTCCTGTAAACTCTCAATAAACTCACTGTCAAGTCACCGTCAACTCCCTGTTAACTCTCAGTAAACTCTCTGTAAACTCCAGTAAACTCTCAGTAAACTCTTTGTAAACTCCAGTAAACTCTCTGTAAACTCCAGTAAACCCTCAGTAAACTCTCAGTAAACTCTTTGTAAACTCCAGTAAACTCTCTGTAAACTCCAGTAAACTCTCAGTAAACTCTCAGTAAACTCTCTGTAAACTCTCTGTAAATTCCCCCTAAACTTCCTGTAAACTCTCAATAAACTCACTGTCAAGTCACTGTCAACTCCCTGTTAACTCTCAGTAAACTCTCTGTAAACTCTCTGTAAACTCCAGTAAACTCTCAGTAAACTCCATGTAAACTCTCTGTAAACTCCAGTAAACTCTCAGTAAACTATCTGTAAACTCTCAGTAAACTCCCTGTAAACTCTCTGTAAATTCCCCCTAAACTTCCTGTAAACTCTCAATAAACTCACTGTCAAGTCACTGTCAACTCCCTGTTAACTCTCAGTAAACTCTCTATAAACTCTCTGTAAACTGAAACTCTGTAAACTCTCTGTAAATTCCCCCTAAACTTCCTGTAAACTCTCAATAAACTCACTGTCAACTCCTGTTAACTCTCAGTAAATTCCCTGTAAACTCCTTGTAAACTCCCTCTTAGTAAACTCCCTGTAAACTTTCTGTAAACTCTATGTAAACTCTCTGGGAACTCCATTAAACTCTCTGTTTACTTTCAGTGAACTATCTGTAAACTCTCTGGGAACTCTTTCAGTGAACTATCTGTAAACTCTCTGGGAACTCTTTCAGTGAACTATCTGTAAACTCTGATGTGGGAGGAGCTCTAGAAGAACCACCTGATTCCTGTTTAAACCTCCAACTTCAGGACATCTATTGTATTTTCTCTGATAAGTTAGACTATGACAAAAATAACGCTGAGGCTCAGGAACAGAATCTTCTCTCTTTAAACTCACCACCATACTAGAACAACTCATCTGGTAAAAACAGGTCTACTCACCTCCTCTCTGAAGTTTATTCTTTTATTTGAATTCACTATGAAGACACAGGAACAGATTCTGCCGTCAGTATCAGAATACAGAGTCAGCTGACGCCCCCTGGTGGACCTCCTCTCTTACCATAGTAATAATCAAGGGTGAAGCTGTAGTCGTACTCTGGTGTCGGCGTTACACTGGAGTCATATTCATCGTATGACGTCGGCTCCTCTTCTTCCAAATCTACATTTCCTGCAGAGGAACAGAGTGAAACATGAAGAGTTGTTATAGGTTGCAGAACAGTGCCATACGGTAGCGACTTGTTTAACTGATTAAGTAAATTTGGGGAATTGTTCTTATTCTTTCTTTGGATTTAAGGCCTGGCTTTTTGAGTGATTTATATTTTGTTCTTGTTTGAATCCTGTGCCATTTGGGGGTTTTTTTTTGCTACTTTATTTGGCTTCTTGTTTTGATGCGTGTCCATAGAGAGTGATCAGAGCTGCAGGCCCACCACAATAACAGTCTGTTCTCCCTGCTGAACTCAGAAAAACAGTTCTGCAGCATTATGGTCAGAACAGAGAGACTTAAGGCTAGAATACACCGGACACGTCGGCGACACGCCACGTCGTGGCTGCGGCGTTATTTTGATTTAAAACCATTCTAGTCCATCAGATCACTCACACAGAGCTCGCCACAACGCGTCCCAGACACGCGAGACGCCGCCAGCCTGCTAAAGATTCGCACCAGTTTAAAAAGGAGCGCCAGTCGCAGCTGTGCGCGTGTGTCACGACATGTTGAGTACTTTCTGACACCGGCATTACCATGACACCGACGTTACGACGCAGAATGGCTCCTATTACGGCACACAGAAATAAACCGCCACAAACATTACGGCACACATAAACAACAGTTCCATTAAATAACTTACTTACCCATTTTGAAAGAATTAGAATTAG
>SSNR01000144.1:489308-520916 GCA_006937965.1 Callopanchax toddi | reverse complement strand
CAACACAAACAACTATGGAGGAGAGAGATGATCGTTTTCTATCTGGAATAAATACAGTCAGGATTTAGAGTTAGTGTCAGATAAAGATGAGAACATTAAGGTTTGTTCTAATGTTCAATCAAATGTTCTGATGTTAATAAAACATGTTAAAAGTAATTTAATAGTTACAGTAATAAACAAGTTATTTTATAAAAGGTAGTTTTGCCATAAAAGTGTTAAATGTCAGGTCAAGAAAGACTCTTTATTTATATTTCATAAAACCAAGTATTTTTTTCAGGAAATAGTTTGGAAGTTCAACTTTAATATCAGGAGATCCATTTTGTTGACTTGCTGTTAAAATTCACTTCTGTGTTTTAGTAAAACTGGAGGTTATTTTAATGTCGAGGCAGGGGAGGAGTCATCGGCAGCTGAATGTCACTAATAAAGTAACTAAAAAAGTAACTAGTAATCTAACTTAGTTACTTTTAAAGTCAAGTAGTCTCTAAAGTAACTAAGTTACTTTTTAAGGGAGTAATCAGTAATCAGTAGTCGGATTACTTTTTCAAAGTAACTGTGGCAACACTGCAGGAGACACCTGGGGAGGTCTTCTGCTGCCGCGGTCCACCTGGAGCCAGGTGTTCTGATCCAGATGGTCTTCTGGTTGGAACCAGAGGATCTGAGCTGCTGCTGCCCGTTCTCCTCTGACCTCTTCAAAACATCTCCATCCACACAGCTGCTGCTCTCAATGCTTCCTCTTTTTCAGTAAAAGTCTTTTTGTAAAAACAGTTTCATTCAGAATTATTTCACAGCACACAGGACAGATCTCAGCTGCTGTAAGTCTTTAATCAGGGTCAGAGGTCAGGAGTCTGCAACCTGTGGCCCTTTAGCCCCTCTGGATGTCGTGACTCAGAGATGTTTGTACTTAAATTATGATAAAGAGTCATTTTGGAAACATGCAGATAGAATTCTGACTGATGAATCAGGTTGGGTTTCCATCATAAGCTGACTAAAAGTGGCTTCAGGTTGAATCTCCTCGGCGTGGCTCTGAACTAAATTGTTGTTTAGTTGTTTATTTTAAAAATAGTTTTCAAAAGTCATTATGTAAAATAAATTAAAGTACATGTATGTACAGTAAATATAAGTCTAATTTTGTCTTTGTTGAACACACAGTACTGATATTTAGTAGAAAGGATGGTAAAAATGTCTCCTTCCGTCATTAAAGCTGCAGATCTCTGAGTGTAAGAGTCTTACTGTAATCTGCACTAAAATAATCTTCTAATAGATATCAGATCAAATTCTGGGACGTCTCTGAGTTTCCTCAAAATCTGAGAAAACTTTAGGATAAATAAAAAAAGAGTCAGGTCCATGAAACAGGACCTGAGAGACGCTTCATCCATCAGCTGATCAGGTTTCTGACTCGTAGGGTTAAATCCTGTTAAACTGACTCCTGGTGTTTTTCATTCATTCAACTAAAGTGAACAGATGGAGTCTCTGTGAGGCTCAGGCTATGGTAACAAAGAGCCTAACGATGTTGGGATGTGTGACTGACCCAAGAAGAGCTCAGAGAAAAATATATAGCAGGGAAAAACAAAAGAGGCAAACAAATAAATAAAGTGGGAGCAGAAAGAAACCAATACGATGGAGCAAACAGCAGAACTGACACTAAGAGGAGGGCGGGGCGATGAACGACAAGCAGCTGGATGATGAGAGG
Source organism: Callopanchax toddi (assembly GCA_006937965.1). NCBI lineage: Eukaryota > Metazoa > Chordata > Actinopteri > Cyprinodontiformes > Nothobranchiidae > Callopanchax > Callopanchax toddi. The sequence continues at coordinate 519,226 of SSNR01000144.1, read as the reverse complement.
GCTGATCGAGTGGGAACTGAAGGAAACGATGAACAGGATGATTCATATCAGGACTGATGTTTTTACAGCAGTAAAATCAGAGTCAAGATTTAAACTACCAACCCGACCCCCCAGCACTGAGCTGGACCTGTTCAACACAAACTGATCCTGTAAGGTCAAACTCAGGGAATAATACACTGATCCTGTAAGGTCAAACTCAGGGAATAATACACTGATCCTGCAAGGTCAAACTCAGGGAATAATACACTGATCCTGTAAGGTCAAACTCAGGGAATAATACACTGATCCTGTAAGGTGTAACTCAGGGAATAATACACTGATCCTGTAAGGTCAAACTCAGAGAATAATACACTGATCCTGTAAGGTCAAACTCAGGGAATAATACACCGATCCTGTAAGGTGTAACTCAGGGAATAATACACTGATCCTGTAAGGTGTAACTCAGGGAATAATACACTGATCCTGTAAGGTCAAACTCAGAGAATAATACACTGATCCTGTAAGGTGTAACTCAGGGAATAATACACTGATCCTGTAAGGTGTAACTCAGGGAATAATACACTGATCCTGTAAGGTGTAACTCAGGGAATAATACAAGATACCAGGCCATTACAGTTTTTCTCAGTAGCTGTGGAGCATTTCTCAGAATTAAAGTTGCACAACAGTTAGTTCAACCTTCACAGCATCATTTGGGCTCAACCTAGTGTCAGTTTCTTGTTCATTTCATCCAATGGGAACTGTTTTAGTACATGAAGCCATTGAGTTAGTACAAATATCTGCAAAATGATCACTTTTTCACTTGCTTTTATCATGTCTGTCAAAATGAACTCTACATGTAGCGGCTGAATAGTCATTGTTCATACAACTAATAATCTTCATTTCATAGATTGTGTCATTGCACACAATTGTGTTGATCATGTTGTCAAACATTTTGTACATCCAGTTTCTAAATATTTGTAATGTTTCCATGAAAATGTCCATAAATAACTTTTCTCAGGTGACCCTGATCTTCCACTGAGTTAGTGGCTGTGTGAACATTTATTCTACCAGTGAGACCAGTCTGCTGTGGTCAGCCAGTGGTTTGCAGCACATGACAGGATGCTGGTGGAGTATCTTCCTCCCTACTCTCCATTCCTAAATCCGATTGAGGAGTTTTTCTCTTCCTGGAGGTGGAAGGTAAATGACCGGTGTCCACAGACCCAAATGACCCTGTTGATGGATGCAGCTTGTGATGACATCACAGCAGAGTCCTGCAGAGGGAGGATTCAGCACTCAAGAAGAAACTTTCCTCTGTGCATTGACAGCGTCTAGATGTCCATGACTGATCTGCAGCAGCGTCTGGTTTACAGGATCTTCAGTTTCTAAACTACAGTCTGGTTCACTGAGCCAAAGGGAGTTGATTCTTTGTAAATGTTTTTCTTTCAGTTGAACAATGCTGTGAAAAGTTGTAAATATTCAGTATAAAGTAAAGTGTATTCAGTGTCTTGATCTTTCTTTTACTTTTCTAAATGCCATACATGGTGTGTAACACTGTCTGGACTTTACACTGGGCAGCACTTCCAGAGTCATCTGTCTCAATGAAAACGTGACTAAACCATGTGACTGTTGTTTACAGTATATGATGCTGATGTCAGAACTTGTCATGTTGACAACACTGACACTTTCATTGACATAAAGACTTGCTTTTGAAGAACAAATGATCCATTTTGAGAAAGTGACATTCTTTTGAAGCAAGAACTTCCCATTTTGAAAAGGTGACTTGCTTCTGCAGGTTATCTATTATGTTTTGCAGTTTGCACAAATTGTTTTGAGAAACGTCTTAGCAGTGGTGAAAACTTTAATTCTGTTGTGAGAAATGAGCCAAAGCTACTGAGAAAAACTGTAATAAGGTCACATCCTTCAGTTCTGCTTTTCAAACTAACTCATTTTATCAGTATTTGATATTAAAGGGTTAATATTAGGGTTTGATATTAAAGACTCTAAAGTGTTAAATGAATGGTAAAAACTAGAAGTTAAGGAGTTTGAGGACCGTCTGAAATCCAGTGTCATTTTATCCACTAAGCAATAATTTTATAAACATGTCTTCATTAATTACAGCTGCAGATTTTTTTTTACTATAAATTCAGATGATCAGTGTTTTTATTGCCTGTTGATCTATTTATTTACTACTACTACTACTACTACTACTACTACTACTACTACTACTGATAATAATATGGTAATAATTGTTATTATTATGACATCACAGATACATCAAAGTATATTTTTCTAAAACTTGTTTCAACAATAGGAAGTACAACTTTAACCTTAAACTTCTTAAAACTTCTGAAGTTTAACTTTTAATTTTTCCACCAACTTTTCCTGGAACAGGAAGTTGAAACGGCTGTTAATGGAAACGAGCTGAGTGACAAACAGCTGTCAGAAGTCAGCTGCAGACAGAAACTCCCCTGAAACCTGATGAATCCTGACCTGATTCAGTCTGAAGACGCTATGGTTCCATTACTCATGAAACAGGAATCGATTGTAACTGGTTGTTTTCAGATTCAGATTTATTTTTATTTTGGTCATTTTAGAAGTGAAAAGAAGAACACAACAAAATCGCAAAAAGAAGCCAAAAAGGTGTAGGCTGAAGCCTAGCTTTTACCCTTTTTACACAATCAATTTTCTAAATAATAATAATTAGTAATACTGTAATAAAAATGCATTAATATAACCAAACAACAAAATTAGATCAACATGATGCTGTTTTGGGAACATAATTGTTTTCAGACTCCAATCTGACTCATAAAAGCTGAAAAACTTTAACTGATGTAAAAAAAAAAACTGCAAAAATTAATGTTTTAGTTTCTGAACTGAATTAATAGAAATTCCAAACTAACAACTTGAGTAAGTGAAAACGCGTCTCACCAGAGGAAGATCTCAGTGAAAGTTCCTTCAGGGTTGGACCACAAAGAGTTAAATCACCCCGACTGGTGTGTTCTGAGGTCAGAGGTCGTAGGTCACTTACCGTAGCAGGACGACAGGATCAGAGCGATCCAGAAGAACAGCAGAGCGTTCATCCTGATGGAGAGACTCACGCTGACTGAGACCGAGCTCCAGAATGAGGAGGGTGTGTGTGTGTGTGTGTGTGTGTGTGTGTGTATGTGTGTCCTCAGATTAACCTAAATCCTTCCTCCAACAAGCAGAGACCTGTGGGATCCTGGTTCTGGTTCGGTTCAGTCAAAATCAGCTTCACACAGAAAAAAAACAACAGAAGAAGAAAAACTTTTTCTTTGACTTACTGACTTCAGGTCAGATTTAAAGAAAAATCAAATACAAACAAATACAAACCAGAGTGGGTTCTAATCGAGAGCTGCTCAGAGACCACTGGAAACCAGCAGAGACCACTAGAGATCACTAGAGACCAGCATAGACCACTAGAGAATAGCAGAGACCATCGGAGACCGGCAAAGACCACTAGAAACAGAGATGACTAAAGACCACCAGAGACCACTAGAGACTAGGAGAGATGACTAGAGATTAGCAGAAATCAGCAGAGACCACCAGAGACCTCTAAAGACTAGCATAGACAACCAGAGACCACTAGAGACTAGCAGAGACCATCAGAGACCACTATAGACTATAGTAGAGTCCACCAGAGATTAGCTGATACCATCAAAGACCACTAGAAACCATTAGAGACCACTAGAGTCCAACATATGCCACTATAGACAACTGGATATTACCAGATACCAGCAAAGACCACTAGAGACCAGCATAGACCACTAGAGACTACCAGAGACCACTAGAGACCAGCAGAGACCACTAGACAACAGCAGGGACCACTATAGACTATAGCAGAGTTCATCAGAGATTAGCAGAAACCATCAGAGACCACTAAAGACCACTAGAGTCCAGCAGAGACCACTGTAAACCATTTGAGATAAGCAGAGACCTGCAAAGACCACTAGAAACCAACAAAGACCCATAGAGACCACCTGAGGCCATTAGAGACCAGCAGAGATGATCAGAGACCAGACCAACTATGAAATGACTCAAAGTGGGTGGAATTTCTAACAGGAAGCACTAGTGTCAGGAGAGACACTGCTGCAGATCAGTGACAATATGACTAAAAATGATCAGGCATATAAATCAGCTCCTGTTTGATGATGCGTTGGAACTCTGTGCTATCTGTTCAGTAACCTCTACAGCAGGGCTGCTCAGATACAAATCTTATAGATCCACAGCTACATCAGAGGGGTGATGCTGCTAAGCCCTCACTGCCGTATGAGACGATTATGGTCACTGCTGCAGCTCCTCATCCTATAATAGCGAGTCATGTGAGCAATACCTACTCACAATGGCAACGTGCATTTAGTGAAAATGACAGCTGAGGGGACACAGTGATAGGATATGGCTCACAGTCCTGATCCGGCCCACATAATGAGGAGCCCTCCATAGTACTAATGCTGGGCTTACACCTAAAGACTTTGACAAGATTTTGACAAGACTCTAAAAGATTATCAGCTCACATCTAAAGACTCGGGTTAACAGTCGACTAGTCTCAGACTAAAGATTTTATAAAGACTGAATCTTGTAGGAACACTAATTACAAGACTGCAACTAGATTATGTCAGGATTTCATTCCCACAAAATTCCTCCCATCATGCTCTGTGTGATATAGTGATACTATATTATGTTGATATAAAGAGAGTATATTTGTTCTGCTGGGCAATTCTATTTTATTTGTGGTTACACAGCGCCATCTAGTGGTGATTTTATTATCCGAGTTTTTCCTGTTGTGACGGAGAATGTCCGGGTTTTGTGTTGTCAATAAAGTTTCCCAAGATGAACGCTGGGTCTCCTCATCTGCTGTTATGGATATAATAACAGGTAAGTCCAGTTCCCAAGTTATTACACTCTGCAGAAGTTAAAAATGGAGGAGAAGCAGCTTTTAGCTACTTTAGCTTTTGCCACTGCAGTCGTTTGTAGTGAAAAGAAAAAGAAGAGAAAGCGTCAGAGAATATGGGCACGATCTTGGCTGCATAAACGGGACAGAAGGTCTTGTTTTGTTGGGTTATGACTGACAGGGCTTCCTGGTTCTGCAGTGAGAACGAATCCTATTGGTTTTTGCTTGTTGTACGTCACTCCGACTACACTCCGACTACAAAAAATATCTAGCAGGTTGGATATGAAAGACTGGAGAAAGACTGGCATAAATCGGGTCGCCGACTGCAGATTATCCCCTTACATCTAACGACCGCGACGACGGGAGCGCGCAGAGACTCCGATACGATTCCTAAAGACTGCCAGTCTTTAGTCTGCGACCGTGAAAATCGTTAGGTGTAAGCCCAGCATAAGACAGACAGACAGACAGACAGACAGACAGACAGACAGACAGACAGACAGACAGACAGACAGACAGACAGACAGACAGACAGACAGACAGACAGACAGACAGATAGATAGATAGATAGATAGATAGATAGATAGATAGATAGATAGATAGATAGATAGATAGATAGATGGATGCATGTAGCTCAGTTGGTAGAGTGGCCGGTCTGGCAACCGGAGGGTCGCCGGTTCGATCCCCAGCTCCGGCTGGGTTGCTTTGTTGTTGTGTCCTTTGGCAAGACACTTCACCCACCTTGCCTACTGGTGGTGGTCAGAGGGACTTGGCGGCCGCCAATGCATGGCACCCCCGCCTCTGTCAGTGTGCCCCAGGGCAGCTGAGACTACAAAAAGTAGTTTATCCCCACCAGTGTGTGTGTGAATGGGTGAATGACTGTTGTGTTGTACAGCGCTTTGGAGAGTGTGAAAAGACACTCTAGAAGAAGGCGCTCTATAAATACAGGCCATTTACCATTTAAACTTAACCTCACCTGTTTCTAGACAGAGGGAATTCTGGGAGGAAAAACACTGGACTTACAGGCAGGAGAGGAAGCAAGATGGCGGACAGGGTGGATGACAAGTTACCAGGGTCGTTCACAGAGTAGTTGACTAAAGGATCTGACAGGGAGTGAAGGCCCTGGAGGAGTAGGGGAAAGGTGATTGGTGAGATGAGGAGCAGCTGTGGAGGAGTGGACAGGGACGACACAAGGAGGTCAACTGAGGCCAAAACCAAACTATGGCCTAGTTCCAATAATCGCACTTCCACCCTTGTGACCCTCAACTGCGCGTTCCCGCGAAGGTGTGTGAGTGCGTAGGGTGTCCCAATTCTCTAGTGTGGAGAATCTGGACCTTGTCCCCGTCCCCGTTTCCACCCTCGCTAATATGCACTCTGCTGAAGTCCGCACTGATGCGGGCTTCGGCGAAGGGTATTATCCATAATTCCAAGTGCACTTCGTAGAGGACCGTAGGCTGTAGTGTGGATATTGGGATTGGGGGTAACAGAACACGAAGAGCACGGATCATACTTCCTGTTTCTAAAGAATCCGCCCACTTTGAGTGAAGTCACCAGAGGGTGTGGTCACTACTGTAGATAAATAACTGATAGAACGTCACTTCGAAATGAACACAGAGTCCAATGTTTCCACTACGCCAAACCAGTATACATACACTGGTATGTACGAAGTACAAAGTGCACATGGACAACGCCCGCTACCGGCCCGAAGGCAGAACAAAAGCTGCAGAGTCAGCCGAACCGCCTCAGACTTCTGCCCACATACTGGTATTATGAAAAAAGCAACATGTCAAGCGATGAAGTAAGTTGGCGGTTGGCACAAAACGGTGCATTACTGCCACCTACCGCGTACAATTCCTTCCGCTTTTGAAGCTGTCAAGAATGCGCAAGCAGTGTCAGTTCACGTCATGTTCGTAGGACAGCGTGGGAAATTCAGGCCCGAACTGCAGCACATTTTACAGAACACAGTCTGTTCAAGACAATGAAATGATACACGGATGGCCTCATTCTTTTATTGTTTAAAACGCTTCATCACCAAACTTAAAATACTGAACATGCATGATTATTTTTTACAAATCCTGCCCCTAGTCCCTTTAAGAAACCCTGTTATTTACGATAAAGCACCAGAACCTCATCTTTTATCATATAAACCTCTTAGAGAAACTCTGAGTTCTTCTAAACTGAGACGATCCTCATAAATCTCCTTTGAGGTTGTTGTCTGACAGGTTAAACCTGTCCCAGAGCAGAAAAATCTGAACATCTGAAGAACAGAACACAGTTACACAATTCTGTATCCTGGTTTTGTTTTGCTCCACTGTGAAGTTCTGGCTCACATTTTCTTCTTTCAGTTAGTCATTAGAGATTTATAACACCATAGTTACCAGTTAGGCCTCCAGAGGAGCGATGTGGGCGGCTGGGATCTGGATGACTAACAGATTGTATGTCTCCGGGAATTCTTTCTGCTGAGAAACACAAACCAAAGTGAGTGGGTCTGAACTACGGACCATTAGAGGGGGACCAGTGGGTTTAAGACCGGTGGGTTTAGGATCAGTGGGTTTCAGACCAGTGGGTATTGGACCAGTGGGTATTGGACCAGTGGGTCTTGGACCAGTGGCTTTAGGACCAATGGGTTTCAGACCAGCAGGTTTCAGACCAGAAGGTTTAGGACCAGTGGGTTTAGGACCAGCGGTTTTAGGACCAGTGGGTTTAGGATCAGTGGGTTTAGGATCAGTGGGTTTAGGACCAGTGGGTTTAGGACCAGTGGGTTTAGGACCAGTGGGTTTAGGACCAGTGGGTTTAGGACCAGTGGGTTTAGGACCAGTAGGTTTAGGACCAGTGGGTTTAGGACCAGTAGGTTTAGGACCAGTAGGTTTAGGACCAGTGGGTTTAGGACCAGTGGGTTTAGGACCAGTAGGTTTAGGACCAGTAGGTTTAGGACCAGTAGGTTTAGGACCAGTGGTTTTAGGACCAGTGGTTTTAGGACCAGTAGGTTTAGGACCAGTGGTTTTAGGACCAGTAGGTTTAGGACCAGTGGGTTTAGGACCAGTAGGTTTAGGACCAGTAGGTTTAGGACCAGTGGTTTTAGGACCAGTGGGTTTACTGATACATCAGAATAAAGTATCACTATGGAAACAGAGCCTGAAGCTGATTGGCCATCTGCCAGAGCTAAAGGCTGCTGCTCCTGAAGGACATGGGAATGAGGCAGACTTGTGGAATGTGTCTGACTCTGTTCAGCTCAAGGTCAAAAGGTCACACTGATTGTTTACATTTAAAATTAACTGCAGTTGAGGTTCTCACACTGAGGTCTGAGGACCCTCCAGGAGACTCTGGAGTTTTCTGATGTGCTTCAGTGAGTTTCAAGATCAACCATTCTCCTAACAGTAAAACAGTCATGTGACAGTTGAAGCCCTGGGGTTATTATTATGATTATACGTAAAGTGACAGATTATTAGTCTGTTTCCTCCATCTTGACTTCTACCACTGGAGGTTCTCTGTAACCACACAACCTTTTTAAGTTCCCGTTCTCACCTGATTTGGTTCTTTAAAAACTCAGGACAAAAAACAAAACATTTGAACTTTTAGAATCCTCTTGAACATCTTAGACTCATATTATGTCAAGTGATGGATAAGCCTTTTGAATGACCCTTGACCTTTGCCAAATTGCTTCCTCCAATCAGAACACAGGGGAGGGGTTTAGTTTTACTTTGGATATTCATGTTAACCAGCATTCTTCTTCTGCTGTAGAGTTAGACCAGAGGATTTCACACTGATCAGAGTTAAGTGGTGCATCAGGATGAAAAGACAAGAGGAAACGTCTCCAACAGCTGCTGCCTCTACCTCAACAGCCCTGAACCAGAAACCTGCTACGAATCAACCCTGGAGACAACCTTCAACCTGTCAGGACCCTCTGCTGAGTCACTGCACCAGGAGTGGTCTTTACAACCACATGGAACACAGTGTGTGTGTGTGTGTGTGTGTGTGTGTGTGTGTGTGTGTGTGTGTGTGTGTGTGTGTGTGTGTGTGTGTGTGTGTGTGTGTGTGTGTGTGTGTCTGAGTGTTATGGCTGTGAATGTAAGTATTACAATACTAAGCATTATTGGCATTTTGATCGATCTAAAACTGAATCATGAGCTTTATTTATGTCAGATTTTTATGTAAAATTTCCCAATTTTAACTGATCAATCGCTGAAAGCAATCCTCAGTCCCTAATCGTCTATTTATGATGTGTTTGTGGCAGATTCCTCTTATCAAATGCAGAGGAAAAGTTCCACTACTGAGGTATATACTGTACGTATATGGACACAAGTCTTCCTTTCCCATATAGTCACTATGATATAAACACCAGTAGATGATCACTGATGTCATTGTTTAATAGTTCACATCACGTCATCAGTAAATATATCACAGTGGGTGGCAGTAGCTCAGTAGTCTCTCAACCAGAGGGTTGTTGGTTTAATCCCTCCGGCTGGGTCACCCTGCTCTGGTCTTCCTACCCTCAGCAGGTGAATGACTGACTGGTGTCAAGAGCTTTGTATCCATGTCTCTGTATGTGAGACATGTACATTGATTAACTGGGTTATTATGATTTTTTTTATTTTAAAGCACAAATCCAACTCTGAGAAATGCCAAGTATTATTAAAAATGTATGTAAGCAACCATTTCTTATTCTTTTAATAAAAGATGACCAAGTAAAACTTCCTTTTGTTTTGATTTTCGATCAGAGTTTTATATCAAATCCAGCCGCTGGTTTCCTGTAAATCTGTAAGTCAGAATTCACTGCTTCCTTGTTCCTCTTCTGTTTACAGCTGGGTTGGTTTTAACCCATGGGCATGATGGGAAATGTAGTTTTCAAGCAGTTTGAAGAAACTTTAGATTAAATAATGGCGATAAGAAAAAACTCCAGGAACACCTGGTTAAAAGAAGAAAACGTTTTTAACTCGACGTCAAACTGAGTCCCTGGATTGTGGGTTTTTTCCTCAGGTCAGTGTTCATGAGACACAGCGGTTTAATGTTTAGAGCCAATGAGGAAGTGAACTCTGATCTCAGGTGTTTTTGCAGCACAGACTCAGCTCTCTGAGGATCCGTCAGGACGTTCTATTGAGAACCTTCTGCTGTGAGAGTCCATTGAACACAACCAACCAGCTGCTCGTCGTCATCATCGCTCAGGATGAAGCTGGAGCTGAAGCTTGAGCTGCTGAAGTTCTGCTTCAACATTCTGAACTCCATCTTCCTGGTGAGAATCTGAACTCTTCCTTCTGATGATCAACAATGAAACAAAGAGAGAAGACTGATTTACTCCTGATGTTCTAGAAACGGTAACCCAGTTTAGGTCAAACCAAAGTTTTTAAGGTCATTTGATTCAGTATTTTTTGCTAAACAAAGAATGAATTAACTTCTTTTGCTCCTTTAAGTCTTTAAATAATGTTTATTTCTCCTGGTGTTTTATTTCTCTGTTCTGTTCATCATCACGGTTGAATTATTCTGGAGCTCCTTTTCTCTGGATGATTCGTCATTATTTTTATTATTGTTATCAGAAACAACCTCCATCAATCAGGATGATGTCACCCTGTTTGGCTCACATTTCACTGCAGACTCCCCCCCCCCCCCCCCCCCCCCCCCCCCCCCCCCCCCCCCCTCACACGCTTCAGCTGCTAGTGTTTAAATGAAAACCACCATGTTTATAATCAGATCCATAACAGTGAGTTTGATCCAGTCTGGTAAAATCTAACTTTCACGTCTCCTTTTTGACAGAGTTCCTCAAGGCTCAGTGATCGGTCCCTTGTCTTTGCCCTGTTTTTACCCAGATGAAGGAACCCCACCTTCAGCTTAACCTCTGTCAGCTGTTTCTCTGACCTTTTGCAGGTGTAAGTCTGTACTGTGGATTTTAACAGGTCACTTTTACCTCTGCAGGTTCTGGGTCTGAGCGTTGGAGGCTGTGCGCTCTGGATCCTGTGCGACACCGGAACCTTCCTGAACATCCTCTCTTCTGGTAAAACAACATCTGCCTGAATAAAAAACAACATTGTTTAGGAAGAGGCTGCAGCAGGTTCAGCCTTACAGACACAAAGACTGAAGACTAGCCTTCAATTCAAACTCCTCTTTAAATGTTAATGAATTTTTTTCAAATATCCTAAAGAACTTTTATCTAATGCAGGAGAAAAAACAGAATCTTGCACATTCTTGAAATCATCTGTAAAGAAAGGAGCTGAAAACACATAGAGGACAGAGCTGTGGTTCTCAGCTGGCCTGGCTTTGGGACTCAGAGTTGCCGGGAAAAATCAACTTCTTGAATTTATTTAAAGCAACGATATATCACAGAACAGCAACGCAAAAAAAGTAATGATAAACCATATCATCAAGTGGTGGCGCTAGAGAGGGAAATATTCCTCTTTACCATCAATCAGCTGCATTTCAGGCCAAGACAGTCCAACATGCTGAATTTCCCTGGTTTGTGACGGGAGCGGTCCTGACGTCCTTCTGAGTGGACCAGAGTACTCTTAACCCTCCACACAGAACAGGAATATCTGATAAGGTTCCCTTTAGAGACATTACGGTAATCAGGGGTGTCTTTAAGAGTGTCAGAAAGAGAGAATCAGGACATAAATCAGGTGAAAATCCTGCTGTGTGAACCAGGCTATAGGTGAGAGCTGAATGTGATCACATCCTGTTGAACTATCCAGTCCTTCATTTAAGCGTTAGAACAATCAGGACATCTAACATGTTTTAACAGACTCAAAGTTTCCCTTCAAAATATGTGAAATAAAAAGTGAATCCACAAAGAAGTAAAAAAAAACAAAAAACACATGAGCTAAAAAACTACTGTCCTCAGAGCTGTTTGAATCCAAAATAAATGAAATTATAATGGCAAATCAAAAGTATTCAAGACACAGGATGAGCTGATCAGTAGATAAATACAGGAGAACATCATCCTTTGAAGGAAATTAGAGCTCCATGAGATGAAACTGACATCATTTGGAGGACTTACTGGGAGAACTGGGCCTGTTGAAGAGAGTCTGAAGTTTTAGTGGATAAATGACCTCTGAGCTCAGGTTCACCTGGTAACACCTGGCTGAGATTTGTATCCAGTGTGAGAAAATTCATCCGGTCTCGTTTGAGTCATCAGACCCACAGCTCTTCTTCTGTGGTGTGAAAAGGTGAAAACAGGTCCATGACCCATCAGTTGAGAATCACTGTTTCTAAAGACCCCGCCCACTTTGAGTGACATCACTGGAGGGCATGGCCCTGACAGTAGATAAATAACTGATAGAACGTCTCTTCGTACGGACCAGTTGATCCTTTACTGTTGTGAACAGCCTGGACCTTCTGGATGTTTTTGGTCACCTGATGTTTTGTGTTGTTGTTGTTTAGCGGAGCTGCGATTGGTGGCAGTAGGGCTCCTTGTGATTGGTGGTGTGGTGATGCTGGTCAGCATCTCTGGATGTGCTGCAGCCCACTGTGAGAAAAGATTCCTGCTGCTGGTGGTGAGTCCCCCAACACACCATACTGGTCTCCATCCTGGACCACCAACATTCCTCTGGACCAGAACATCTAACCAGTGATGTCATATCTCCACTGTTTCCAGCAAAAAGTGCAACAACAAAGCTGATGTTAGCTGTCAGCAACGTTCTGCAGCATTTCACAGGATACAGCTGAACTCTGATGGTTCATAATAATTTACCTTCTGGTCCCGAGTGATGGATGGAGGAGGGAGGTGCAGACGATTCTTCTGCTGTGATGAGGAGGTTGATCTGGTCTAATGTTTTGAAAAAGGAGCTTTACTGAATGGTTCTGGATTTACTGGTTCACATGGATGCAAGCTGCTCCTCCTCATCGAAAGGAGTCCGAGGTGGTTTGGGATGATTAGGATGCCTCCTGGTCTCCACCGTCTGGAGGATGGATGGATGGATGGATGGATGGATGGATGGATGGATGGATGGATGGATGGATGGATGGATGGATGGATGGATGGATGGATGATGGATGATGATGGATGGATGGATGGATGGATGGATGGATGGATGGATGATGGATGGATGGATGACAGAGTAAATATCAGGCACCTTGCTGCTGTAGTCATGGAAACCTGACATCACTGTAACATATTGGATAGTTAAAATATTGGTTCAGGTCCAGACAACGACTGAAACCACTACAGCGTTTACAGGTTGAACAACAACACCAGAGATGAGTCATAAAACAACAAAAACAAAAAGATTTCTCAGAATTATCTTCCTGGTTCTGTTTCCTCAGAGTTTAGTTTGCGTCTGATTCTAAATCCCAGACGTTGTAGAAGCTGATAAAAGAAGCTAAAGGTCACATGGATCCGATCATCAAATCTTTCTGCTCTTCCTCCTCAGTACGTGGTCTTCATCATCGTCCTCATCCTCGGCCAGACCTTCATCACACTGCTGCTGCTCGTACAAAGAAATAAGGTCTGAACTCTATACTCAAACTGTTTAACCTTTAAATATTCATCTGACAAACAAACCCATCGTCACAAGTTGGACTGGAGTCTGGAACTGGAGACCAGTGAGTCGAGTTCTGTGGTGGAACTGACCCCAAAACCTGTAAAACACCTACATAATTAGACCCCCAGAAACAGAAGGTTCATCCATGTTTTTATTTGATTAAAAGAAGCCACAAAAGGCTTCAATTATTTATTCCCTGTTTTTATTTTGTGGGCAGATTTCTGCTGAGCTCCAGAAAGAGCAGTGGAGTAAAAAAACACAGATTTACTTCTGAGAGATCAGAGGAGAAACTCAACAAATGAACACTGAGTGGAGAAACAAGTTCTGGAACAAGTCCTTAAAAAGTCCATTACAGACAAACCCTGGCTAAAATCTTACCAAGTAACTCAGAATCTCACAAAGGAAATCAGAATCTTGCTCAAGACAATTGTGTTCTTGTGGGATCCAGTAGAAACCAGTAGGATCCAGTAGAAACCAGTAGGAACCAGTAGAAACCAGTAGGATCTAGTAGAACCCAGTAGGATCCAGTAGAAACCAGTAGGATCTAGTAGAAACCAGTAGGATCTAGTAGAACCCAGTAGGATCCAGTAGAAACCAGTAGAAACCAGTAGGATCTAGTAGAAACCAGTAGGATTCAGTAGAATCCAGTAGCATTCAGTAGGATCCAGTAGGATTTAGTATGATCCAGTAAGATTCAGTAGAATCTAGTAGGATCCAGTAGAAACCAGTAGATCTAGTAGGTTTGAATATCAAAGAGACAAAATAAATTTCTAAAACAGGAAGACGAAGTCGGCGTGTTTCTGAGGGAAACGGGAAACAGAACGGAGCCCTGAGGAACTCCACATGCAGGTGAAAACTGCTCTGATTTCTGGCTCCATAAAACAGAGAGAAGACCAGTGAAGACACAACCAGGGTCTGAAGCCAGAGCAGACACTGGTTTTATTTTCTCCTGAATGTCCAGACCTCTCTCTCTCTGTTCCTGAGTTTTTCTCGCTCTCTGAGGATCATCAGGTGTCGTTTGTTTTCAGATTGAACAGAGTCTGACTGAAACCGTGGATCAGGCCATCTCTCAGTATGGAGACAGCAGCAACAGTCACAACAGACTCCTGGACAACCTGCAGCACTATGTGAGTCTGTTCTCAACTTCCTACCAAAATAAAAGCCTCTAATTAAATCTATTTCACTGAGAGGTTGTGACTGGTCCACAGGCTGAGTGCTGTGGTAGAACCGGACCTGCTGATTGGTTGAAGAACTCTTTTATACAAAGTCTGAACCTGACGAGTCCTGAGGTCCTTCCATGTACCTGTTTCAGGTCATATCGTCTCAGCTTTCAGTCGCCTTGGTGTTCAGAAAACGTCAGCTTCACTGAGTTTGGACGAGGAAATGGCACATTTCATCAGGTAACCCACAGAAGTTTCTCTAATAAATAAAACATCAGACACTGTAAGGATTCACGTTTTAGATTAAATTAAATCTAGTTCTCATAAACTTTTGGTGATTTTGGTTCGGTTGATTCAATTCCTTTAATGCAGCTATCTGGAGTATTTTTCTATGTATCAAAGTTTTCTAAATGTTTTAAATTATATTTCAGGTCTAATCTATAATCTATGGGTTCCACAACATGTTAGTCTGCTGAAGACCCTCCTTCCCCCTTCAGAGTCCAGCAGCAGCTCGCTGCTACAGAGCTACGTTTCAGAATCACAGCAGGGCCAGACAGGGCTCATCAGACCCTCGTACAGTGTGAGAACATGATTTGTGAACTATGAGTGATTAAACCCTACAATGTAATTGTAGGGTTTTGTAATTGTAATTGTAGGCAGGCTCCACTTCACCTCGCCTTCTTTCACTTTATCCAGGTCCAGGTCCAGGTAGGGGGTGGGGTGGGGGGTGTTTAAGGACGGTCCCGCTTCTTTTATAAAACAAACTGAAAAACGTTCATAATACTCGTCGATTACTGAATATATTATATGAAAAACAATCTGCTTTGGATCATGCTCTTCTGTCATTAGATGCAGAAAAGGCGTTTGACAGGATAGAATGGAATTATCTTTTTGAGACCCTAAAGAGATTTGGCTTGGGAGACAAATATTTGAAGTGGATCAGATTACTATATACAGAGCCAGTGGCTGAAGTGGCCACAAACAGCCAGGTGTCAAAACCCTTTATCCTCCAAAGATCAACTCGACAAGGATGTCCGTTGTCCCCTATTCTTTTCTTATTTGCTATCGAGCCATTAGCTATGGCAATTCGTAAATCCCCCCAAATTACCGGCATTTCCATTGGAGGGACGGAACACCGTTTGTCGCTGTTTGCAGATGATGTAGTTTTGTTTTTGACTGATTTAGAGAAGTCTGTTCAAACAGCTAGTCAAATTCTGAAGTTATTTGGGGAGTTCTCAGGGTACAAAGTTAACCAAAAGAAAAGTTCTTTGTTATTATTGAACAAGAATAACCCTCCTATTCAAACACAGTTTACATGTACTTATGAAGGTTTTACATACTTGGGAATTAAAATAAGTCCGGACATAAAGACAATGAACTCCATTAATTTTGACCCTTTGTTAGAAAAAATTAGGAACTCCCTGGAGAGATGGGACGGGATGCCAATTTCAATGATAGGTCGTATTAATATTATTAAAATGTCTATTCTTCCAAGATTCTTATACCTCTTTCAATCCATCCCATTGCACATTCCAGCCTCCTTCTTTTCCTCCCTGAATAAATCCTTTTCCAAATTTATATGGAATGCCAAACGCCCCAGGCTGCGTCTATCGCTTTTGTATCTGCCCTATGACAGAGGGGGACTCAGACTGCCTAATATTAAGTTATATTACTGGGCGTCTCAACTCTCTGCGGCTATTAGTTATTTTTCTGACAATGACACCCCATCTTGGATACAGATTGAGAACAATGCACTGAGACTACCCTTACGATCTTATCTATATTCAGCTGATATTAAACAATTGTTAAAAGAAACCAATAATCCATTTCTCAAAAACACCATTTCAATTTGGTACCAATCACATGCAGCCATCACTGAGGCGATTAACCTTTCCCGCTTGTCTCCTGTTTGGGGAAATAATAGATTTACACCGGGGAGAGCAGACATGGGATTTAGAACTTGGCTGAATAAGGGTTTGAATAATATTGGAGATCTATATAGCGAGGGGGAACTGATGTCCTTTGAACAAATAGTAAATAAGTTTGGTCTGCCCAAAAAACATTTTTTCAAATATTTACAGGTTAGAAGTTTTATTACAAGTGTATTAAAATCTACCATTGAACCCCCACTCTCTACTATAGAGAATATAGCCATTCATCACCATCGGAGTAGAGGTCTACTCTCCAAATTCTACAATATTCTACTTACATCTTCAAAAGAAAGTAGTCTCTCATATTTACAAGCATGGAAAGCAGATCTGTGTACAGAAATTTCTGAGGAGTGGAATGATTCATGTATGTTAGCTCAAACGCAATCCATTAACACCAGGTTGAGATTACTACAGTACAAGTGGTTATTTAGAACCTACATCACCCCTGTTAAACTTCACCATTTCAACCCAAATATTCCAGATAATTGTGTTAAATGTGGGGTAGAGAAGGGAACTCTCCTGCACTGTATGTGGCAATGCTCAGAACTACAGATATTTTGGAAGGAGGTTATTTTGTTCATTTCTCGTTTGACTGAATGTGATATACCACTGGAATGTAAACTCTGTCTGTTACATATCTTTCCTGCTGGTTTCAATTGGACTGTAAAAAGGAAGAAGATTGTTAGCTTCTGTCTATTACAGGCCAAGCATATTATTGCTCTGAAGTGGAAGGACACAGAAAGACCAAGAATAAATCAGCTGGTCAAGTCAATGTCCAGTAATCTGGCTTTAGAGAAACTAACTTATATAGCCAAAGGAAGGCTGGAGGACTTTAAGGACATGTGGTTGCCCTTCTTGCGTTTTGTGAAAGACTGTGATCTGTAAATTCTATTCTATGTTAAAAGAGTGAGCATTGGGTTGCTTTTTTGTTGTTGTTTTTCTTTCTTTTCTTTTCTTTTTTGTTTTGGGAGGGGGGTGGGTGTTTTATAAGTTTATTTATTTATTTTATTTTTTTTTATTACCAATGTTTATATATGTTGGTAGTTGGTTTGTGGAAAAATTATAAAAAGCTAATAAAAACAATTGAGAAACTGAAAAACGTAAAATGAGAACTTATTAAAGGGCCCATGGCTCGATATTTAAATCACTTTATATTAAACAGATGTAATCTTTGATGCCTCTAGATCAGCGTTGCACCATTATAACTCAAAATACGCTGTAATGATTTCCTAAGGAGCAACTCAGAGATCAGAAGAAAGCGCCGCCTTCCGGTTCTGCTGGGTTTCTCCTTATTTGGCAGCCTGACACTTCTGCTGCAGCAGGGGGCAGTGCCGTCGCGTGAAAGAGAAACGAAACTGAAACTAAACACTACACGGTCTATGGGCAATGGCGGCAGCATGTGGGCGGAGAATTTACCATATAAGCAAGTCCAGATCACTATGACCTCATAGCGAGCTGGAGTGAAAAAAACGGTTTGAAACCTGGGTCTGAAATCTGGAAGAGCTTCTCACTGGCTGGACTAGGAGACGGATGGACGCCGTTTTTTGCTCTTTCTGGCAGGTTTAAGAACTCAACGTTGCAACATGATAGATAAGTCAGAAAACACGAAAAACCATGACATGGGCACTTTAATATACACTCATCCCAAGTAGGATGTCCTCTAGCAGGGCTCCAAGGCGTTCCCAGGCCAGCCTAGAGATGTTCTTCCTCCAGCTTGTCCTGGGTGTGTATCTCAGTATGTAGAGCGTCCGTCTGTCAACCAGAGGGTCACTGGTTTGATCCCAGCTAAAGCTGGGTTACTTTGTCATTGTGTCCTTGGAGACACTTTATCAAAATTCAAATATTTTCATAACATTTATTTCTATATCAGCTGTTATTTATCCAGTGCATCCTAGAATAAGATCTAGGGAGTAACCATCCTACAGATGGTTGAGCCAGAAGGATTAAAGTCTGAAACTATGATAATTTGCTGCCCTGTTTATTAGCAGCTCTTTATTGTGTTTATGTGTCAGAGCTGCAGTCAGAAGCTCACTGATTGGCTGCAGGAGAACATCCTGACCATCATCAGCATGGACGTAGGGCTCATCCTGCTCCAGGTAATAAACTTATATGTCTCAACGCCACTTTTAATTTAATATTTCAGCTGTGATTCTGTCAGCAGCCTTACGAGGGCGCTATCATTATGAAACTTTTTGTCTTATGACTTTTTTCCTGCAGATTGCCTTGCTTTCTGTCGCGATAGCTCTGTTCCAGACATTTGGACGAAAAGCTGATTTCAAAAGAACCAATCGGCTGATGGGTGAAGTCGGCGCCCCGCCAGGCTCCGCCCCTGATGAAGACCTGGACTCTGGAGAGCAGAACTACACCTACATAGGTCCTGATGGTGATTACACAGACCCCAACAACCTGCCCTATCACCATGACAACCAGACTTTAAACCAGGAGTACCAGAACTTCTAGACTCCCTCAGAGAAAAACTTGACAACGTTGTTTGTTTTTATTAAATATTGTTCAGTGCTTCCCTCTGAATTAGTTCAGTTATAAAACAGTTTTTTTATTGAAATGTTTTTTTGTCTGAGTCGATTCTGGAAATCTATTTATTAACGAGTTTATTTTAATTTGAGCAGAAGAATCCTGTCTAAGTTTCTCACTGATTCATCAGCTCAACGCGGTGAAGTCAGTTTAAAGTTGGATATTCAACAGACATTCACTCCATGGTTCACCACGGTCAGGGAGGAGTTCTCATACCGGGTGATGTCACTGAGTCTGAGACGGCGGGTAGCCTGACTTCATGTACTCACTCCTGAGGCCGGGCAGCGGTTGACTTAGGGACCATCAACAAAAAACAACATTCAGTCGAAAAAAAAAGAAAATTCAATAGTTGCAGGTCATGTGACCAAGAGACTCCAAATCACTTCCTGATTGTGTTCTAAACTGGACTAATGAGACACAGCAGTTTTTAGCAAATTTTATAAGAATTTCAAAAAAAAATTTTTTGTTACATTTTTATGAAAAAATTATGTTATTTTCTTCAATAGCTTCCAGATCATGTGACCAAGAAACTATTAATCATTTCAGATTTTTGGTAGAACTTTTTCTACATATGAGATTATACCATTTTTCTAACAACAATTTGTATTTTTCTACATAAAAGCTACATTAGCATTTCAAAAAATGAACTCCAAACCATTTAAATACCCTCATTAGTTAACACAGTTGTGACAGTGTACTTTATTTGCACAATGGGCATTTCCAAATGCCATGCTTTGCACTTTCATATAATGTCAAACCCATGGAAGTGCATGGAACCATCTAGGGCTGTCAAAGTTAACGCATTTTTAACGCATTAACGCAAAGCCCCCTTTAACTGTGTTAATTTATTTGATGTGCGATTACCCCTTCTGTAGTTTTTCTTTGCACACATATGAACGCACAGGTCTAGTGAGGCATGCAGCTGATGCAGAGAGCCCTCCATCCCCTCGCAGAAACTAGAAAGTTTTCAGCGGAGACGCCTGGACAATCCTACATCCATCCATCCATCCATCCATCCATCCATCCATCCATCCATCCATCCACCCATCCATCTTCTGTAGCCGCTTAGTCCTCCACAGAGGGTCGCGGGGGAGCTGCTGCCTATCTCCAGCAGTCAAGGGGCGAGAGGCGGGGGACACCCTGGACAGGTTGCCAGTCCATTGCAGGGCATCCTACATCCAGTAAACTTTTTATAGCCAGTTACAGACTGGCAAGTGGGAGAACTGGGAGATTTCCTGGTGTCCTGGCTGCTAATCTGGCCCGTTCAGGATGTTCTTGATAAATAAACAATCCATCAAGCGGCTCATCAGAACATTTGTTGAGTATAGCCAATGCATTAAAAAATTCTCCATTACTAAATCTGAACCGATGGAATATTATGGATGGCTTTTGGATTTTTCCTTCCAAAGATGGAGAAGGGAGCAGTGTCAGCACCCTGGACCAGCTGTGGACAGCAGTAGAGAGGACTCAGAGCAGGAACCTTCAGCTACAAGTTAGGGAGGATACAACTTTAGAAAAAATCTAGGAGTCAGATTGTTTAATTTGATTTTTTATGACCCGAGTTCTGAAGGGGCATTCTAAAAAAGCATTAGGTTTCACAAAAATGACACTAATAGTCTGTCAGAAAAAGTCCAGCTTTAGCCATTTTAGGGTTAGATAGGATGATTCAAAGGCCCTAGTGTGATGTGATGAGTAGATCTAATTCTATAGGAAATAATTTGATATTAAGGCTGATTGAACCTTTCAGTCAGAACAGATGCTACATCTTATTTCTTGTGTTTCACATTTTAGCAAGTGAAGTAGCTGGTACACAGCCTGTATTTAAATTAAAAGAATAGTTGAAATAGTTGAGAACATCTTAAAAATTTGTGATTAATTGCAAGTTAACTATGCAGTCATGCGATTAATCGCGATTAAAAAAGATTAATCGATTGACAGCCCTTCTTTTACAATCATCACATTGGATCCATAAAAGGTAAAGATTATATATATATATATATATATATATATATATATNATAATGGCTTCACAATAAGCTGCTGTGTCTCATTAGTCAGATTTAGGAACACAATTAGGAACTGATCAGGAGTCTCTTGGTCACATGACCTGGGAGCTATTGAATTTCTTCTGTCAGCATTTTGACTGAATGTTAATTTGTTGATGGTCCCTAAATCAACCACTGCATTCAGAGTACATGGAGTCAGCCTACCTGCTGTCTCAGTGACATCACCTGGTCTGAAGGTTCATCCTGACTGTGACTTACTACAAAAAAAAAAACATACAAAAACTTGCTTCTCCTGTTTCTACAAACCGCATCTCCACTAAATGAGATTAAATTCAGCTAAAATAATGGTTTGACCACTCAGCAGGCGACTCGCGGGCCGCGTTCCAAATCAGACTCAGAAACTTTAGTCAAAACGTTTATTAAAAAAATCGATGAGCATAAAAGTTTTCAGCATTTTAGATCAATAAATACCAACACATGTAATGACTTTATCAGTGCTTCACGCACACCTCTGTGTACTTATACACACTTTGGTTGTATTGTTACAATAAAATACTCAGCCTACACCACCCTCTGGTGGTCACAGAGGGAATTACAACAACTCTGATTCAAACAGTAAGTAAGTAAGTAAATTTTACTTTTAAAGCGCCTTTCACAGATACAGATCACAAAGCGCTGTACAATACAGGTATAATCAAATATTACAAAGCACAGGTGAATAAAACATTATCAGGCACAAAATGTAATCAGGATCACAAAATATATACAAAATATAAACACAGTCAAATCTCTACATGTTCAGTTAGGAAAAGCCTGGATGAAGAGGTGAGTTTTTAGGTGTTTTTTGAAAGCCTCCACAGTGCTGCAGAGACGGAGTTTCAGGGGCAGGCTGGTCCACAGTCTGGGAGCCAGAGCCTGAAAGGCCTTTTCTGATAGGTCAATTCTTCTGAACTAAAACGTTTTAAAGTGAAAATCTGAATGATTCAAGGTGTTCACATAGCACTACAAGTATACAAAAAACTGACTATTTGAGCTTATAAAAATCACCTTCAAAAAAATCAACAATCAAAATAAAAAAGGTGAAACATTTTTCTGTCAGATGTTTGGATTTGTTTCTTCTGTCAGAAAATCTGGTAAAAGTCAGACCAGCTGAAAAAACATAAATACATCAGTTCAATGTGAAAGTTTGAGCTGCTCTGAGCTTCAGGGACCTCCTTCCATCATGGGCCTGGACCTGGACCTGGACCTGGACCTGGACCGGGACTAGAACTAGGACCTGGATCTGGACCAGGGCTGACCATGTCAGATCAGGACCAAGACAAGCATGAGGAGGCAGGAGGAGATGGGATCTTTGGCAAGAACAAGATTTTGTGTGTGTGTGTGTGTGTGTGTGTGTGTGTGTGTGTGTGTGTGTGTGTGTGTGTGTGTGTGTGTGTGTGTGTGTGTGTGTGTGTGTGTGTGTTATGTGAGGAGTGCTGCCACCTGCTGGCTCCAGCACAAAACACACTGCATGGATCCAGTCAGGATGTTTATATCTGGAGATGGTGAGGAGGAGGAGGAGGAGGGGCATTCTGCTGTGGGGTCCACCTTTAGTTCACTCTGAAATCAATCAATCAATCAATCAATCAATCAATCAATCAATCAATCAATCTTTTATCTGTTTTCTTACACAACCTTTTAATCAGAAGGCTGATTTTCTTTTCCTTCTCTCTTTCCTCTATACTTTCCTTACTTTCTCATTTACATCTTTCCATCTTTTTTCTTTCATCCTTCCTTCCATCCTTTGGTGCCTCCTTCCTCCTTCCTATCCTAGTTTTTCCAGGTCTTATCTCTTTTCCAGTCCTTCATATCCACCTTTTAGTTTGACCTCTCCCTCCTTTGTTATCCTGCCTTCTTGTTCCCTTTTAATCTTCCAACAATTCTTTTCCTGTCCCATCTTTTCTTTTCTTTCCATCAGCTGTTCTTGTCTTCCATCCTCCCCTCTCAGTCAGTTTGTCCTCTAGAGGAATCAGCCAATCAGAGGCTAGAGACTCACCAGGTGTTGCAGCAGGTCCTGGTTCAGTACGATAGCCGGACACAGAGCTCCTTCAGGAGAGAAGGGCTGGAGTTTCTCTGCACACGCCTGATTCTGGATCAGCCTGTGGGTCAGCTCAGGCACCTGCAGCCAACAGGAAACAGGAAACCATCTGATGGAAACGTTCTGATCCATTTAACCCACTCTTCAGCAAAAAATATTTATCTACAGCGAGGACCACATCACTCAAAGTGGGTGGAGTCTCTAAAAACAGGAAGTAGTCCCCTGACTGGAGAAATATTCATGACTAGTCAGATCAGGAGAGACACTGCTGCAGACCAGGGACAAATAGCAGCTAATTTTCAGGTATATTAATCAACTCTCACTGATGCATCAAAACACTAAATCAGCTGTTAGCTAACCTCCCAGCATGAGACCTGATTAGTTTGTCTGAATCACTACGTCACTATACGTCCTGCTGCTGCAGCATTTTTTATTTTTGCATTTAAATTTTTATCATATTTCATCAAATCTTCACGTATTTTGTTGATCATTCATGCAAGGTTTTGAGTGTTCATGTTTTTGTCTCTTGTAAACAATATGATTTAAACACTAATGGTGACGTCCCTAAACACAAAAAACTTTGCAATAGAAACCCAAAGAAACCCATAGAACCCCATAAAAACTAGTAGAACCCCATAGAAACCCATAGTAAACAACATGAACACATTCAAATGAGTTTTTGATCCATCGCAGATGAAAACTATCAACCTACATCTCATTTGAGGCCTGAGGCTTCAGGTGGAGCTCTGAGGGATTTTCATCCTGATGACATCATCTTTATCATATATGGCAAAGAGAGAAAAGGCCAGCCTTTTTCATTAGAGAGCAGTTTTTCAGTTTTGCTGTTAGTCCTTCCCCTATATCGAGCTGTAATATTTAAATAATTTAGTTTTTATTAACTACACTGAATAAAATCATTTATTGAGTTTTAAGATAACAAAATAGAGTCGCATCAGGACAAGAAATTTGTAATTTAAGGGTTAAACAGATAATTATTTGATATGTGTGGTTAGGACTGATGCTGGTTTAAATGATAAACTAAATTAAGTAGAAAATTGTGAAAGCTCGTTTATTTTATGAGCACATGAATGTGTCAGGGGTGGTATTTTGGACTTATTAATTTATTATGTAATTAATAACATAACTGTTCTAAAGAAATAAAACTGTTCTTTTCCACTTGTAGATCCTCCACCAGGGGGCAGCAGAGGACTGGATACAGCAGGTTGTTGATGAAGGTACTAATCCTGATCCTCCACTAAGGCCTGAAGGGTCTACAGGAAGTTAAAAGCTCTCCTGAGGCTCTGAGTTTGTTACTAGAGGACAAACAGGATGTTTCCTTCTTGCAGCCATTAGACCTGTTTAATCACCTGGTTCCAGGTGAGAGCTGGATCGCTGCATGTCGGAGTGGTTAGATCTTCCAAGTATTTCTACAAAAACAACAAAACAAAAGTCGTTAAAACCTGTTTGTTGTTTAGAATCAGTGAAAGCTGCAGGTCGTCGTGTCTCACCGTCGTATTGAGGACTCTGCTGTAGTTCTTCAGCGCCTTCAGCAGGTCCTCCATGATGCTCCGCACCTCAGGATTGGTCAGCAGTGCTCTACCTGCAACAAGCTCCGCCCAAAAGCTCAGGTACAGGAAGTAGACTGGAACACAACGCACTGCAAGAAAACACAAGTTTATTTAAAACAAAAACTCACAAGTCATCTGATTGCTGCAGCAGCAAATTAAATCATAAATGAAAATAAATGATCAGAATGAAACCAACTGCAGCTGTCAGGGTGTTCGATGGTCGACTCACTCAACAAACATTCTCTAAAGATCAAATCAAATAAAAGCTCTTTCATTTGGAATCTGAATAAATCAGCTGAACAAATAAAGCTCATGACAAATAAATAAAATAAAGTAAAACAATGAATCTTTAAATGAGGAAGGAAAAGCTCATGGTGACGTTCTTCTGTAATAAATACTCTGAACAAATATAAATGTATTATTGTATAAGTCCTATACTCTAGTTGATTAAACTGAAAAACTAAACAAAACACACACGCCTCAAATTTTTGTGCGCTCACATAGATGTGTGCATAAAAATTACTCATAATGCATTGATTTATACTGGAGAACACTGCAGAAGTATTAAATAAATGAGTAAACTGCACCTTTAAATAAAAAAGAGTAAAATTTCAAATGTTAAAACTTTGACGTTAGAATAAAATGTTAATCATCATTAACTTATAATAATAAAACCTTTACATTAATATGACCATTATCGTTACATTGATAAGACTCTTAATGCCCCAATCAAATAGTTTTAAAAATACCAAAAGAACCATTTTCATTGGTGTTTTTTAAGGTTTAAGTTAAAAGGTCTTCTCTGAAACCTGATGACCTTAAAATTAGATTTTTTTTTCTTCTGATTTCTGCTGCAGTTTGTAAACCTTTCATCCTGCTGATGTTCTGATTCAGCTAAAGATGGATGAGAAATACTGACTTGTTCCTGAAGCTAAGGTCAACTTCAGGTCCTGGTCCTGGCTCTGGTGCTGGTCCTGGCTCTGGTGCTGGTCCTGGCTCTGGTCCTGGCTCTGGCTCTGGTGCTGGCTCTGGCTCTGGTGCTGGTCCTGGCTCTGGTGCTGGTCCTGGCTCTGGTCCTGGCTCTGGCTCTGGTCCTGGTCCTGGCTCTGGTCCTGGTCCTGGCTCTGGTCCTGGCTCTGGTCCTGGTCCTGGCTCTGGTGCTGGTCCTGGCTCTGGTCCTGGTCCTGGCTCTGGTCCTGGCCTGGCTCTGGTCCTGGTCCTGGCTCTGGTCCTGGTCCTGGCTCTGGTGCTGGCTCTGGTCCTGGTCCTGGCTCTGGTCCTGGCTCTGGTCCTGGCTCTGGTCCTGCTCCGTGGAGGCTGTGAGGCTCATGCTGCTGATGCTGATATTTATCCTCCGTCGGTCCCGGGCCCTTCAGTGGAAGCTTCCCGCCATCTTCTCAGAAGGTTTGACATCAAACTTCCAGAACATTTCATCCCTTGATGTCATTCAGGAATCCATCATCATTCAGTTTTCAGCTTTGAACTGGTTTCATTACCAGCCTGAGTCACACATCAATCAGCAGTAGGCTTTATTTATGTAAAAGAGCAAATGCTGAAAATAAACTTAAAAAACTCCAGACTCCTTGGGTTTATTGGAAACACACCAAACTTCTTCCGTCTGCCAGAAACTCCAGTAGGAAGTATGATCCAGTTCTCTGAAGGGTTATTAGCTGGGATCCAGTTCTCTGAAGGGTTATTAGCTGGGATCCAGTTCTCTGAAGGGTTATTAGCTGGGAGCGCTCTTTAGCTGGAACCTGCCAGGTGAGATTCCAGCAGCACTGTTTATTTCCTCAACCCAACCTGCTCCTGGAGTTTCCTAAACAGAGAAAGTGGTTTTGTCCATCTGGACTTCATCCTCAGATTTCAGTTTAAGTCTCCATCACTGAGTCACTCTAATGGGTCTGAGTGAAGTCATGACACTGAGATTCAGATAAAGTCAGCTGAGTCACAAAAGCTCAAAGGAAACTCGTCTTGCTTTCCTTTCCCCTCTAGCTATTCTTTTCACTCTTTTTCATCACATGTTGTGTTATTTGGGTTTGCAAACCTTTGGTTCTGCTCGGCTCACTTCAGGTCCTGGTCAGGTTCTGGTCCAGACTCTGACTGGACCATTGCAGCACCTTGATTCTTGTCTAGCTTCTGCAGTTTGGGATCTTGATACACAACCCAGTTTGGTCCAGCCTTTCTGAGCAGGAAGTTTGTTTGAACAGTTTTCTAAAGATTCCGTTCCGTAGGTAACAACCTATCCTCCACACAGGTGAACAAATCAAACCATCCATGTCCACATTAAGTTCTGTGTAATAAAACAGAACGACTCAGGGGAAAGGACTGAACACATGAAGAAAGGAAGGTGTAAAAAGTCATGGAAAGTCCTGACAGCAGCTGGAATCCATCAGTCATCATAAAACAGTCCTGTCACTTAGTCCAGATCAATATCAGCTGCTTCAGTCCCACTGATGCTCTAGAAAAGGCTCTCCTTACCAAGGTGTCACACTGAATCATCTCATGATGGATGAAACCAAAGAGCTTCAACATCCTGATGGTTACAGAAGACTTTTTAAACCACTGAAGGTTACAGTGAGTTATGATGGAGTCATAATCAGGAAAAACATCATGTCACCTTCAACCAGCCACAACCAGCTGATCCACACAGGGTTTCAGACAGAAGAATAATCAGAAGAGTCTAAGAGCCAAGGACCTCTAGTGGAGCTTCAGAAGGACCTGGAACCAGCAGCAACAATAGTCTAAAGAAAACAGGAAGTGATGTCATCCTCCATGTCCTGAAGGAGCTCCACCACCATGATGGAGAAACAGCAGGTTGAAGAGTTTCAACATTTAGAGCAGCCTGAGGAGCGCTGGGAGGATCTGGTCTGGTCACATGACACCAGAACGGAACTCTACACACCATGTTAGAGGTCAAAGGTCACTGTAGATCACTCCAAGAACACCATACCATACCAATTTATTTATATAGCACATTTAAAAACAAGATCATGGCTGACCAAAGTGCTGTACACTAAAAACCACACACCTAAATTAGAGTACAGATAATCAAACACGTCAGATAAAAAGATAAAAACCAACGAGTAAAAACAAAGAATAAAAACAAGAAATAAAAATGGGACAAATAAAACAGATCACTCTGGGTTAAAAGCAAGGGAGTAAAAATGAGTTTTTAAACGAGATTTAAAAACAGTCAGTGAGGTGGACTGTGATCTCCAAGGGCAGAGCGCTCCATAGTTTAGGGGCTGCTGCTGCAGAAGCTCTCTCACCAGACCAGCACTGAAGGCTGGAGGTGGAGCATCATGGTCTGTTTCTCTGGAACGCTTCATTAAAGCTGACATGTGGAGTATTTTTCTATGTATCAAAGTTTTATAAACGTTTCAAATGATAGTTCAGTTCTAAACTATTATATATGCTTGTCAATGGGGGTGCTAGGGCGCCGCCCCACCAGTCTCACAGGAGGAGGAAGAAGAAGAAGATTGGAATCACAAAATAGTTTTAAAAGAACCATGAAAACTAAACTAAACGATCTATCCACTATACTATAAGTGCTGTGCATTTAGGTGTAGTTTTAAAATGTTCTCTCTTTTCTTTTACCAGACCGAAAGGTCGTGTGATGTACTTCCTGTTTCTTTGACATCCTTCTGCCCCTGCTTCAGGCGCATGAATCTTTACCATAGACCTACGCTATAACTGGTGCGCACTGGAACCCCCTTCAATACAAAGTATAGGAGAGCCTTGGGTCTCCTGAAGCATGTGCAGAAGACCGGAGTCTCGGCTCAGATCAGGACCCAGAAGCTGAAGTAGCTGGTGGAGGGTGAGGGAGTTTTAATCATGGAGGAAACAAAATGGATATTTTTTCAAAGAATCCTTCTTGACAGCTTGTGACAACCCTGCTGATTGATTCCATGTGTCCTGATTTAATCAACTCGACAGTTGGTGAGTGATTTGTTTGTTAGAGTTCAGACTGGGTCCCGGTTCAGACTGGGTCCCAGTTCAGACTGGGTCCCAGTTCAGACCAGGCTGGTTCAGACTGTCCATGCCCTCATGCACTGAACATTAGTTTCAGAGTTTATTTCAGTCATGATATTTGATGTAATCTGATCTCAGTTTAACTGGTTTCCATCAACTCTTGCTGCTGGATCTAAACTGTGTGGCTGTGGACCTTCAGGATGTAAAATAAAAGCATTTTGTGTTCAGGGTCTGAAGCCTGGTGCTGCTGAGAACCAGTGTTTTATCAGCAGAGTTTGTGCTTTCAGTAGAAAGCTGTACAAACTTCATTGTGAATATTAAGTTATGTTTTTTTCCCTGAAACTATTACTTCTGTTGTGACCACATTGTGGTTTTTTTTTTAATTTTTTTATTTGTATCTGATTATATTGATATTATTCTAAGGTCTGCTTCATGAAGACTTTATGATTTCTTTACTGTTTGATGTGTAGAATTAGGCTATAACTGTGTGTGACCTAACTGCACCACATTTTTAGTGAACTGGTGGTCGGGATTTTTACCAGCAAAACATTCAGTCAGATGAAAATATTTTTGCTTCATTCTCTGCTCTAGTGGTGAGATGTGGGGTTTTTGCACATCTGAAAACTGACTTGCAAAAATGCACCAGCTGCCACTGCTATACAGTATGGGTAGGGTTCCATAACATGTTCTTCTGAAGACCCTCCTTCCTCCTACAGACTCTTTAAATTCTCTCTGACCGGCAAACTTTTTCAGCCAATAGAATTCAAGTTTCCACATTGTGGGCTGTCAGTCAATGTGCACGCGCTTTGCACAAACCTGTAGAGGTGGGGGCCGCGCTCCCAGGATGCTCCGTGTCTTCCTGTTTACAGTCTCGTCATGTCATGAAGAAGTCAGAGCTAATTTCTACTAAAAAGCTATCCATTCCCCAGCTACTGAGGGATTTATTTTTATTTTTAAACATTTCTCCACACGGAATGGCAAAGCTTGCCAAGGATACACATTTATTTTGGTTGAGCATTCATTTTGGACTGAATGCTTTTCCTCATTTAAGGGTTCTGCAGCTTCAGGACAGCAGCTCGTCGTTCGAGACCAACATTTCATAAGCACAGGGACAGTCAGGTCTCAGACCCTTGTACAGAGTGAGAACATGATTTGTGAGCTGTGAATGATTGAACCCTGCAATGTAATCATAGTTTGAGCAGGAGCAGGAGCTCAGAGCCACAGCACAGTGTATGCCCGACTGAGAGACCGGAGTGACACGCGCGTGTAGAGGTGGGGCTATAGAAAGCGGGGGTGGGGGTGGGGGGGGTGTGGGGGGGGGGT
>SSNR01000144.1:474722-489298 GCA_006937965.1 Callopanchax toddi | reverse complement strand
GGGGGGGGGGTTGGAAGGAGCCATGGTACGTTGGATTCAAATATTGCTCTCTTGCTGAAATGCTCCACATAGGGGCTTTAAAGGGACGTGGGTTAAGATTTTAATAAAAGTAATCATGCATGATCAGTTTATTTAGGTTAATGAGTGATGAAGCGTTTTAAATCAAAAAGAATGAGGCCACCCATGTATCATTCCATTGTGTTGAACAGGCTGTGAGCTGTAAAGTGCATTTCAATTCGGGCATGAATTTCCCGCGCTGTCCTACGGATGTGACGTCAACTGACGCTCACTGCGCGCTCTCGTCAGCTGAAAAGAGTAATAGAAATGTATTTCCAGTAGGTGGCAGTATTGCACCGTTGTGTAGTGTTGCTGCTCAATGGCGGACTTCCTTCGTCTAAATCTGTGGTTTTTCTCATAAAGTTGGTGTTATTTGGCAGTGTTTATGGAACTAAAAACCTCTCTGATGGATTATAGGGCTTCAAAGAGCTAAAGGTGCTGTTTTAGGCCACTGCACAGCAATCTGTCGATGTTTATGGTCTCGGCACTGTAGGCCTCAAAATCCCCGACTGATTCCTGGACCTCAGTCCGCTTACAGTGCATCTAAGGCGGCTCTGAGGCGCACGGTCCTCCGGAGCTCCACTCCGTGATGTGAATTTGAGAAATCTAGGGTGAAATATGGCGGGATATACGGCGGGACATGATTCTATCACGCTAGATTTCTCAAATTCTCCTCCGGGTGTCAGAGAACACCGGCTAATTAAAGCTTTTAGCAATACGGGCAGCTGTGAAAGCTGAAACATAGCGGCTAGCGAGATTAGCTCTGTTAGATCGGCTCCCTCAGTGTGTGTGTGTGTGTGTGTGTGTGTGTGTGCGTGCGTGCGAGTGTGTGTGTGTGTGTGTGTGAGTGTGTGTGTGTGAGTGTGTATCGCTGGGCATTGTTTTACCATGTTTCCTTTTGTATTAATAAAATGTATTTTTATTTATGGAATCATGCCTCCGGCTGCCTTTGGTTGAACCCTTATGAACTAGTGAGAATTGTGCGCGCTCCTGTTCAAGGCTGCAGTTATTCGCAGCGCTAGGCGCGGCGCTTATGAGGTTTGTTTTTCAAAGCTGACCCTTGTCCCTTTAATGGAAGGAAGGATGAATGGAAACAACCTGCTGCCTCTGCCAGGAGGATGAAGATGAAACCAGGAGGACAACAATCCCAAAAAGCCAAGAAACTCTCTACTGGTTACAGAAAGAGAAAATCAGGCTGCAGCCAATCAGCTGACCTGAATCCTAAAAAACAACTAAAGGTCAGAGGTCAGGATCTGAAGACCAGAATCACACCTGAGACTGGTTTCTCCTCCAGGAGGCGTCTGGAAGCTGCAGCTCCAACAAAGAGTTTGGACCAAGAATGAAATCAGGAAGAATCTCAAATTGTTCTCCTTTTCCTCTGAGTCGTTCTGTTTATGACAAAACTTCATGAGGACTGGATGTGTTGGTACCAACATCTGGTTCATGTCAGCAGAACCTTTAGAAATAGATTCACTTAGAGAACTAAATAGTAAAACTTTAGTATTAAAAGATTTATTATAGTCCCTTTTCCACTCATTCATTGTTAAATGAGCGAACAATGAGAACCTGATGTCATCAGGCCGTTCTCTGAGTGACGTCGTGATGGTGGAAGTTTGTAGCTTCAGGAGGTTGTTTTCCTCCTGCAGCATGAATCAGATCACAGAACCACCACGTTACTGCGTCTGAATCCCCGGAACAGACGGCCGATTTGTATAAAGCAGCTCCATGTGTTCAGTTCACAACACGCCACGCCTAAAGCCAACCGACTGCCCGTGCACGCTCACAGAGCCCAACTTAAAGGAGTGTTCCACCTCTGTTGAGCTCCTGACACTGGAACAAATGAAAACATCATAACAAGAAAACAAAAAGAACATATTTCAACAAACAGAACCTGATCTTAGAACACGACGATGGTTCACTGGGATGGAAAATAATCAGAGGCTGAAAATGACCTGAAAAGGAGCTGCTGTCATGTTTAAAACAACACAAACAGCTACTTCAGACAAAAGAGACAAAACCACATCAAACCTCAGCCAAACCCATAAAACCAGTCTGAAACCAGTTCCCAGAACCACAAATAAAATAACTCAGAGTGGGAACACAAAGAGAAACTACACCATGGAAACATGTTCATAAGAATCTCAGTGAAATAAAGACATCAAATTAAACACATGGCCGTTAAGCCTCTGATAGCTTCTGTTGATCTCAAGTCAAACTCCATTATTTCACTGGGATTTTTATCTAAACTGTTTTCATTTTGATTGACAGCTCTGCAGATGTTTCTTACCTCCTCGTGTTTGGCGCTGAAACGCCCACCTGTCAGAGCTGAAGCTCCGCCTCCTGTTAGTGATTTACATGCAGCTCAAACTTCCGTCTGTTTCCAGAAACGCAAGTGGAAAACTGCTGAAAACCTTTTACTGTAAATGACCTTTGAACAATAACAACAATTCCCTAACAGCACTTGATCCCAGGAAGTAGACAGGTCCCTGCAGCACGTTGAAAGGCGGGGTTTAGACCAGGGAAGTCTCATTTTAGTTGACAGTTAAAAATGCTTAATTGATCAGTTTTATTCATCAGTAAATCTGATCTTTACTCATCCTCTATGACAGCTCTCTGGAGCATACAGGTGTGTGTTATCGCAACGCCAGGGAGGAAAGTCACCAACCAGGACCTCACAGAAGCAGCTGATGCTGCCCATTGATCTAGGAAGGGCCAAAGGTCATTTTTGATCATTTACATGTGGAAACAGAACCATGATCCAGCAGCAGATCTACAACAGAATCGAGGTTCTGCAGCAGAGTCCAGACCTTCAGACTGAACTCCTCCAGAAACCATGTGAGAGAAGGAGGTTCTGTAGGAGGATCAGGTGGACTCAGGTCTTCACTAATCCATCATCGTCCTCTCCTCTGTCCTCACAGGTCACAGAGGAAGCATCCCTAAAGACTAAAGGATAATATAACTCATGAGAGCCTTATTGTAGAAATACGGCTGAGTCATGATCTCCTGTTATTTATTTATTCATTGTCTTGTGTTTTTTATGTGAACCCAAACAGGAAGTGTTTTAAAGAGATTTATCTTTGAAAGTGAGACAAAATCCTTCGTCTTCCCCGGCCTTGTGGATCATCGTCAACAACTGTCATCAAACCTCTTCTGGCCCTAAAGCCTCCAGATCAGGATCTAACTCAGACTCAAACAGCACCATCCTTTGAACTTTAAATAAAATTGAGATTTTTAATTTATTTAAGTCAAAACACTTCTTCGGTTTGGGTCCAGGCTTGTTATTCAGGGCAGATTTTGGGTCCCAAAGCCAGACCAGTTGAGAACTGCTGATCTAGGGAGTCAGCAGGAGCTTCTACAGGAGAAACCCACAGAAACACATCGTCACTGTCAGTCAAAGACCTAGCATTTCCAACAATGCTACTTTTCAGGAAAAGAAAAATGTGGATCACCACTTTACAACCACCTCTTGACACATCTTAAAGTCATCCATAAAACCACTGATCGATGTAAAAGACAGCCAATAGAGCTGATTTATATAAAAACATGAAGATAATGAAAAATGGAGATTTGAGGTTCGAACCTGACAGCTATGATAACACACATTTTTTCATGCTTTTATAAATGGGTTTGCAAAAATAAATAAAAGAGCACAAAACAGAAAGAGTTTAATTTATGTTTGTTTATAAAGTTCAGCTGCTTCTTTAGGCTGTTCGTGTTTCTAGAACTAATCAGTCCATCACAGCATCCATCAACATCAACACAGCAAAGACACAACGCCCCGCCCACTCTTCTTCTGATTGGCTGGTACTAGTTGCCCTTGTTGTTTGGGTTGGATAGTCTCCTCCCACCTGTACAGGTAACACCAGTCTAACCTGAGTCAGGACCCTACAGAATAGTACGTACTGAAGCACAGTGTTTTAGCTGCTGCGGTGGCGGTAGTTCCTCTGTGGTACCAGCAGAGGGTGCTGGAAATGAGCATATACTCAATATGTGAGTTTTGCCACTTGGGTGCAGTAGAGCAGTGGGGGGAATACTGGTAAGTAGGCGGTAAACGTAACACCGCAAAGGAGCATGGCATTGGAACTGGTACACACGCACGCACTATTTTGAACATGCATGTGCACCGCTGTATACCTCAGTACAGCACAGTGGAATTTGTTCTCTGCATTCGACCCAACCCTAAGGAGCAGCAGTCAGTTTCACGGCACCCAAGAGGCAGTTAGGGGTTCAGTATCTCACTAGGATACTTTGACACATGGCTTGGGTCTGGGATTGAACCCTGACCTCCTGATCAGTGGACAACCTCTCCTCCCCTGAGCCAGGATCGAGCAGCAGGAATCCAGAATCAGAGAAAGTACGTTTAACTCTGAGAAGTGTTTTATTTATTATTCCTGGATGTCGCTCTCCTCCCAAAGCCTACATGCAGGCATGGACTGGCCACCGGGCAATGCACGTTTTAGCCGGTCTGCATCAAGCGAGCAGCTTGTGACCACATAGAGAGGTGCAGCTATGAAGCGCTCATATGGACACGGATGCTCAGTGACACATGCTGCAGTGGGAGCACATAACCAGGATCTCCTGTAGTGGTCTGAGATGGACAGGAAGGATCTCCTGTAGTGGTCTGAGATGGACAGGAAGGATCTCCTGTAGTGGTCTGTGATGGACAGGAAGGATCTCCTGTAGTGGTCTGTGATGGACTGGAAGGATCTCCTGTGTTGCAGCAGATCTGAAGGAGCCTCTGACTGAAGACACTCTGTTGTTGAATGAAGATCTCAGTTCAGTATCTGGTCTACAGAGATGATCTTCCACAGCAGCAGGTCCTGGATTACACCATCTGTTGTTGACCAGCTGATAATCCACCTCCTTTGATTTTTCTGCTCCTCTTCTAATCTCTGTCTGCTGGTATCGTCTGAAAGCCGGGCAGAGAGACGTTGGAGTCTGGATCTGGTCCTGAACCACGTCTCAGTGAAACACATGATGTTATGGATGGATCCTCATCAGAGCTTCAAGCTGGTCCTTCTGATTCAGAGAGATCTTAGGTTCCCCGGGCCGTTAGGATGGAAGCGATGGTTGAAACTTCCTCTCTCTCCTCTTTGCTCCTGCTCTACATCCATGACTCCTCCTCTTGAACTCATCTAGGTTTAGTTTAAGCATCTGAAATGTCAATAAGTTGCTCCTTCTTGGAAACAAGTCTGCTGTTGCTATGGTTACCCATCATAACAAGTGGCCAAAAAGTAGAAAAGTCACAGCAAAAATCCTCCAAGCGGCTCAGAATTCAGACCAGAACAAGAAAAGTCACTCAAAAAAGAAAACTTCAAAGAAAAATCACTGGTAACAAAACAGGAACTGAAACAAGCAGCAGCCTGTTCTAGAACATGAGATGATGTCTGACGCTCTCCACCTGCAGACCAACTAATTAGCCAAAGATTAACGAAACATAAAGAACAGTTAGTCCTGAAAACCAGTTCAAGTCACGTCTGATTCCAGACCATTTCACAGCTGATCAGATCAGAACCCTGGAGGTTTTTCTCCATCGGAGCTGAAATGTTTTTTCTTCAGTTCAAACAAAAGTCACAGCTGGATCACAGTGAGTCGGTTTACCCTGACCCTGACCCTGTCGGACCTGAAGCCGCCCAGCAGGCTGCAGGTTGGGCTTTAATAAAAGATACAACTCTGTTCAGGCCCTGCCCACAGCTCCCAGAATGCCGAGCAGCAGCACCATCAGGTGTGGCTCTACTTGTGTGGCAGAGGAGACAGGAAGTAGGTGAACCCCCAACCTGTTAGAGATCATGTCTCTGGCGTCCTGCAGCGCGCTGACGGCGGCCATGCTGGAGTTCAGGTCTCCGCTGGTGATCAGGTCAAACACGCAGGCCCGATAGTAAACGTCCTTGGCAGGAAGCAGCGACGCACAGTGGGCCTCAGCGCTGATGGCAACAGGCGCCAAGGGGTCAGGCGGCAGGGGGCGGAGTGTGTCAAGCTTCCGGGAGGCGGGGCAGCCCCACATGCACAGCTGCAGGTCGCGATCTGGTCCGAAAGCCTCCACGATTTCCCGCGGTGAGCGAACCGACAGGCTGAGGGAGCGGCCGCTTTGACGCACCACCAGCAGCGTGCCGATGTGAGCCGCCCGGATCTCCGCGTGCCGGCCAGGACTCTCAGTCTGAACCGTCAGGCTGCGCTGACCCCGCCGCTCGCCGCTCCACACCGAACCATCAGCAAACGCGGCAGGAACGTCGTCCAGCTCCGCCTGGTACAGCTGCTGGTCCACACACTGGCGCCAGTTCTTAAAGATGACGGTGATCTGACAGGAAGCAGAACAAATGGTTATCTAAAACCTCTGATCTCTATTCTGAAACCAGAAAATCCCAGACTTGATTTTCTAAACACCTGAAGTAAAATCAGGACAAAATAAAAACATCAACAACAACAGAAAGAACTTTTACTCACCTTGGTCAGAACTGTGTGGAACATCCCGCCACGCGCTGGAGAGGTGGTGGCCTGCACATACAGGTACTCATTGTCTATAAGAGGCCACGCCCCCTGCACAGCACAGGTGTGGAAGTCGTTGTTGAACGTTCGAATGTGCAGGTCTCCGAACATGCTGCAGTGCAGGTACTCTGGCAGCCGCCCCTCCCTGCTGAGGAAGCTCTTCTCATACAGGCAGGTGTCTGCCGACAGCGTGCCCTGGGGCAGGGGCCTCGGCTGGGCCGTGGGCCCCGCCCGGGGACAACGGTGCTGGATTAGCAGGTCCTCGATGCCCTGAACAGCAGAGTGATACGCCAGGTCGCCTCGGCACGGTCGCGCCATCCTCTTGGTGCACATGGCGTAGGTGCGCAGGGCACTGCAGTAGCCAGCGTTCACCACCTCCCTGCTGAGGGCTGCTGCTGCGCCGCCGCTAAGGTCAAAGGTCGCAGCCACAAACTCAGAGTTACACCTTAAGATGTGACAGGAAGCTCTGACTGAGGAGCAGAAAGAAGGTTTGATTTAAACTTCAGCTGCTGATATAAAGAACAGCTCCTTCAAAGTAAATGTATATCCTCTTTGGATGAATGCTTTTACTTTGAAGGCTCCAGGCTGGTGACACAATGCTCAGAGAGAAGGTTGCTGGTTAAATTCCACCCTTAGCAGTATTTATTACTTCCTGTGAGCCTTCAAAATAAACTTCCTGTGTGTTTTTGATTTTTTGTATCAGGATGCAAGGCGTGTGTGTGTGTGTGTGTGTGTGTGTGTACCTTCTGGTAAGCTCAGCTGAACCAGCAGCAGAGTCAGGTGGATGCAGCGTTTCCATGGTAACAGGATAAGGCGGACTGCTGCCTGCAGCTCCATCAGGGGTGGGGAGGTGAGCAGGACTCTGGCATGAAGCACAAACAGGCAAAATGTCACACTCACCTGTGTGTGAAGCCCCTCCCCCTCCAGGTGTCTGTCTGATGATTTGCTCCCTGTTTATCAGAATCACTGCGGCACATCAGATCAGCTGATCTGAGATCATCATTCACTGGAATTCTGTCGTCAGTGAGTTGCAGTGAGTTTTAAATCGTGCAGAGATGAGATTTCCTTCAATGGAACTCCTCATTAGACGCCTGGAGGCCATTAGCAGCTCCGATCAGCTGTCAGGAACATAAACGACTCTGGTCGAGGATGAACATGTGAAACAAAAGCTGAGTAACCAGGAACTTCAGCTTCATGAAACTCTCTGAGGACGTTCAGGAACACTCAGAGAACCAGGAGATCAATCAGTCACGCTTCCAGGAAGCAACTCTGACTCTGTCCATCTACTCTGAGTTAACTTACTCTGAGTTTCTGGCTCTAAAATGACAGATTTCAATGACATCAATCAACTGAGTATCTTCACTTCGAGATCAGTGATCTTTATTGATTTATTGTTGACTTGATGCAAACCTGGATCTGTTAAACGTGAGGATCAAACATCCGAGTTCTGAGCTGATCTCCTCCTGGTCGACAGACTCAGTACACCCCTACACCATCTATCGTCTCTATATCTATAGTTTGATTCTACATGAACAGAATCAACTGGTTTTCTCTCTTTAACTTCAATGCCAGATTTCAGTGTTTTGATCTTTTGTTGCTGTTTTTATGTAAATGTTCTGATGCATATTATTATTATTACTAGTAGTAATAGTGGTAGTAGTATTATAATAGACCCTGATGCTTCTTGGTCTCTGGAGCAGACCATCCTCTCACTGGAGGAAAATCCTGTTTTTTATTTAAATCAATGATCATTTCATATTTCAGACTCTGGAGGTTAAAGTAGAAACGACTGATGATCTTCATCCTGTGATGCTGATGGTCTGATTTAAACCTCCTGGTCTCAGATCAGCTCTAACGCCTCCTTTAAAGACCTGGATGTTTACACTCCTTTCTCTCTGAGTTGGACTTTTGTCTGTTTGCCTGTTTTTTCTCTCTCTGCAGAACAGCAGGCAGGGGGCGGGGCTTATAGTTATGTGCATAACCTTTAGTTCAACCACCAGCTGTCTAATGAACAGAAGATACAAAATCCTACAAATAAGAGGAAACATAATGCATCACCAGGATCGTCAACAAGCCCAGCAGGCCTCTGGACCCCAGGACACGCTCTAGACCCTCAGGACCCTCAGGAAAACCCCAGGAGACCCTCTGGACCCTCAGGAGAACCCCAGGAGACCCTCTGGACCCCCAGGAGACCCTCTGGACCCCCAGGAGACCCTCTGGACCCCAGGAGACCCTCTGGACCCCCAGGAGACCCTCTGGACCCCAGGAGACTCTCTGGACCCTCAGGAGAGCCCCAGGAGACCCTCTGGACCCCCAGAAGACCCTCTGGACCCTCAGGAGACCCTCTGGACCCTCAGGAGAAGCCCAGGAGACCCTCTGGACCCTCAGGAGAACCCCAGGAGACCCTCTGGACCCCCAGAAGACCCTCTGGACCCTCAGGAGAACCCCAGGAGACCCTCTGGACCCCCAGGAGACCCTCTGGACCCCCAGAAGACCCTCTGGACCCCAGGAGACCCTCTGGACCCTCAGGAGAGCCCCAGGAGACCCTCTGGACCCCCAGAAGACCCTCTGGACCCTCAGGAGAAGCCCAGGAGACCCTCTGGAGACAAAACCTCTGTTTTGTTGGACCAGATTTTAGAGGAGTTTCTTGATGATCAGGAGGCGGCACACAAACATCCTGGTTTCTTTATTTTGATGCAGCTTTTTAAACCTCAGTTGTTTTATTTTTCATTCACAGTTGAGTCAGAGTCTTTTTGTTATTTATAACTTTCTCCTGTTTATTCATAATAAATACATTTTTCTTCACATGCTTGGGTTAAATGATCCCAAACAATCAAAAACAAACTCTCTCAACTTTTATTGAACTGAATACATATTAAAACCAATGAAATGACTCCACTCTACCTGGTTCTGAAGGAAAACATTAAACTTATTATGGTTCAGACTCAGGATGTGAAGATGAACAGATTCATATGGATTTATGATGTGCCTGGATCTGTCGAACAGTCTGGTCCTGATGTGGGTGTGGATCAAATGCAGACTCCTGGGTTTCTAACGTCTCTCTAGAGATAGGTTCTGATCTGTTTAACCATCACATCAAACATCTGCTGGGAGTTTAGATTCTCCAGGTTTCTGCTGTTAAAGGAAATCATTAAAGTTAAAAAGGGTTTAAATGGATCTTCTGTAGGACTCGTTCACAGTGAACAACTCTTCTTCTGAATGTGATCAGTCAGACTCAGAACTGATCACATCATGACTCAGGGCTGAATCAGATTAAATAGATTTAACTGGTCATGTTTCATTTCTTAGCAGACGCTTTAGCGACTGACATCCTATCAGGCATGTTGTGATCTGTGGGAGGAACCGGAGAAAGGAGAACATGGTAAGACCACACAGAAAGCCGCCCTGCGATTTGAACCTATGACCTTTTGCTGCGAGGCAACACTGTGCCGCCATGCAGCCCATAAACATAAACATGATTCTTTAATAAATCTGATCGCTGGCTGAGTATCCAGATACATATCGGATCAGCCGCAGACCAGAGAGGAACAGCACTAGTTACAAGTATTTGTATGAAGTTAAACATACTTATATATTTTTCTTTGAACGTGTGACTGAGCCACAAACTAATTTCATTTATAAATTATGAAATGATCGGCTGCATGTCAGAGGTTCTCAGTGAGTTATCAGGTCTCTGGTCTTGGTTCAGGTTCTGGTCTTTGATAGGTTTCTTACTGTTGTTCTGAAGTGCAGGATCACACCCTCTGTGACATCACTCAAGAGTCTCTAGAAACAGGAAGTAGTTCTCAGAGTAGAGCAATGGTCAGGACTAGTCTGATCAAGAGAGACACTGCTGCAGATCAGTGACAAATTAGCAAATAATTGATACTTAAAAAAACTTAATTTAGACGGTAATCATGATACTCTAGAACTCTATATTACCTGTTAGCTAGCTGCTACTTTGTCACTGATCTGCAGCAGTGTCTCTCCTGATCTGACTATTGCTCTGGTCAGAGGACTTCTTCCCATTTCTACAGTTTCACACCAAGAAAAAATGAATGAAAAGTTTTATTTCCTATTTTATATTCACTAGAAGCAATAAAGTTTGTAATACGCATATTAATAAAATAAATGCTCTTTTTAAAATTTAAAATATTTCATTATTTTAGTCAATAAAAAACAAGAACATTTCAAATCAAACTGAAAGTTTATAAAAGTTTAAAATAATCAAAACATAAAATTGGTTGCTATGGTATAATCAGCTGTGTGTGTGTGTGTGTGTGTGTTGACCCAGAACTGGACCCGAGTCTGATTTCCCAGTAAAACTGCAGAAAACATGTTTTTAACGTGTAAACATTCAGTGTTTGTTTTAGTGTCTCACCTCCAGCTGGTCCAGGATCAGAGTCCGTCCATGTGCTCCTTCAGGAGGAAAAAAACCCCAAAACTCATGAAGGCCCGGTCCGGGTCCGTCCAAAACCCTGAGGGTCTGAAAGGTCCCACCCTGGTTCTGGTCTGAGCCTCGTGCTGCGTTCACAGCTGACTGGGAGCTTCAGGCGTTTCTAAATAAATCCCAACGACCACCTGCTGCACGACAACTGTCCTCTCTCTCTCTCTCTCTCTCACACACACACACACACACACACACACACACACACACACACACACACACACACACACACACACACACTGCAGCAGTTTATTTTTATTTCAGACCTCCAGAAAGACAAACTTAATTTGGAACCAGTTTTTTTCATTTAACTGAAGCAGAAAACGGCATTTTAATTCTGAACAAAATGTTTTTAGGTTAAACTCTGAGTTTTTAGGTTTCTTTCATCAATGTGACGTTTAAATTTCCTCTGATTTCACCTCAAACAGCTCAGCTCCATGTTTCTGTGGATGAACTAAAACATAAAATCATGAAACTCCTGCAGAAAACGGACAGGAAGTCGGATATGTTTGATGGTCCAAGCTTTTAGAGGTTTGGGTCTGAAATAAAGATTGTGTTGATTGGTGTGATGACATGTGACATGTTCAGAGGATAATTCAGGTCCAAGATGTTTGTTCTGAGTCAGGATGAAAACAAACAATAAAACAAGAATTTAAAAAAGAAAAGTGTGAACTTCCTCTAAAGCAGTGGGGCGAGGGCTGGTACCGGCCTGTGGGCCGTCTGGTACTGAGTCAGAAAGAAAGAAAGACTGAAAAAATGACTAAAATAGTTTTTTACATACACGCAGAGTATTTTATTTTGAAAAATTACAAAGACTATTGATATTGTAACAGCAGCTGTCCAGGTCTGAAGTCACGATCACGTTCAGAGATCAGGATTCTTTACTAGAAACTAAACTTCAATGTTTCTGACTCAGCTGGTGGTTCTCTACCCAAAAGTGGGATGTCAGACTGTTCCTATGGCACTGATGTCTTGTGATGCTATTTGACATCCAGCATTTCACACCATAGAAGAAGAGCTGCAGCGTGTGATGCTGGTGACTGAAAGCAGGTGAGACTCAGTCTAGAGGAGATGAAGTTTCTCATCTTGAGATCCAAACCTCAGTCAGGTGTTACCAGGTGAACCTGATCCCAGACCTGATTTATCCTCTAAACCTCAGTCAGGTGTTACCGGGTGAACCTGACCCCAGACCTGATTTATCCTCTAAACCTCAGTCAGGTGTTACCAGGTGAACCTGACCCCAGACCTGATTTATCCTCTAAACCTCAGTCAGGTGTTACCAGGTGAACCTGACCCCAGACCTGATTTATCCTCTAAACCTCAGTCAGGTGTTACCAGGTGAACCTGACCCCAGACCTGATTTATCCTCTAAACCTCAGTCAGGTGTTACCGGGTGAACCTGACCCCAGACCTGATTTATCCTCTAAACCTCAGACTTGCTCCTGATGTCAGGTTCACCTCAGGATGAGGTCGGTGCTGCTTAGTTTCCTTTAGGGGGCGATGTTGTTCAATTTTGACCTCCTGGTTCTTTTGAATTGTACTTTTTGTTTAAAATAATTTTGAATAAAATTACTGTTGTGGAAAGTAATTATGTACACACACACACACACACACACACACACACACACACACACACACACACACACACACACACACACACACACACACACACACACACACACACACACACACACACACACACACACACACACACACTCAAGAGAAAGAGATTAAACAGAACTTTTTTTCTCCTTTTTTCCAATTGACTGAAATATGTTGCCACTGAGAACTTTAACCGCTGATTAATAAGCAAATACTAAAGCAGTAATTACAGTATTATTTAAACGATTTTCTCAAAATTTCAATAAAAATAGTTTCTTTAAAAAGTGAATTTAGTCTTTTTCTGAAGACCAGTCTTGAAAAAGGGGGTCGTCTTATAATCGGGGTCGTCCTATATTCGGATCAACAGGGTTCTGGTCCTAGAACCCACCTAATAAACTGATCATTTGCTAAAGGGGGATTTCCTGACATCTTCAAAAAGGGACTCAATATATTGAAAAGTCAGCAGCAGAGCAACTAATTAGATTTCTGGATAAAAATCAGCTTCTTCTTCCTGAACAGTTTGAGTTTGGCTCAGGATATTCAACAGAACTGGCCAGTGGCCACCTCCTATTTACAGAAAATATTAAAAAATCTTTAGATGACGGCAATGTAGTGAGCCGTGTTCTTAGATCTGAACAAAGCCTTCGACACAGTGAATCATGAGATGCTCCTACATAAACTCACCTGGTTCAGTTCATATCTAAAAACAGAACAGTGTGTCAAAGTTACCAGAATCAAATCAAGCTTTCAAAACTGCACAATGGGAGTTCCACAAGGGTCCATCTTAGGACCAGTACTTTTTGTCCTATACGTCAATGGCTTGTCTGACAGTTGTAAAGGAGTTCAGTTCCAGATGTCTGCAGATGGATCATTTATGTAACTGCAAACACTCCCCAACAGGCTGCATGACTGAACAGATGGTGGAGGAGAACGTTTTGACTCTGCTTCACAATCAGACGCAAAATCTGTAGTAACGTCACTGTTACCATCGATCAGAGAGAAATCCAAGAAGTGAACGAGTTAAAATATCCGAGGGTTGTTTAGGATTCCCATCTGAAATGTGAGGCCCGCATCAGGAACCACTAAGACCTCCTATGTTTTGATAACTTTTAAAATTTCTCGGTCCTAAAACAGACTTTTAAATGCCTCAGTGGCCTCGTCCCAGAGCTGGTGAGCAGAACGATCCTAAAATCCACGACATCAGGAGCTACAACAGGAGGAGGCTGTAAACCAGCCAAGTTCAAAACATCTTACTCATTTAGAGGTCCTCAGCTCT
The DNA here is from genome assembly GCA_006937965.1 of Callopanchax toddi. Taxonomy (NCBI): domain Eukaryota; kingdom Metazoa; phylum Chordata; class Actinopteri; order Cyprinodontiformes; family Nothobranchiidae; genus Callopanchax; species Callopanchax toddi. The sequence continues at coordinate 475,430 of SSNR01000144.1, read as the reverse complement.
GGAACTAATCACCATCAGGAACAAACCTGAGAGTTTTTAACACCCAGGTGAAACAAAAGCATGAACACGGATGTGTTAAAGTTATATTCATTGATTTGTTTTAGATTCTTATGTATGAGTGCGTAAACTGATAAGTGATGTCATTGTTTTATTTCAAAAGTCCAACCAAGGACTAGGTTTGGCTCGAAAACCTTTTTACAAAAAATGTAACATTGTCTTCTTGTGCTGTCCTTAATAAATAAATGAAACAAAACTAATTTACATTAAATAAAGAGTGTAGAAGAAAGTAGTGCCGGTTCTGGGCTGAAGCCTCATCACTCACTGAAGAGTTTGAACCAGCGAACTTTGTCAGATTTCATTTAAAGCATCAGAACGAGCTCATGGATGCTGCTGCATCTTTTACTGATGAACCAGAACCAGGATGTAACCTGTAGTAGCCCAGTCCTCCCAGCAGGGGGCAGCACTGGCACACTCCTGCAGCTGTGTGAGGGGATTCCAGGTGATCTATTTACCTAGGTGACTCCCACCTGCAGCTGTTTCCCTACAGGTGACTTGGTTTCAGCTCAGCTGCTCAGAAAATCCATTTTGAGTCTGGATGTGATTTCAGTGAGTTGAACAGGTTAAAGCTCTGAGGGAGCAGCAGGGCCCCTCCACGCCTCACTGAGCAGCTCAGGGGCTTTGTTAGAGTTCGGGGGGGGGGGGGGGGGG
>SSNR01000144.1:418119-457350 GCA_006937965.1 Callopanchax toddi | reverse complement strand
CCGCGGGGGCGGCGCAGCGCGCCTCGGGCGGGCGGGCGGGGGCCGGGGGGGGGGGGGGGGGGGGGGGGGGGGGGGGGGGGGGGGGGGGGGTCCAGTTAGTCTGGTCCACAGAGCCTCAGAGATCAAACACTTCCTGCTAACTGATGATGTGGTTTAGGATTCACACCAAGACCTGCAGCAAGTCGGGCTAAACTGGAACTAAAGACCTCATTAAATCCATCAGGTGACATTTTATTATAATAGTAATAATTATTATTATAATGGGATCTTTTATCCACAGAGGATCTCTCTCTCTCTCTCTCTCTCTCTGGTGGTGCTAAACCACAGCTGTCATTCTGCTCCATCAGCCCCTCTGACCACCACCAACATTCACACTCAGGCCAGGTGGATGAAGTGTTTTGCCCAAGGAAACAATGACAAAGCTACCCAGCAGGAGCTGGGATTGAACCAACAACCCTCTGATTAATGGACAACCCGCTGCCCCAGAACACTGTAGAGAAGTTCGAAACACGCTGCATCAACAATACAGTCCTCTGACTTCCCATCACAGCTGACCCTCCTCAGCTTATTCTGACTGTATGAAGCCCTTTGACCCATCGTTAGACTTTCACTGGTGCAGTGGGTTCTGGTTCCTCCTGGTCCATGACAATACCTGACCTCATGTGGTCAGAATCTGCAGACAGTTCCTGGAGGATGAAGGAATGGATACCATTGACTGACCTCTGTGCCGGACTGACCTGAGACCAGTAGAACACCTCTGGGACATCATGTTTAGGTCCATCAGGTCCACCAGGTGGACCTCAGACTGCCCAGGAGCTCAGTGATGTCCTGGTCAGGATCTGGGAGAAGATAGTCCAGGAGACCATCTATCCTCTCATTAGGAGCCCTGACACTGTCAGGATGCTACAAACAGGTGGAGCCATTTTAATGAGCAGCAGTAACTCTTCTGGCAACCAGAGGGTTTAATGGGCTCTGTGCACGCAGCTACGTGATTCAATTTCCGGTAGAAGGTCAGGATGGACGTAAACTTCTGGTAGCCGCTGGAAGCACATACTGTGTTTGCTAGTTTCCTTTCGGGAGCTTGTAAATCTTTCTTTTTTTGTAAATCTTTCTTCTTTTCTTGTGCGCAGCCATCTATGTCAAGCTTTTATGTGTTCATGTCCTAAACATGACATGTACACTGACAAAATCTGTGTTTCAACAACATACTGACAGCAGGTCTAACCCCCACTGTGTGCCATTCTGTACAGCATCAACATGATCAGCTTCCCACCTCCCATCGTTAGCACAGAGACCGGAAGTCTCGTACCATCCTCACGCCAAGCACGGAACTGATGCGTGCACAGAGGCTATTCCCACTCCGGCTGGGTCACCATGTCAATGTGTTCTTGAGCAAGAACACTTCACCCACCGTGCCTGCTGGTGGCGCCTGCTGCATGGCAGCTTCACTTCTGTGGCTTCAATGTAGCTCACCGCCATCAGCGTGTGAAAGTGTGTATGAATGAGTGAGTGTAGTGTGAAGCACTTTGGAGTCCATGACTTAGAAAAGAACTCTACGGTTGTGGGCTATTAACCATACAAACTACTGAAATTTAACCTGAAGCATCAGGTTATCAGGTGACTTCAGATGAAGCCTCTGCAGGTTGATTATTTTCATTTTCACTAAATGATGAAACCTCTTTAGTCCCTGATGTTATCCATTCACCAGGATGCAGCAGGAGTGTGTTTACAATTGTGATCTGAAGAGTTTTTAAAATATATGTGTGTTGTTATCATCATATTCTGGATCGGTACCGTCAGAGTCCTTCTGGTTCGGGTTGATGATGAGTCTGCAGTTGTCGAAGTCATCGAGGACGCCGTCGTTGTCGTCATCGTGGTCACAGTCGTCTCCGAGGCCGTCGTTGTCCGAGTCCAGCTGTGAGCTGTTGGGGATGTCGGGACAGTTGTCTCTGGTGTCCTGGTGTCCGTCTCCGTCCCTGCAGGGGTTAAATGAGGGAACTGGGTCTCACTCGGTTAAAGAAGTTTAAAACATTCAGGAAGTTTTAACTACGCAGCTGAACCTTAAACACTTGATGTTTCCTTCAGGAGGTTTCCGGACTGTCAGCCCAACAGCAGACAGAAATAAAATACAGTTTTTCACACTTGATGATGACTTGACTGTTACGTACAGGTGACATAAAAGTATAAGCTATTATTTTTTTAATCTACTCCTCTGAAACTTTTTCAGGTTTTCTTGATGTTAAAAACACTCAACAACTTCTGTTTGATGCTGCAACAACCTGAGGTTATATCAAACTAAAAATGTACTGTTTTATATTTAGAAGAGAAATGATAGCTGGTTGGGTAATGACCGAAAGAACGAGATCACGGATACAAGCGGCCGGAAAGTTTTCTCTGCAGGGTGGCCGGGCTCAGCCTTAGAGAGAGGGTGAGGAGCTCGGACATTCAGGAGAGACTCAGAGTAGAGCCGCTGCTCCTCCACATCGAGAGGAGTCAGTTGAGGTGTTTCAGGCATGTCCTGCTGGCAGGAGGCCCCCGGGTCGACCCAGGACACGTTGGAGAAAATATGTCTTCAATCTGGCCCAAAAACTCCTTGGGGTTTAGCTGGAGGAGCTGGTGGAGGTGACCGGGGAGAGGATGGTCTGGGACTCCCTGGTTGGGATGCTGGCCCACGACCCAGACCCGGATAAGCAGAAGAAGATGAGACGAAATGAGCCTTTAACTGAGTATCAGTGTGTGTCACATCCTACAGGATGTGATAAACCTGAGGAAAACGTTAGGAAGGTAACTCATTTAACTAGAATGTTCCTGAAGAACAGACCCGTCTACTTAGAGCACTGGATGACACAGAAAACTGCAGAACTCTGGATTTTTGTCCACTTTAAAGGTGTGGTTTACTCATTTTTTTAATACGTTTGCAGTGTTCTCTAGTGTAAATCAATGCCTTATGAGTCATTTTTATAAAGAAAAAAGCTATGATGCTTCTGTTCTCTGATGCAGAAGTTTGCTGATTTACAGTTCTGCTTGAAAAGGATTCCTCATTATTATTAATGATATGCACACCCTTCACTTCTGATTGGATAACAGTAGTGTGTTTACATGCACATCAGAAAACCTAACTATTGCCTTAGATCGACTGAAGTTGTTTTTTAACGCATGTAAACACGTTGAAGTAGAACTGGCTCTAATGGAGCTGAAGCTCCCAGATGATGCGGTTGTAGCTCGATTTCATTTACATGTAAACTCAGTGGAGCTGAGACCAGCTGGACGCTGCTCTTCTGGGATCGCGGCAGCGGCTTTACAAACAAGAAGAGGGCAGCAAAAACAAACGCCAGTGCAGGGTACACGAGGAGCAAATTCATGTCCGATGGAATTATTTAAAACAAGCGATTTTAAGAAAACAACCGGCAGAACGCAGACATGAAAGGGTGCATATCGCCACCGAACGCACCACTGGAGCCATGGAAGAGCTGCTGCTAGCTGAGTGGGGCAAACTTCATTTGAGTGTTCAGTTTTCTAATGTACATGTAAACTAGGATAAAGGCTCCCAGTTCATTAACATAAAATCGACCTAGATCGACTTAAAGATGAGCATGTAAGCACACTGCTCTCTCTCCTCCTCACTGCAAAAAAACCCCCCATGCCTGTGGGGCGGCGCGAGCTAAGAGATGGGCCAGACCATGTATGCAAATTCGCGTTGTGACGTAGATCTGTGAGGTTTTTCAAATCCTAGTGTTTCAACCTGAAACTTCTATCAGAAGTTAACGCTGGAGATCCATGTAGAAGACTGTTTTCATGTTCAGCCTGCATGAAAAGCTCAGAGTGGCCAAAATTAATCAGAAAAAACATGAAGAAAATGGTTTTTAAACCACACCTTTAACCTAACGTGACTCTCATGTCTGTAGGGCCTCCAGTTCACCCAGAAATACCCCTAAAGGTTCAGGATACCCAATAGTTTCCATTAAAACTCATCAAACGTAACCTGTGATTTGACCAAAAACATGTTCGTCTAATGTCTGGTGACCTGTTTGAACTTTGACAGGAGTTTCTAGGTGGGAGTGTGTCAGAGTGGTAACCTGCCCAACAGTTTACAACAGGATCTGAAGGCTTCTCCATTCATTCCAATCTAATTGTTTCAGTGTGTTTTTTTGGTAATTACATCCCATTAAACCTCAAAACACTAATAAAAGATACAGCATACATCACAGGACCGAGCCGCTCGATTGGATGGTTAATTTGTGTGGGCAGAACTGATGTCGACCAGGGGAAAGTGTTGGTGTGTGTGTGTGTGTGTGCGTGCGTGTGTGTGTGTGTTTCAGACGTACGTGTCCAGGTTGGTGTCACAGACGTCTCCCACCAGGTCATTGTCGACGTCCGTCTGAGGAAATCGGGTGAGACGTTAATGAAGACCTGTGACCTCTGGTGACCTCTGACAGCAGAGATTTATTTGAGCTGCAGCTTCTTTCTTCCTCCAGTTTAATAAATAATTATTTATGAGAAGCTTCAGGTCACAGATGAAAACATGTTCTCACATTTTAAAGTTTAAATGACGATTTCATCTAAAACGTTTGTGCTTCGAGTCTCTTTAAACTTGTACATTAAAGCATCAGGTTTCTCCAGCATCACTTCAGGGGCTCCCTGCTATTATAAATATTAAGACATGAGTTAACCTTTTCTATTTTCCTTGTGAACCTTTTCTATTTTCCTTGTGGAAAATGAGTTGATCCACGTGATTAGAGTGAAAAATATCAGAGCTTGCCTCCTAAACAGCAGAGAAAACTAACTGCTTTAAAACAGGAATGGCAGCAGAAGAAGAGTTGAGTCTATCAAAGGTCCATTCTTCATAAAAGACATACGTAATGGATCAGATTTCATCAGTTAAACGACGTCATGATCTGATGTGTGTCAGTAAACATGGTTACTGCTGTCACCACACTGGATTGGCTGAGCAGGCGGTAGGTTCACCTCTGACCACACAGTCGTTCATAAGACAAGTCTGAGTCGAGTCTAGGCTCTGCAGCTGAAGTGTGACTCGAGTTCCCATCAGTTAGAAAAGCTCTCTACAAGTACAACAGGACATTTACCATCTGCTGAATCAGATTTTGCAACTCAGCTCGACTCTGGACCTGTTCTGAACTGGACTTGTTTTTATTTTGTGCTTTGAGATGAGTTCCGTTGTTACCTGGAGTTATATAAATCAGGTGTTCTACCTGTGTGGGGTTACTGAGTTCAGGACAGCTGTCACAGGCGTCTCCCACGCCGTCTCGGTCTCTGTCCGTCTGCATCGGGTTCGGTACCTTTTGACAGTTATCCAGAACGTTGGGAATCCCTATACACACACACACACACACACACCACACACACACACACACACACACACACACACACACACACAACACTAAGCATTTTATGCCTTTAAGTTGAGATGAATGAGTTTTAGGCTTCAGAGAACGACCTTTAGGGTAAAGTGTAGTTGCACAGGATGAAATTTAAAACTGTTTAATGAACACATTAAACAGATGATAGAGTTATCAGTGGCGCTGCTCCTGTGGATGATTGGTTTTCTGTTAGAATAAATTTAGAACCATCCAGACTTCAGTTCTAGTTCCTGTAGTTCCTCCTCTCTGCCAGCAGGTGGTGGTAGAGGTTTGTGTTTATTTTCGGAGTCTGGTTTATTGTGGTGGAGGAGTTCGTTTCCGTCATAGTGGAGGAAAACATTTAAGAGATGTTTTGGTTTTTATAAAGTGGCTTCTATTAGTTATTTATCTACAGGAAGGCCCACACCCACTGGTGACATCACTCAAAGTGGGCGGAGTCTACTCTCTAGAAACAGGAAGTAGTTCTCTGACTGGAGCGATCCTCATGTTTAGTCAGATCAGGAGAGACGCTGCTGCTGTTTAGACGTAGAAGTTTTAAATCTTGATGACTCTCACCGTCTCCATCGATGTCCTGGTCGCAGGCGTCTCCCTGTCCGTTGTTATCCGTGTCCTTCTGGTCGCTGTTGGGGACGGTGGGACAGTTATCACACGAGTCTCCAAACGAGTCGCTGTCCGAGTTCTGCTGGTCTTTGTTGGGGGTCAAGCGGCAGTTATCCTGAGAGAGACATCATATGATCACATGACCCCCTAGTCACAGACATCTAAACATTTAATACTTTCTATAATCAGTGTAAAACGTCATAATAAACTCTACTTGTTGATTATTTTACTTTATATTCTGCTGGTAAAGGACTGGAACAGCTTCTGAGAACTGAATGCTTTAAACTAAAGGTTTGGCAAAAATAAACGATCTGTAAATAACAGAACAACATGTGTAGTGATTCATAACAAGCAAATAAAACAGACTAAAGAAAATGTTAGTGCTACTATGAGAAGTGTGTGTGGGAGTGATAATGGATAATAAAGGTTATTGTGAGGCTCACGTTGATAAAGTAAACCAAAATGTCAAAAACAAGAAGTATTTATTAACTTATCAACTTTACAATTATTTACTGGTAGCTTTAGAAACTTCTGGTCTTTAGAATCCAGGGTGAGACGGCGCGGTACCTCGTGTCTCTGTGGCTACAGGTTTCTGACTGAGTAACCTGGTCTGGTCTGCTACAACCCAGCATGAAGACTTCACCGATTCAGATCCATTCAGTGTGATTTGTTTTGACTTGATTTATTTGGATTTGAACTCCAACCTCCACGTTCTTGATGCCGTCTCCGTCTGCGTCCTCGTCACACTGGTCTCCGATCCCGTCGTTGTCTGCATCCTCCTGACCGGAGTTTGGAGTGAACACACAGTTGTCCTGATGGATCAAGAACACACACACACACACACACACACACACACACACACACACACACACACACACACCCACACACACACACACACACACACACACAGACATCTTTACTGTAAAATTCTTTAGAATATTCTGATGGTTTAATAAAAACCTGACTCAGGAGGTTGTTTTAGTGAATCTGGATGTGAGGATGACCTTCAGCGTCTCTCACCTGTTTGCAGTGTTTGTCGTTGTCCATACAAGGCAGGGATCGGTCCGGGTAACCGTCGATGTCTGTGTCCACCCCACAGGTGTGTCCGTTCCCAGCCCAGCCCACGTTACACTGAAAACACACTGACAGCATCACTCTAAACATCACTCAAACACAGAAAAATAAACACAATGACTTCAAAAAACTGAAGTAGAAGGAATTAAAGTCTCTGATTGAAAAAAGGAAGAAATGAAAACTTCAAACACTTTAACAGACAGTTGGTGACTTGTTTGTGGTATTTCCTCTACAGAGGTGGATTATCGTGGAACGACCTACCAAGCTACCAGAAGCTAAGTGACGGACTGCAGCGTCCACCCTGCAGCTCCCAGACCGTGAGACCAGTCATGGATCTCCATGTGGTCGTTTCATGTTTGTAACCAAGTACCCCAGTTCAGTCGTTCAAACCCCACCCCCTGAAGCCACCGCTACCATGGACGGTGAATACTGACCGACTGGCTGCACTGCTGGGTCATTTTCTGACTCCATCTCACCTCCACACTCTGTAAACCACTCTGGGTTGCCAGATACTCAACGTTATCCTGCACAAAAGTCCATAAAAACCAGCCGCAAAACAAAAACCTGCCCAAGCATGAGTATAGACACTAATCCTAAAAAGACCCCCAGACACCTCACCACGGTCCCCAGGTCCCCACTATTTGAGAAGCACTGCATTAAATCATATTAGTGACCTGAGGGCTGATTTAGAAGACTGATTTTTTGCTGTGTCAAGTTGAAAGTTGGTTTTTAGTTTCATGAAGAAGGCTCAGCTTTAGCCCAGTTGGATCACCATGGTAACAGACGCTTAACCTGCTCCAGAGCAGGTGAGGAGTTCAGAGTTTGACCTGTTCACTGATACTTTTCTTTATAATATCCATATAAATACATTAAGTATATAAAGGAGCAGAAGAGCCTGACACACTCACCCTACAGGCGACCTCTCCGTTCCTCTCCATGGTGCAGTGGCCATTGGTGTCACAGGGGTTGAAGGTCAACGCAGCACACGACTTCCTGGGGAAGCATCCTGATGTTTGGTTGCCAAGGAAACCAGGTTTACAGCCTCCACATTTATAAGAACCCTGAGGCAGAAGACATCAGAGCAGTTACCACTTCACAACCACCAGGAGGCGCTGTTTCATCAAAACCACCGATTCCAGATCAGATCTCAGTTTTATTTAGAAGAAAGCTTGTTTTAAAGCATCCGCTAAATCCAGTTAGGACTGGATCTGTTCTGCCCATCAACTCTGGCTCATCCCTTCAGTTTAGGAGGCTCTATCTGTCTGAGTGATTCAGAGGTCAGTGACTTAACAACAAAACTAATCAGTCAAACAGGAGTTCTGGGTCGGATCAAGAATTCTGGACCAGATCAGGAGTTCTGGTCTGGTTCAGGAGATCCAGACTTTCTAATAAATTCCATTAAAACCAGTAAACTTCAGCTGTTCTCTGCAGCACGTTTAGAGGTAGGGGAACCGGTTAGAACCAGACCTGGACTCACCACGGTGTTGATGCAGACAGAGTTCGATACGCAGGCGTCAGGGAGATCTACACACTCATCGATATCCACACATTCCTGAAAAGACACACAGATTCCCACAGGAATGATTAGATCCAACATAACTTTATAAAGTTCTACATCCGGTCCTCATTCCTGTCACCGTGACAACGGGAGGCGGTTAGGGAGCTGTTAGAGGATCCAGCAGCAGCATGGGTCTGAAAACAGTTTGTAACGGGGAAGTTTTATGATGTGCATCATAATGATTTATAGAGCGCTGTACACTCCCCAAAGCTCTGTACAACACAACACCCATTCACACACTGGTAAACCACATTTTGTTGCCTCAGCTGCTCTGGGGCACACTGACAGAGGTGGGGATGCCATGCACCGGCGCCCTCCAGGTCCCTCTGACCACCACCAGCAGACAAGGTGGGTGAGGTGTCTTGCCCAAGGACACAACGACAATGTAACCCAGCCAGAGCTGGGATTGAACTGGCGACCCTCCGGATGCCAGAACAGCCGCTCTACCAACTGAGCTACACGCCGCCCACAAGATGGACTGTGGAAACTATCGCCCTGTGAGTGTACTCAATCTGGATTATAAATGATTTACCTCTATAGTATGTAAGTCTAGAACAGATTTTACCATTGATCATAAACAACGATCAGACTGGCTTTATTAGACAAAGGCAGGCACAAGACAATATCAGAAAGACACCTTTGATTATGAAGCATGTCAGGAAATACCAATGCTTAATACTTTAGTAAAAAGCTTAGACGCAGAAAAGCTTTTGATTCAGTAAGATGAGAATTTCCTTATCAAGTAATGGCAGCATTTGGTTTCCACCCTGATGCGATTAAGATGTTTTCCGCACTGTACAATGAACCCACTGCTAGGATAAAAATCAATGTAGATCTATCAAAATGTATTATGTTAGAAAGAGGAACTCGTCAAGGCTGTGGAGCATCAGCACTACTCTTCTCCCTTTTCATAGAACCTCTATGAGACAGACCACAGAAATTAAAGGGCTTACATTAACGGTTGTGATTCAAAGGTTGGCTCTATTTGCAGATGACACTCAGAACCAACTCAGTCACTTTCAAAGTTATTGAACATGTTAAATGAATATGGCTCTTTTTCAGGCTACAAATTTAACATGAATAAAACTCAGGTACAACCCACCTACTAAGACTGAAAAGATGTACAAGTGACTTTAAAAGGGAGAAGAGAGGGGAGGAGGAGGAGGAGGAGGAGAAAGGGAGGGGAGGATCAGAGGGAACGATACTGGAGACACTTGTTTCTGTGTTCTTTTTTCTGAAAAATGTCACAGTTGGGAAGACTATATTTTATTTAGAATTAAGAAGAAACAACGAGTATTTTCGACCTCTATTACGGGCCTTTGGATAATGAAAGTACAATGTGTGTGTGCGTGCATACATATACATATATATATGTATCTTTTCCCTCCTCTTTCTCTTCTAATCCTGTATATATATCCTTGATTATACTTATGGAGGTTATCTCGGTCAGATTGTTCTACTGTCTCCAATGTATGTGAATTGTTGAAAATTAATTAATAAAAAACTAAATTACAAAAAAAAAAAACAGATAAGTTTGACCCAACTCAATTTGGGGTGGGTGTGATTCAAAGATAGGAGGAGTGGGTAAGATTTATGACGGTAGGAGAGGGAAAACAAGGGGCAGACTGACTGAATGTGCTGAGGGCGGGGCATTTCTTCTGTAGAGTAATACCTCTGTATTAATACATAATAAAGCTTGTTAAATAAAATAAAGAAAGAAAGAAAAGATGTGCAAATGGAAATGGGATTCGGACAGCGTTAAGTACTTTGGTAAAGTCCTGACAGAGGATCCGTCTAAGCTGTTTGAAGCCATATGGACCTTTAATTTTGAAAATAAAATCAGATCTACAAAGGTGGAATAATGTCCCATTTCTGAGTCTGCACACAAGGGTTGAGTCGATCACAATGAAGGTTCTCCCTTGATTCATGTGCTCAAAAACACTTTGATGAATGGGATAGAATACTGTCAAAAAAACAAAAGGGTTAGAATTAAATATTGAACAATGCAGTTAAGGAAGGAGAAGGGAGGAATGGGCCTCGCCTGGAGTATTACGACTCTATAAAGTGGAAGAACTGTCCAGAATGATGTGTGCCTACGATTCAGAGTTTAAACCAAATGCTCTGGATAGGACGTTCATAAGTTGGATCTCTAATGGCCTTACTACCTATTACTCATTTCTCCACAAGGGGGCATTCTTGAGTTTTGAATCAATTCAAAATAAACACGGTTTTGGGTCAACCACCTTGTGTAGGTCAGGTTGTTTTTTCCTTGAAACTCTAACAACTTCTGTTGTGACCACACTGTAGTTGATTTTTATTTGTATCTAATTATACTGATATTATTCTAAGGTCTCCTCATGAAGACTTTATGATTTCTTTACTGTTTGATGTGTAGAATTAGACCTAAGAGCGTGAAAACGTTCACAGCTCTGTGTTTTGGAGGGCAAACATCAAGGTGGGTTGTAATTGAGTGTTCTAATGACTTTTCTCTATGATTATGATTATGATGCTGCTAGTTTGTCAGCAAACAGCAGCATCATCTCCAATCTGGCTACTGCTCTGGTCAGAAGAAAACTTCCTTTAACTCATTTGTAAACCTGAGACTAAATTCCCAGTGACCTTAAAAAAACTGCTAATTCAATCAAAGTGTTTTAGAACTGATCCTTAAATGTCTGACCCTTTTCATTAGCTAGACTTCTGAGTAAAATCTCCCCGAGTGTCTGACCTGTCTGTTGGTCTTGGCGTAGTCCAGTCCAGTTCCAGCCAGTGGCGCCCCCCACAGACCTGGAGGACACGGCTGACAGCTGAACCCCCCTATCGTGTTCACGCAGGCTTCAGGAGAAAAACATGGCTGGAGGTCACACTGAGGAGACAGCAGGTCATAGGGTTAGGGTGGGTCGGTGTGTAACGTTGTGTTGACGTTGTGTAACTTTATGTTGACATTGTATAACGCTGCATTGACGTTGTATAAAGTTGTCGTGTACCTCGTCAATGTCGGTGCAGTGCGTCCCGTTCCCAGTGGTTCCAGGTGGACAGGGACCACAGGTGTATCCTGGGTAATGCTGACTGTCCATGCAGGACACGCCCTTGTAGCAGGGGTTGGGGGAGCAGCGGGACCGGGGCTCATGGAAACCTGCAGGGACAGAGGCTGGCTTCAATCAGGTCCTCAGGTCTGACCCTCAGATGTCCTTTGAAGACAGATCTGCTGACTCACCACAAACCTGACACTCCAGGATGGTGTTCCTGATCAGAGACATCTCCTTTACCTGAGGACAACCACAGAGACAGAGATCAGCTGACTGTCCACACATCCCTTTCTCTCACCTGTTCTTGATGTCTCCCCTCCAGCCTTTCTGTCTCACCTGTTCTTTATTGTCTCACCTGTCCTCTGTCTCACCTGTTCTCTGATGTCCTGACGCAGCTCTCCCAGGATCTGGTTGAAGATGATCAGCTGACCAATCAGAGCCTTGGTGTGTTCACCTGACCACAGATCAAACAAACATGATGTCCAATCAGAGATCAGAATGCAGGAGAACTGAGATTATTGACGATCAGATGAACTCTCACCCAGGATGGAGTGGACCTCTGCATTCACTGAAACAAACAAACAAACAAACATACAGGTGTTATTGTTGACGTCGCTCACGATTCTACCGGGTCAGCGGTGCTGATCCATGTGAGCTCACCTGAGCTGTAGGCCGAAGAGTCTCCTTGGAACGGACAGTCGGTCAAAGCTCCAGCCTTCGCCATGCTGCCACCTAGAGCCAGGCGGAGGGACTCCACTGCTCCCTGAGACAGAGGGGGGATTGGTTAACAGAACCAGAACCAAATAGGTCCAAAAGAGACCAGAACCTGTCTGCTCAGTCAAGGAGACTTGGATCTAACAACAGCTGATTCCTAACCCCAGAAAAACCCACCCGTGTTCCTGAGTTTTCATTTAAAACTCCTTATCCTCACCTACTTCTTTAAATAGTCCCCTAATGTGGTCATCCTGACTCCTCCGTAAAGGGCTGGGAATTAAAGTTCTCACACCAAACCATCTTTCTTCTCCAACCATCCAGGATGAAATCTAGTTTTTTCTTTTTCTAACTGCCTACACAGCTACCGGTAATAAACAGGGTTGCACATAACTAGTCCGCCAGTGTGCATGTGCACCCCTGATCCGTCTGCCCAAATATGCCTTTGTGGACCGGAGCTACACGTGGAACTATGTTTAGGGACTCTTTATCTTGCAACACCTAAGTGTGTGTTGCTAATGAGCCTCCCCAATAGAACTGGTTCATGCTGTTCTGCTCTCTGACATTGTTTTAAATAAAGAGTCGTTCTGTTTCAGCCAGCGACTGAGTGTCGTTCAATAGTGACTCACAGCTTCAAGCGTAACAGGTGCTTTCACGGTCCTGATCGCACAGTGACCTATAAAACTCTGCGTGCACACAGATCCACGCAATTCTGCTTTATAAATCGCTCCCTTATGTAGAACTGTGCTCAGCTGTTTTTGGATCAGAACCCACCTCCTATACACCCACAGTTTGCCATATATGGTCTATATACTGTATATATATATATTCACTGTATACATATGGTGACACTTCTGGCTCCTCGTGTCGTTTTAAATCCAGATCCTTCAAATTTAACATGTTTTCTGTTTTACACCATAAACAAAGCAAAACAAGTTTTCCATGTTGATGTTCCTCTCTGACCTGGAGTCGGGCGTATGACTTCTGTCCGTGTCTGATCTCCACCATCTCCGCCTCTCTGGGCAGGGGAACCAATGGTGGCAGGCCGTGGCTGGAGTCGGCCAATCGGCAGTCAACGTAGAGCTCCACCTGCATGTTGTTACGCTGAAGTCCACCGAGTCTCACGATGACAGAGTGAGTCCGGCCGTCAGCCAGGTTGGAGTTCTGCAGGTTCACCGTGTGCACCTTCCCATCAGCTTTCACGTACCGGACCAGAACTGAAGACGGAAGGCTTTGGTGTTACTCTGATTCTCTGAAGATCAAATCAGTCTGATTACAAAATACTGAAGATCTGTGTGTTAGTGATGGAGACGATGGTCAGGTCTGACAGGAACTAATGGGGTTTGTTGGACTTTTGTCCCACATCAGCGGCTGTAGGAGAGGAGGAGCTTCATGAGCTCCTCTGAGAGCTGAGAGAGAACGAAGGAGAAAAACCCAGAGGACGATGGAGAGAACAAGGAGAGGAGGAGGAGAAGGAAGAGGAGATATGAAGGTATCATTCTGAACTTGTTCACCTACCCGGGGTCAAAGGTCAAAGGGCACTCTGAGTGAAAACACAAACACATGTCAGGTTAGGAGCTCTGGACTCAGATTCTAGTGGTTCAACACCATCCATCATCATCAGGTGACACCACAGAACCAGGTCTCCGAGCGGGTCCAGGTGACACCACAGAACCAGGTCTCCGAGCGGGTCCAGGTGACACCACAGAACCAGGTCTCCGAGCGGGTCCAGGTGACACCACAGAACCAGGTCTCTGAGTGGGTCCAGGTGACACCACAGAACCAGGTCTCCGAGCGGGTCCAGGTGACACCACAGAACCAGGTCTCCGAGCGGGTCCAGGTGACACCACAGAACCAGGTCTCTGAGCGGGTCCAGGTGACACCACAGAACCAGGTCTCTGAGAAGGTCCAGGTGACACCACAGAACCAGGTCTCTGAGCGGGTCCAGGTGACACCACAGAACCAGGTCTCTGAGCGGGTCCAGGTGACACCACAGAACCAGGTACCTGACCTGAAACTCCTGATCAGAACCAAAGAGGTCTGTAGGATCAGAACTTTCCACTAATTCATTTTAATAAATCAACTATTTTAGTGTTTAGACCTCATTCTTTATATTTTGAGCAATAAATGTGAACATTTTACTTCCAGATGTTCCAGAGCCTTCAGACCTTCTGTTTCCATGAAACGTTTTGCTGAGTGAAACTTTCAAACCACTCTGTGTTTTTATGGAAACACTCTCCAGACCTGCTGCATCGCCTCGCACACATTTACCCAGAATTCATCCTGACAGATTTAGGACCTGTGGAAACTTGCAGGTTTCCAGCAGAGTTTGACATAAAGAGATTTGGACCAGAACGTTTCCACCAACCTTTATTGATCTTCCCCATGACGGCGATCTCCAGGTACTTCCTGTTGTCCTGCTTGCTGTAGAGTCCAAACAGAACCCCGCCCAGCTTCGATGGCAGCCGGAACGTCGACGCCACGTAGATGTCACTGAGCGCGCTCAGACCTCCAGACAGCTTCTCCACGGCCGCCACGCTCTGCTTGGAGTCCTGAAGACCCAACACGTCGATCACTGGGAGAAGGACAACTCAGGTTCACGTCTCGGACCAAACAACAAGACTTCAGGTGTTCCTACCTTTAGCATCTGAGATACAGCAGGTAAAAAAAGAATCAAACACGCCACCAGCTCTCTAAGTAGATCTGTTTCTAGAGGTTCTGTTGATATAAAATTATCATTAGAATTGAAGGTTCCAGTGAACTCTGTCAGGACCAGAATCAGGAAGTGGTAAGAACATAGTGAGGTGTTCAATATTTGTTTAACCTGCTGCTTGAATCAACAAACCTGCAAAAAAAAAAAAAAAACCTCAGAAAAATAAAATGATTACAGGATAGAGTGAATAAATCAGGATAGAATACATGTGATGTCACTTAGAGCTGCTGGACACCAACAGCTCAGTGACTTTAATCTGTTTGGTTCTCCTTCCTGCTGCTTTCTGGCACCTGGATCAGACTCTGAGCTTCTGTGAAAATGACAAGTTAATTACAGCAGAACCTGAAGGCAGCAGAACTTGGACCCGTCTGTCCTGCAGGGAACCACAAACTTTTTTAAAAACCATCTGCAGCTGTCAGACTGTGGAAAATCCTCCCGTAGGTCTAAAGCTTTAAGTGGTCCGACTAGACCCAGACAGCTGCACACTTCCTGGCATTGCCTGCCCCCCCCCCTTTAAAAAATCATCTCCAGGATTTCTCTGAAACATGAACCTGGAGTGGCAGACTGGGATCCTGAGGCAGAACCTGGACCTGATTAACGGACTTCACTGACTGCTTCAGACACAAAAACAGCTGATTGAGCTGAAGTTCTGCAAAGCTCTCAGTCTCTAATCAGAACCAGAACTCAGCTGGACTGGTTCTGATGGCCAGGGGCGTCAGACTGGGGGGGTTTAGGGTGCTGAATACCCAGGACCCACTGCAATAAGGGGACCTCAAAACGCCTCTGATAGAAAAGGATTTTTTTATTCTAATAAATAAATGTCATAACAAAATGGACCCTGGCTGAATGAAGTTGCTGAGAGAATTAAATTGATTTAACAACAATGATGGAGTTTCTCTGAGACCCATCACCCCTCTAAACCTGTGAATAATGGTTGGGAGGTGGGGGGTGTTTGCTGGTGGTGCACCAGCCGTATGAGGCTCGTCAGTGTGTGATCACAGGCTGCATCATCAACAGCACTGGTCTGCAAAGGAATGTTCAGGCAGAGGGGCCTGCTGCACGTGCACGACATCTGGTGTGCACGCGCCCTGGTGCACCAGTTATGTGTATATACCAGTATATATGGTGTGTGTATGCATATATATATATCTGTACTGAAGGCCCTGGTCTAATTAACAGCTCACCACTGATAAGGCCAATACCCACTGGTGACATCACTGAGAAGAGGTGGAGTCTCTAGAAACAGGAAGTAACCCTCTGACTGGAGCAATACTATCTCTACTGATCTGACTAGCCATTCTGGTCAGAGGACTACTTCCCATTTCTAGAGACTCCACCCCCTCTCAGTGATGTCATCAGTGGGTGTGGTCCTCACTGTGGATAATAACTGATAGATGTCTCTTCAAAATGACCAATCATCCCTCAAACCCAGTTTGAGCTGATATCAGCAGCAGTTCTGTGTGAACTTGGTTCTTGGTTGTGAACTGTGCTTTATTTTGACAGGATTAATAAATAATAATAATTATTATTATTATTAATTCACCAGCATCAAAGTGATTCCTCCAATAGTCTCTGATAGAACTCCTGGTAAAAACACTGTGGATATGTTAGCTCTTTCTCTTTGATCAACCAAGACTTCTTTAATATCAATGGATTTGTGATGATGTCAGGACTGTAAAGATGATGTCATCACTAGATCTGAACATCAGCAACTGATGAGCCATCCTGTTACAAAGGGTTAAAACAGAGGAGGTGAAGATTCCAACCTTAAGGTCATAATGAACGATTAATAAGGTCTTATTAATAGTGTTATTAATAATAATAATAATGTGTTATTAATCATATTAAGGTGTTATTATATGACCTGTTGGAGCAGCTATCTGATTTACTGTCTCATAAAAAGTCTGCTGCACTGTGATGTTTTCTGTAAAGTTTTATTTTATATGTGAAGGAGGTTAACCCTGACAGCTGAAGTTACATTATTATGTGATTGATTATTATAATAACCTGTAACCAGACTATCTGGAAACCCTTTAACCTCTAATGGACTTTATGAAGTCAGTCTCAGCTCAAACATGAATCTGATTTAAAATCTGCTTTTTCTGGACTGATCCGTTAAAGCGACGAGAATAAAGGAGGTCACCACCTGCAGGGGTCAAAGTTCACATGCAGCCTAATATTCAGTAATAGGTTCCAGTCTCCTGAACTCCAGCTCGGCTCGGTTCTGTTACCTTGAACGTCTCCTGCTCCGTCCGGGACTCCAGCCGTCAGCTGGGCGCAGATAACCGACAGCAGAACCGGGAAGCTGCGACCCATCCTGGACCGGGAAGGGGAGTCCAAACCGCGGGTTCTGGTTCCAAACCAGGAGGGTCCAAAGCTGTCAGCTCGGAACCGAATCAGAACCGGAACTCTGGGGGTTCAAGGTGAGTCCAGACCGGAGGACCGGCTGGGTCCAGACCGAACTAACTGCAGCCCGAACCGGACTAACCAGGAACTACGGTCCGTACGGCTCACGAGCTCCGCTGAAACTGCTGCTGGCGCGCGCTCCGCTCGGCTCCGGCAGGCTCGTGCGCGCGGGCGGGATGCGAAGGCGCGCGACGGGATGCTTGATCAGATTCACGGAGACAAAAAAGTTTATGATTTAGAAAAAATAGAGTAAAAATATTATTATTTATATCACGACCCTGCAGGGCGCGTGACCTGATTTGATCACGTGAACGGTTTCAAAAGTTTTTAAAAAATGTATCAGGGAGTTAAACATAAAAAATAAAATATATATAAAACAACTAAAATATGAATGAACCGCTTTAATGAGGTGGGTTTGGTCTAATTTCACTTGACTTTTATAAATGTTTGTACTTTTTAACTTTCTTAAAATCTCATTACATTTTTCTTTCTTTGATTTTTTGTAAAAGTTTCAGGATTCTGTTACAAATGAAGATGATAGGGTCACGTGACCTGTAACAGGGTTCAACTCAACCAGACAAGCCTGAATAATTAAATAATTAATTTAAAATCTAGTTTTGTTAACCTATTACTAATGCTAAAACAAATACATAATGATCAATTTTTAAAAGCAGTTTTTTCTCCATTTTGTCACATTTGGTTCCCCCAAATAAGTTTAGCAGCTCTTCATCTGAAACAGGAACTGAGGTGGAAAAGATCTTCAGTTTGAACAGGAAGAAACTCAAGACGCAAAGAAAGATCAGAAGGATCAGACACACAGTCAAAATCAAGTCCAAGCTCTATTGAGTTTCAGATTCTCCATGACCTAATTAGTGACCTCATCAGTGACCCCTATGACCTCATTAGTGACCTCATCAGTGAACCATATGACCTAATCAGTGACCCCATGACCTCATTAGTGACCTCATCAGTGACCCCTATGACCTCATTAGTGACCTCATCAGTGAACCATATGACCTAATTAGTGACCTCATCAGTGACCCCCTATGACCTCATCAGTGACCTCTATGACCTCATCAGTGACCCCTATGATCTTATTAGTGACCTAATCAGTGACCCATATGACCTCATTAGTGACCTCATCAGTGACCCCATGACCTAATTGGTGACCTCTATGACCTCATCAGTGACCCCCTATGACCTCATCAGTGACCCATATGACCCCATTAGTGACCCATATGACCTAATTGGTGACCTCTATGACCTCATCAGTGACCCCCTATGACCTCATCAGTGACTCCTATGACCTCATTAGTGACCTCTATGACCCCATCATATTTCTGACTACAACATAAAAGCCTGACACTTCCAGTCCATGTTTTAGAACATCTTACTTTCAGAACCTTGAAAATGCCACATCAGATTTATAGAATGAGGACTGGTAGCGCCACTGCCCCAAATCAACTCAAGATGCAAACTAAAACATTTTTATAGTTTTGAATTTGGTGTGGAAGTTAAAGGATCCTGATCTCTGAAGTCCTACCAGAACCCTGATCAGAGAACGTCTAGCATGTTCTGAAGCCCAGTAGAACCGTCCTCCTGCTGGAGTCTGTTAGCTGTGATGTCAGAGGGGAAGCGTGCACATCGGGCGTAGTCTCAGTGAAAGTCTAAGCTGGAAGTGATTCTTAGAATGAAATCAGTGGAACAAAGAAACCCCAGTCCTGCTCTGAAGGCCTGTCTCCTCCTGTTTGTTTCTGATCTGGGAGCGTTGCCGTAGAAACCTGCATTCAGCAGCAGGTGAGGGAGGTGATGGAGGGAGGCTCCTCCTCAGTCTGCAGGAGCAAGAAGACGACCAGAGTCATCGCTCTGCTTCCTCCGATCCAGCTGAATCTCCAGGTCTGGGTGTTTTGGTTCAGGTTCGGGTCCTGGTCCTGGTGCGGAACAGAGAGCAGAAAGAATTCAGCTCCACAAACTGCTTCCAGATCAGCTCATTAAGCAGCACATTAACAACAGGAGCAGGCCAGGATTCCTGTGTGGTGCCGTCATGTGCAGCTGGACGTCCCTCAAGGTCCAGACCGGGTCAGCACGGGCGGAGGCTCAGGATTGGGAGGGGGGGCTAACAGCTTCATGGGCAAATGTAACTTTTACTAAAATCAAACACTTTACAAGCATTTGAGGTTTTTCAGGTCCTTACAGGATGTTTGATTCTTTATTATTATTTTGGTTTGCTTTTCTTTACGACTTCAATACATTATTTAATTTTGTTTGAAAGAAAAATAGAAATAAACATAAATGAACCTTTATATGAACAGTACACACTAAAAAACTTGGACTTTTATATCAGGGTTGACTTGTATTTTAAAGTTGTTTTCATTCAGCTCTTTAACCTCCAAACCAAGAAAAAAACTATGAAAACATTTTTGTGTATTTTTGTTTGATTTGAGGCGATAGGAGTATAATCAGGGTTAGGTTAGACTAAAACACTAGGATTTTAATCACTTTGAGATGAAAACTGTGAGACGGATGAATGTTTCCAGAAGAGCCATGTTTTCATTAATACATTTATTGTGTTTTTATCAGGTGGAGAATCTGTTGAAGGCAGAAACAGTCAAACATAAAGCAGGTGTGACGCGTTGAGCCCGTCAGGATGCAGAACCTCATTAACAAAATAAAACCATCATATTAAAGGATTTGTTCCTGTTTTCTATTAAACAACTTGAGGTTTAACGGACTAAAAGCTGCAGGAAGTCACTCTGCTAGACGTCTGAGTGACTTCCTGTCTGCTCAGAGGCTCCTGCGGGCCCACAAGTCATTTTACAGGTTTCACACCGACGCCATCCCCGCAGCCTCCTTTGAGGACGTAAATCTAAAACTGTCCTGTCACGTTGTCCAGTCATTGTCAGCCGCCTCCGTCCTCCTCGTGGTCGTGGGATCCGATGGGCTCCAGGTCCGGTGGCTCCTCCAGCGCCCCCTGCTGGACGTGCTGGATGGACACCATGCCGGTCAGCAGGGCGTAGCTCAGCATGGCGCCCAGAGCCACCAGAGCCGACAGCAGCTGCTTCCTGCGCTTGTTGGGGACGTTGTCAAAGTCTCCACCGTCCGGCTGGGGGGGCACCTTCACGCCAGAACCTTCTACAATAAAATAAAAAGAATTATGAGCTGTGATGTTCCGACCTAAGGAACATCTACGACTGGACAGGACAGGATGGAGGATCAAACTTTTATTGTGCAACAAAATTTAAAATATTAGAAATTCCTGATTGAACTGAATTAATTTTGCTTATCAATCCAATTCTTTAACAATTCCCTTATCAATTCTTGAGTAGTTGTTAAGCGGCAAAAAAAAAAAAAGTTCTGCAGTCTTCTGCATCACAAATGGTGTGATTTGAGTGTGTGTCTGTTTTAATTCTATCTTTTAAAGTACTAGGATAAATTAAGTTATTGCTGTATAAAATAGGAATTACAGAGAGGTCTGATTGTTGATTAAATGTTAAAAGGGCTTGCCAAAGCAGCGAGAGCATCAGAGCGGCATGACGAGGTGAGGTTCAGAATCGGACGGCTCCTTCAGTCTCCTGAGTCGTCTCAAAGACTGCAGAGTGAGACTTGTGAAAAAGCGGAGTGGGGACTCGGCGTTTGTTGTGGGTTCGTCTGTAAACGCTGCCGTGGTTCCGTCAGGACCTCACCTCGTTAAGCCCCTCCGCTGCTCGCGCCGGGTTATTGTTCTGTTGGACCAGTGAGAGGTGCATAGAAGTCTAATTTCTCCGTGGGTGAAAGATTACTGACCAGCAAATTTTGGGAAAACCGGAAACAAGAGAATCGTTAAGAAGACTTGATAAAGTTAGAGGTTCTGATGGAATTGGTCTGTTGGAACCGGTTCTCGATTCCCACCCCTAATTGTGTCAGAACTTCTCTCTAATTAAATCATATTTTTCCTGATCTTTTTAATGGTATCTTATAATTAGTCGTTTTGCTGGTGGAACACAGGAAACAGAAGCACACTGAGGGACGAGGACAGCCATGACTTCCTGTCCTCAGGAGATTATTTAACTGGTGAAAACTACAGCGCCTCACCTCGTCCGTCTCTGGGGAAGTAAAGCAGCAGGATGTTGGAGCAGAAGTTGGTCAGGTTGTCCAGAGACTTCAGGTGCTGCTGCAGCTTCCCGTTGGGCAGTTTACATTTCAGGATGGGAGCCAGGTGTCCGAACACGTAGGCGTCGAGTGATGAAGGTCTGTGGGAAAACATGGAGCTTACGTTTACATCAGTCAGCATCGCAGGACCAGTCACAGAACCGATCCTGAGGCAGCAGGCTGCAAACCTTTATGTGACCTCCACAAAACTTAAACCTGAAATCATTTTTAGCCTCTTGTCATGAAGTTATTTGGTTACACAGCTGTTCATTCAAGCTTCCAGCTGGACCAGAGCATCGTTACTGGGTTTACAGTCAATAACAGGAGTTTAGGTTCTAATTTATTTCTATTTAATCCTCAGATGATTCAGGAGCAACAGACTGATATGTTTAAGACAGAGGAAATGACTAGAACCCTCTCTCTGCTGAGCCATCAATTCTACATGGATCAGGAGGTCTGGACTGGATCGGGGGTTCTGGACTGGATCGGGGGGTCTGGACTGGATCGGGGGGTCTGGACTGGATCGGGGGGTCTGGACTGGATCGGGGGGTCTGGACTGGATCGGGGGGTCTGGACTGGATCAGGGGGTCTGGACTGGATCAGAGGTTCTGGTCTTAACTTCAGTGCGGATGAACTTACGAGTCTCCAAAGAAGAACTTCTGGGACCCGAGTCGCTGTGACAGCAGGTTCATGCACTCTGCAGCATCACGGAACAACTGAAAAACAACAGAGAACAATTAAAACTCTGAATCAGGAGTAAGAGAACCGCTTCTCCCCATACCGGACTGGACTGGACCACAGCAGAACCTTGATTCTGTTGTAGATCTGCTGCTGGGTTTGGGTCAGGATTCTGTTCCATGACCCAGTTCAGTCCAACTTCAGCTGTCAGACAGACATTAGACTCTAAGATAGTTTGTTCCTAAGACGAGCTCATGGGGACTCATGAAGTCCTGTGGCTGCAGAACCAACACAAACCATCAATCCTCCACCGCCGTGCTGACAGCTGTGAGACTGAACCCAGTCTAAACCTACACATCCTTCACCTCCTTCTCCAGCTCCTCTCCAGCCTCCAGACTCTCGTCTCCTCTCAGCAGCCGTAGTTTCTCCAGCTGTCTGCCCTGCATCCGTCCAGGCAGGAAGAAGTTCAGAGGGAACGCCATGTGCTCGGCGTACCAGCGGCGAGTCACGTCCACGTAGTTCTTGGGCTCAACCCAGAAGGTGTAGATCTACAGAAGGTCCAAACAGATTCAGGAGCAGATCCAGGAAAACTGGCTCAGGTTCAAGGAGAACAGAACATGTTACCAGCGCCGGCATGAGCTTCTCCTCCATCAGGGAGATGAAGGCCAGGCTGTCGGCTCCCTCCTTGGCCGACAGATCGTAGTCGGCATTGTATTTCTGAAAAACACAAATAAACTCCATGTTGACCCAAATAAACAAGGAGACCTGGTTCCTGCTGCTCAGGTGAGCCAGGAAACGTTAAACAGCAGCAGGTGAAAAAATTGTTGACCACCGCCAGCAGGCAGGGAGGGGAAGTGTCTCCAAGGACACAACGAGGTGACCCAGAGCTGGGATGGAACCAGAGACGCTCTGGCTGCCAGACGACCGCTCTACCTACTGAGATACTGCCGCCGTGTGTGTGTGTGTGTGTGTGTGTGTGTGTGTGTGTGTGCACACGTGCTGTGAATACATCCTGCTGCCGAGGGGTTTTTCTCTCCTCTTACTTTACGTTTGATCAGTAATTTTTGAGCAGAAAAAGCATCTAATAACTGAAATGTAAACTTTGAGTCTCAAACTGAAAGCCTGAATTAACAAACCAACATCTGAATCACGTCATAGGACCTGGAGTTCAGGGTTAGATAAGTCAGTTAGAGAGGAAAGCCTGGATATGTTGAACTGGCATCGTAGTAAAACCCTCTGGAGGAGATAAAGGTGGCATTACTAAACACATCCACAGGCCAGAAAGACCCCAAGACAGAGGATGAAGAGGCTAATGTGACGATGATGAAGATGAATTCATCCCAGATGCTGCAGGAGGAAGATGGGAGGTGGCTGATGGGAATTAAAGACGGTTAAACTCTGCAACCGAGCGAGAAGCCAGAACACTTTCCTCCTCGGAGCTTCTTCAGCAGCTTTTCCCTCGTTGAGGTTTGTGAACAACCTACCGCAGTGAGAGCACACCGAGCATGCTGGGTAATCTGTTCCAGCTGCTGGTTAGCCTACTGACTGTGGCTGAGAGGTGATCTTCATGAAGCTGTGCTCAGAATCTTTACTGCTCATGCTGATTTGGACTGAAAAACTTATTTCAGTTTGAAGGTGATGGATTCACTCCTCCTCGTCTCTGATCAGCGTGACGGGAACACGTTAACAGGTTAAGATGTGAACAGGTTAACACGTGAACAGGTTAACACGTGAACAGGTTAACATGATCAGAGCAGGAGTTCCTCTCCTCACTGCTCAGTATTAAAACTGGATCCACGTCTCAGAGTCTGAGCCTTGTTCCTGCTCAGGTTTCACAGATTTATCAGCTCCGTTGGAATGTTTCTGCCTGCAGCTTCCTGCTGTTTCATGGGTTTTTCCAGTCGGCTGCAGAGCCTCAGTCAGAGACCCGACTGGGCAGGGAGGAAAGTTCTGACTGGGTTCCCTCCTCACGGTTCAGTCAGACGTTCTGTTTCAGCTCATCTCACCTTCCATCGTGTCCTGAGGAGTTTCTGGTTCAGCGAAGACTTTAAGTAAGTTAACCCTGAGTATAGTGAGATCCAGTGTTTCCCAGAGACTGAGCTAAATGAATCTGAGTTGGTCACCATGGTAACAGACTCTGAACTAAACCTGCTCCTGAAAGGTTCTCTTTCAGAATCCCTGAGTTTCTAATGCAAGTTTTAAACCTGATTTCCTGCAGCGACGTTAAAAGGTCACCAGGGTCATTCTATCAATTATAATGACCACACCCACCAGTGACATCATTCAAAGCAGACTGAGTCTCTAGAAACAGGAAGTAGTTGCCTGACTGGAGCAATACTCATGGCTAGTCAGATCAGGAGAGACACTGATGCTGAACGCCACTTCAGAATGACCCAAACATCCCTTTAAGATCATTTTAGTCCCTGTGGTTCCCATGGCGACTCCAAGTACCTGGGCTCTTTTGATGATGACTTTACATGAAGGCAAAGGATCAACTGATCACATTCAAATCAGCTGTTGTGGAAGTGAAAGCCCAAATCATTTGTTGAACCTTCGTTCTGATGAACTCTCAGTTTTAATAAACGAACAAAATCAAATCACGTTTTATTGGTTTGGACTTTATATTTTAGCTTGAATAGTTTATGAACTCAGAAACTTTACTCGAGTTAACTGCTTGTGTCTTTTTTCTCCTTAAACATTATATTAACTGAGTCGATAACATCCAGCAGACTTCATCTAGTTTGTTAGGAGGGAAACAGATTAACCACAGGCGTTACAGACAGGAGTAAAAGAGATGCTCTTCTTTTACTGGTAATGGAGGAGTTCACCTGTTTTCTGAGGTGGATGATGATGTCAGCAGGTCGCGATAGAGTTTCCCTCTGATTGGTCTTCAGAGCAGGAAGAGAACCTTTAAAAGATCAAAGAAAAACAAAAAAAACTGTCATCAGATGTAGTTTCTTCTTCTGGGGTGTAAACACCGACCACACGCACCGCTCGGACTCCTCCAGGGGTTGCAGATCTTACGAAGTTTTAGTGGAGCTCCAGCAAACTGAGCGTAGGCCTGAAACGAGACAACAACACAACATCAACACCACAGACTCAACAACCCAACCCTTCACCTGACTGCTCTTTATTCTAACAGTGAGTGATCCTGTTTGGGTGATTCTCTTTCAGGTAACAAACTGACTGACTGATTTTAAAGATGGCTGACAAGTCTTTCTTCTTCAGGTTGTGTTTGTAGCTGATCAGTCTGGATGACTTTAGTTCATCTACTTGCAGGTTTTCCTGAATGATCAATTTATTTTTCCTACTGAAGTATTGAATAGAACCGTGATCAGACCAGACCTTCAGCACGGACTAAAAACTGGTCACATAAGAACATTTGTTTTACTTCTAATCACCTCTGTATACCTGACCATGTAACCAAGGAGAGCAATTTTATGGGGCATTCAGGTACATCACGTAAACTCAACAATCCACTGATTAAAGCAGTCAGTTAAAGGAGAACAGGTCTTCTCCCCTGAGCTCTGTGTGACATAGCCTGATTCACAGAGTTAACCATAGCGATGGATGCAAAGATGAAAAGAGCTTGACCTCTGTTGACCCCGGTACCAGGGGTCAGCACTCAGCAAACAAGAAACAAATTTGATCCAACAACTGGCTTCACCTTCACCAACCTATACAAGCTGAATCTCCACCCAACAGAAAGAAATTCAGCTAAAAGCCTGAAGCGACAGTCCTAACCTAAACCAACAGGCAACATGACAAAGCAGCAAATAGACGCTAAAAACGACCGTAGTAGTTACTCAACTTGATGCAAACCAAGACACAATAAATCATCTGAAAGCTCTGCAGGTTTCAGCGGTACCAGGCTCATCCTCTACATGTGAAACTCAGAGAACAAAACAAAAACTAACTTTACTTCAAGCAGCCAGAACTAGAAATCCTGTCTTAGTTTTGTTGTTGAGTGACTGTAAATCATGCCCATCCTCCCTTAGTCATCGACTTTTATTTACCTTAAGAAACCATGAAACCAACTCAGAGAGACCATTTTAGATCAAGACTTGTTTAAAAACCAGGCAGCTGGTTTGTCATCGATCTGCAGCAGCATGTCTCCATGCCTCCAGTCAGAGGACTACTTCCTGTTTCTACAGACCCCACCCACTGTGATGTCACCAGTGGGCGCTGTCCTTACTGTAGACACTGTCAGACACGGTCGATAAATCGTCTGTAAAACACACGTTCATACTTTATGGTGCCTGCAGGAAACCCAGACTTTCAGTATAAAAGCCTGTTCCTTTACTCTGAAGGAACAGATGTAACATCTGGAGGGTTGTGAAACGTTCATTGTGCCAAGGAGAGCTGCACAATCTGCATGTGATTAAATTAAACAGATTCATTTGTTCCGACTCACATCATGTGCAGATTTATTTATTATTTATTTCAGTCTGAAAACCAAACATTGGTTTTTGATATCAAAGTGTTTCTGCTGCTCTCTTTGTTTTGTGACTCAAACTAATTTTAGTTTTTCATGCTGAAGGAAAGATTTACTGGTTCAGTGTTCGAGTTGAATTGATCTTCAATTAAAAAAATGTAAATAAATAAAAGCAGAACAAAGGGTTTAGGATGTGAGACGAGGCACAGGACTCAGATGGTTATGGTAAAAGCTGGAGGTGACTCAGTTCTTCTGGAAATTAAAAACCCGCCTCTGAGTCGAGAGCCTCGTTCAGGTTTTACAACCAGAAAAAATGAGGAGGAATTTCCTCATAAACGCTAGCCGTGAAGTCAGAGTGTGATGATTGTGAAGACATTTGTTCCACAGCGGTAACACAACACTGTGTGTGTGTGTGTGTGTGTGTGTGTATGTGTGTGTGTGTGTGTGTGTGTGTGTGTGTGTGTGTGTGTGTGTGTGTGTGCGTGAGAAACGAATACGTGAACACAACGTCAGACAGCTACAGGTGGCTAAAGATCATCGAGAAACCTGGAGACCATTTAGTGACCAGTTAAGACCCGATTATGGAGCCAGTCCTCCTGCTGTGGATCTGAGAAAATACCCCCACCTATATAACTCGGGGAGTGTGAATGGCCACTGTTGAAATGAACTGTTTTCTTGTTTTCAAGCCCCCTCAGCGAGATCAAAGTTCTTGCTTCTCGTGGTGTATGAATTGGCCTTAATGTAACATTGTAGGGAGAACCTCTGGCCTGTGGTTGTGCACAATAATAAAAGCAATAGAAGGAGTCACACTTATCCAGAATTAAAAACCAAGAAAATGTACGTCTTTAAAAGAGATTTAAACATTCCAAGGCTCTGTGCGGAGAAGAATATGCAGCGGCAGGTTGTTCCAGAGCCTGGGGGCAGACGCCCCAAAGGCTGGGTCACCACGGGACCGCAGCCTGGTCTGAGGGACCTCCAACAACAACAACAGCTGATTCGCTGACCTGAGTGATCTTGCTGGAGTATAAATATTCAGCAAATCTACAATATACTGAGGTGCAAACCCGTTTAGTGATTTAAAAACAAACAACAGTATTTTAAATCAATCCTAAAAGGAACCAGGAGCCAGTGAAGAGAGGCCAGTGTGGGTGTGATGTGGTCGTGTTTCTACTCGTCGGTTATAGGGATGCACGTTTCCAAGATTTTGTTTAACCGGCTATTGAAACTTTCATGGTCAATAGCCGGTTAACCGTAAAATATGCCACTGACCATAATTCCCACCCAACAGCCGAATGTGATTTGATGGTTTCTAATAAGTTTAATGAGTTTTATAAGAATCTGAAACAAACAAAAAAAATCTGGCATGAATTCTGAAAAGCGATGTATGGAGTTCAAAATGAGTCATTTAGAGTAATCATGGATTTTAACTCACCAGTACTTCTGTAAAACTTCATCATTCATAGTTTTAGAATCTGTTTTGGTCCAGACGGTGTTCCGATGATGTTCTCTGGTTTTCTACAGGTTTGGATTCAACGCCATCATTTCAAACAGGTATTCACTTGAGTTTAAAGTCTTCTTAGGCAAAAGTTAAACATCTAATTTTCTATTGTGTGCCTGATTCATTTACCCTAACCATGTTTATATTATTACACCTCTGAAGTAATCTGATGAGTTTTATCTTTATCATGACACCTAATAAACCCTGTAGTAGCTGAGATCTGGTCATTTATTTACCGAGCATGTCTCTGACAGGAGACGTGTTATTTTAATCCTCCTCCTCCTGACTCCAACACGCTGTAAACTCGTCTTTGAGACAGAACGGCGTTTGTTGAAGCTGCTGTTGCGTAATGTTTATGTGCTGCTCAGACCGAGTGTTTCTGTCAAAACCTCCAACAACTCAGACTCAGGAAAAATCACACCTCGTCACGACGCTTCAGTCCAGCCTAAAGGTTTATTCATCATCACTCGGTTCACCTGTCAGGACAACTGAAGCCCCGCCTCCTGTCCTGTCCACCAGGACAGTCACAGAACCACTGGGTTCATGTTTGAGTTTGAAAACCTTCCTGAGAAAATCCAGGAACTCTAGTGATTGGAGCTAAAAGAACTGAAGCCAGCTGTGATTCAATACTTCAGTTTTCCAACCGCTGGCAAGGATAACCATCATGACCCAGCATGCACTGCTGCTTGGCGGATTGATGAGAGTCCAACATAAACATGTTTTAGTCAGGTTTAATCACTGTGAGGACCACTGCAGCCCTCAGTGCGGTCTGCAGGCGTAAGTCTGAACCCACAGGCTCACATCAGTCATGGAAAACTCCGTCTGTCTGCAGACGCAAAGCATTCAGGGTGGTCACGAGTTTATGATGTCAGCCTGTTCTCATCTAAAAAAGAACAATCATTTCTAGTTTTGTCTTTTATTTGATTTACTAGGATGCAGTCAGATGGTGGTGGAGGTCGAAGGTGGAGTAACTGAATCAGGGAAATCAAACTCCTCCTACAGAGACAAAAACACAACTCCTCCCCCGTTTTCACTTTATGTCCAACTGGTCCCGGTCCAGTTCTCCAGGCTTCCCGTAACCAGTCCAACTGGTCCCGGTCCAGTTCTCTAGGCTTCCTGTAACCAGTCCAACTGGTCCCGGTCCAGTTCTCCAGGCTTCCCGTAACCAGTCCAACTGGTCCCGGTCCAGTTCTCCAGGCTTCCCGTAACCAGTCCAACTGGTCCTGGTCCAGTTCTCCAGGCTTCCCGTAACCAGTCCAACTGGTCCTGGTCCAGTTCTCCAGGCTTCCCGTAACCAGTCCAACTGGTCCTGGTCCAGTTCTCCAGGCTTCCCGTAACCAGTCCAACTGGTCCTGGTCCAGTTCTCCAGGCTTCCCGTAACCAGTCCAACTGGTCCTGGTCCAGTTCTCCGGACTTCCTGTAACCAGTCTAACTGGTCCTGGTCCAGTTCTCCAGACTTCCCGTAACCAGTCCAACTGGTCCTGGTCCAGTTCTCCGGACTTCCTGTAACCAGTCTAACTGATCCTGGTCCAGTTCTCCAGGCTTCCCGTAACCAGTCCAACTGGTCCTGGTCCAGTTCTCCAGACTTCCCGTAACCAGTCCAATTGGTCTTAGTCCAGTTCTCCAGACTTCCCGTAACCAGTCCAACTGGTCTTGGTCCAGTTCTCCAGACTTCCCGTAACCAGTCCAACTGGTCTTGGTCCAGTTCTCCAGACTTCCCGTAACCAGTCCAACTGGTCTTGGTCCAGTTCTCCAGACTTCCCGTAACCAGTCCAACTGGTCCTGGTCCAGTTCTCCAGACTTCCTGTAACCAGTCCAACTGGTCCTGGTCCAGTTCTCCAGACTTCCTAGAACCAGTCCAACTGGTCCTGGTCCAGTTCTCCAGACTTCCTGTAACCAGTTTAACTGTTTTTTCTTTGTCTTTCATTTTCTGTCCAGTTTGCCGTTTGTAATTTATTAGAAAATCTGTCTGAAAAATGTGGAGACATTCATCTCTTCATCTGTCTGTCTGTCCATCCATCTGTCCATCTCTTCATCTGTCCGTCCATCCATCCATCCATCCATCCATCCATCCATCCATCCATCCATCCATCCATCCATCCTCTGAGGTTAAGGAGGTACCAGATCCAGGATGAAAACCCATACCTCCCTCCCTCTCAGTTCTCATGTTCTTTTTAGTAAATATTGGATCCATTATTGTAAACTTTTCTGATAATTTTGAGAAAGATTTGTAAATATCACACTTTGTCTTATATAATATCAAAGAGCAGAAACCACAATGTTTTATCAACTATTTTATCTCTTAAAGAATTTTAGAATATACTAAAAATACTTGAAATAAAACCCCAATATATTGTTAGTTGATCTATTTAACAAGTTAGAGCCTGAAGCTGAACTCGTGTTTTCATTGGTGTGAAAAAAGGCTGCGGTTTAGTTTAGTTTAACTTCAGACACTGCTGCCACCTAGTGGTAGACTGACGACAGCACACAGTTTGTCATAACCCTTTGACCTTCAGTTGGTAGAACAGACTGCCTAGATTTGACTGAAACGTGAACTGAACTTACCTAAAACAAAACACACAAAGAAATGGAGATGTTTGAATAAAATGTTAAACTATTTATCACATTTTCATAATAACATTTACTTTAATTGTGGTTCCTAGAGTTTCTAAATGTAGAATGGAAGCAGAGCTTTCAGTTCTCAGGCTCCTGTCTGGTGGATCCAGCATACAGTTTCGATCCATGAGGCAGAAACCCTGACTATAAGACTCAGCTTCAGACTTTCCTCTGTGATAAACCCCATAGTTAGAGTTATCTTGGGATATCCTGACTCATCTCTTTAGTTAGAGTTTTTAGCCATCCTTCTGTTTCAGGGGTAAATCATCTGCATAACACTAGAGAGAGACCTTGTTCTTTCTGGACGTAGGAGTCAGAGGGAGTTTTCCTTCCCACCGTCACCCTCAGACTGTGCTGGATCTGTTGTTTGAGATGACTTGTGGTGACCTGGAGCTTTAGAAAAACTGAACTGGGTTGAACTCTGACCGTGGACCACCATGTGACCTGAGGTCAAATACAAACGTCTAAACTCTTCTTCAACTTTCACGTTTTATCTGCACATTTCTGTAGCGGACATTAAACTGTCTACTGGCACCAAGTGACGCTTTCACTCTTGTTTTTTCCGGTAAGAAACACCCCGACAGACAGCCGGCGACCCGACATGGCGTCGATTCTACCGGACACTCACCAGAACCACCAGGCAGTCGGTACTAACAGACGGTAAACCCCAGTCTCCTTCCCAGCAAAACAACTCGTCGGGCGCCGCCATTTTCAGACAGGACGAGGACCCTCCTACACCGGAAAGGTAGCGCCTTCCTCTGCTGTTGACTGCCAAAATAAAGGCTACTCTTATAAAATAAAATAAAATAAAATACAATAAATGGCAGTGGTGTTGGTGGACCAGGGGAAGTCACATGCAGCCTCAGAAACTTTGAAAACTCAAATAGACTAAACCAATCACTGTTGTCAAGTCAGCCCTCCTTCGACTTTCACGTGCGCCGCTACACTCAGCGTTACGGTGCGCATCTTCGTCAGAGACTTTCAAAGTAAAAGCTCAGACGTCTCTGATGAGCGACTATCAAAGTAAAATACTTACCGATTGCATTTCATGCAGTTATACTAGAAAACTATCTAAAGAATGTATTAATTAAATTAAAAAATGTATATTTCAAAATTGTAAAGAATGTAAACTACCTTTATGCTAAATCTTTAAACTTGAAATTACTTGATTTAGTGTGTGTAAATGTGTTTATTTAAACTTTAAAAAACTGTCCTGTTCTTAAGGCATTTTTATTAATTATTATTTTGTTAGATATTTGGGGAGTAGGAGCAGCAAACAACCTGGATATGACACTCAGACTGAGTGAAATCTTGTGTTTATAAAAATGAAAGCATACAAAACAATTAGTCACTTATAAGATCATCTCTCCAATGTTAAGTCTCTATTGAAAAAAAACTGTCTGAATCAACAGACTAGCTTCCATTAAAACTATTGCAAAACATCCTCCCCCTGACTGATTTAGTATCTGATCTGCTTTGGAAAAAAAACAACAACAGAACATGCCAATATCAAGTCAATTTTGACCTTATCCAAAAGCCGATTTTTCAGAAACCGTCTGATATTACGGACTAATTCTGCTTCAGTCTAAAATTACACCTCCTTTATGTGACAATCACAACATTTTAACTGGATCTGTTTTGGGTTTTCAAAATAAAACCCAATCAAACATGCCAATATCAAGTCAAAAAGGACCTCATCCAAGTGAACAGAGGAGAACTGAGCACACAGCCCTGGGGGGCGCCAGTGTTCAATGTGATGCTGCTGGAAGTTTTCTGTCCTATTTTCACTGACTGTAGCCTGTAAGGAAATCCAGGATCCAGCTGCAGATTAGTGTGTTGAGTGTTCAGCTCCTATATATATATAAATTACAAACAAAAAAAATGTTTATAATATATATAAAAAAAGAAAAAAACCTTAATAACTGGTTTATTTTTGGTAGCTCAGAGCTACTGACAGAAGAAAGCAGAAACGTCTCCAGACGTCCCTCTGTTTCAGTCTGAACATGTTGAAAGTGTTTCCTCTTTTTATGACTCAACAGTTTAAATTGTGAAACTTATTGCAGCTATTTTCAAAATCTTCCAAAAAGCAACAGGGTCACAAAAACCCTTACACATTTATTTTGAGACTTAAAGAGAAGAAAGAACCCATTTGAAACACTTCACTCTGATTTCTTTAAAATTCCTTCTGATAAAAAAAGACAAAAACACTTTTAAAATCCTCTAAGTTTTTTTTATTTACACAACTGCTTTCAAATATAACAACAACTCAAACCATTTAAAATTATACAATATTTTACATAAAAGTATTTGTTATTGCTGTAAACTTAAAAAAGATTTAAATTGTTGTAAAGGACATTTATTTCCAAAATAACAAAAACATCTGTTCACAAACACGACAGTAGACTAACCCGGACCCGGATCCGGACCCTGACATCAGAGGAGATGAGTTTAATTTGGTATATTTATGATCTTCATCTGCTCTTTAAAATTGGTTTCTAACTAACCTGCATGTTTAAATGAATTAATAACAGACCAGGAATAAAGGTGGTGGTGGTGGTGGTGGTGGTGGTGGTGATGATGATGATGATGATGATGATGATGATGATGGACTCAGGCTTCAGGCTCTGCTGGCCACTGAGGAGTAGACGATGTCATCGGCTGCTGCCTCCTCATTTCTAAGAGAAAACAAGCAGAAAGAGTAAAACCTGGTTGAATTAAAGGAGTGAAGAAATGTTCACTCACTAGATAGAGTGGACTAGATAGTGAACACTATCTAGTCCACTCTATAGAGGACAGGGAACAGCCCTGTGTTTTTCATTTCCAGCAGCACCTGAACGCAGCATGAGTCATAACTGTGTGCTGAGTTTTCAGTTTAGTGCTTCGCTTTCCTCTGGGTCTGGCTCCGGGTCACGAGGGCCGCATCCCAAGTAGGGCATTCCATACTGTGCTCCCCCGACAACCTCCACCAGTTCCTCCACCAGTTCCTCCACCAGTTCCTCCAGTGGGACCTCAAGGCGTTGCCTGGCCAGTGATCTTCTTCCTCCAGGTTGTTCTGGGTCTAACACCTCACCAGGGAGGAGTCCAGGAGGCATCCTGACCAGATGAACACCTTAACTGACTCCTCTCGATATGGAGGAGCAGTGGTTCTACTCCGAGTCCCTCCCAGATGTCTGAGCTTCTCACCCACTCTAAGGCTGAGCGCAGCCATCCTGCAGAGAAAACTAATTTCAGCCGCTTGTATCCGTGATCTCGTTCTTTCAGTCATTAGCCAAAGCTCATGACCAGGTGAGAATAAGATCTTTGCCTTCTGAATGTTAGATGTGACTGAACTCTTTTCCTATAAAGGGTTAAACACCACTAGAAAATGGCTGACTTGCTTTATAGTGAACAGGGGACTCGATGGTTGACAGCTGTCAGCCACTCTCTGGGAGGGAGTAGCGCAGTAGGTTGTGTTGTTGGTCTTGTAATCGGAGGGTTGCAGGTTTGAATCCCAACTCCGGCTGGGTTACCCTGTCATTGTGACACCTAACTCCCATTGCCTGCTGGTGGTGGTGGTCAGAGGGCTGGTGGTGCCTGATACCCTGACCTGTTACTCAGGAACGTCCCTGGGTTCATCTTAGAGCGATGAATCCTTTAGACCTGAAATCTAAAGTTCCACCTTAACAAACGGACGAGGTGGAGCAGGAACATCTGGTACCTGATCGGCTTGTTGTGTCTGAACTGGACGGAGGCGTAGCTGCATTCCTCGCCCTTTCTGGCCCCCTGGTGTCCAGCGGCGTCCTCAGCAGGCGGCAGGACGCTGCTGTAGATGGTGTCAGGCTGACGACCACAAACACAAGGAGGAAACATCGAGATCAGCTGATCAAATTACATCTGGATACCAAACAAACGTGATGAGATGAAAACTGAAGCTGCTCTTTGGGATAGATCACTATTTAAAATCACATTACATTCAATAAATATATAATAACATTAAAACCATATCATCTCATAAATGCTGGTTTATTACGCCTTGACTCATCTCTCACCTGTAAACACTTGGGCCTGTTGATTTAGTTTGATGTTTTAGATTTAATGTGCTGTTTTTTGTTGTTTTTTCTGCATATTTGCTCACTTTCTCTGCTATTTTTACACTGACTGCTTTAAGTAGTGTGTAGGCTGCTCTGTGTGACTGACGTAGCTCATAAATCAGGAGCAGAATCTCACCTTCAGCTCCGCCTTTCCTCCCACAGCATCATGACTCACAGCTGCTCGCTTCCTGCAGGACGAGCGTCAGAAGAAAAACGGGTTAAGTTAAAGCCAGAGTGTCGACAGAAACAGACGAGTTAATAATTCCATATTTTAATATTCCTGAATGAAGATCTCTGATGACATGAAACAAAACCCTGAAGAGTCAGAATCATCAGAACGAGTGTTTTCTGTTTCTTATGAAAATGAGTGTTTCTGTGTGAATTTAAACAACATGATCATATTTTAGAAGCTTCCATCAAACAGCTGACACAGAGGCTGCTTCTGATTGGACGGTTTAAAATAAACAGGCACCTGAAAGTAAAATGACCAGATCCAGTAGGGTTCTAAAGAGACAGGTCAATTATTGATCTTTCATTATGAAGTTATTTCTAGTTGTGTTCCTGTTTAGGGAGAGTCAAGCAGCAGAATGATGAGCTGGATGGATCATTTCCTCCTCAGTGTCTCAGGAAGTTTAAAGAGATGTTTGGGTTGTTCTATCAGTTATTTATCTACTTTAAGAACCACAACAGGAAATTAGAAATATAACAGGAAGTACAAAATACCTCTAAGTTCTTCTACGCCTCTGAAAACTCATCTAAATAGAAACAGGACATGAAAACGTCTCTCCTACAAACTGAACCTGATCATCGTGAATCAGCATCAGGAGACGTAGAGTTTAAGTTTCTCTTAGAGATAAAGAAGAAAAGCGTGACACTAATAAATGTAAACCTCAGAACTGATAATGAGTTTATTTATTTATCCTGGTACCTTCTAATGATGATGACGACCAGGACGAGGGTGATCACAGCCAGCAGGACACCAAACACCACCCCGAGGATCAGAGGCAGGCCAGAATCACCTGTAAAAAACAAAACATCCTTTAGTCAATAACTGGACTCAGCTCGCTGCCTTCCTCTGATCCAGGTCCCGGTGTCGGAGGCAATCTGAGACCGTCACCTCCATCAGCTCCTCCAGAGGGACCTTAAAGTGTTCTCAGGCCTGTCTGGAGATATTATCCCTCCAACGTGTTCTGGGTCAACCTGGTGGCTTCCTACTTGAAACACCTCCCCAGGTAGGCGTCCAGGAGGAATTCTGACCAGATGAAACCGTGGATCTACTCCGAGTCCCTCCTGGATGTCTGAGCTCCTCACCTATCTCCCTATGACCAGGTGAGGATTGGAACATATCGACTGGTAAATCCAGAGCTTTGCCTTCTGTTTCAGCTCCTTCTTCACCACAGCAGACCAGTTCAGTATCCATCAGTGCAAATGCTGCCCTGATCCACCAGCCAAGGTCCCACCTTCCCTTACTAGTGAACAAAACCCCAAGCATCTCCTTCACAGTGTTTACAGTGTAGACGGGGAGCTGGAGAGGAGGGTCCGGTCGATAGTTGAACCTCGGATAGAAGAGGAGCAATGTGGTTTTTGTCCTGATCGTGGAACTGTGGACCACTTTTGTTAAGGGCCATTCAGTCCCTGTACCAGAGGAGTGAGTCTGGTCCTCAGAGCCAGTAAGTCAGACCTGGTCCAGGTGAGGGTTGGACTCCTCCACCATGTGGCAGGAGGACCTCGTCTCTGCGTTTTGTGGATGACGTGGTCCTCCTAGCTTCATCAGGCTCTGACCTTCAGCTCTTGCTGCGGAGGTTCACAGCTGAGTGTGAAGAGGCTGGATTGAAGATCAGCACCTCAAAGTCTGAGACCATGGTTCTCGACCGGAAAAGGGTGGCTTGCCAACTCTGGGTCGGGGGAGATGTCCTACCTCAAGTGGAGTTGAAGTATCTCAGGGTTTTGTTCACTAGTGAAGGAAGGAAGGAGCTCAGCACATCCAACTTTTCTGAACATGTCGCATAAAACCTTTAAAACCTACCCTCCTCTTCCTCTTCCACCTGCAGCCTGAACGGTTCTGACCGCGTCTCGCTGTTAGTCCTCAGAGCACAGGTGTAATTCCCAGAATCCTCCACGGTCAGAGAGCTGAGCTGGAGGGCGGGGCCAGTCTCTGAGAGGGCGTGGCCATCTTTCATCCAGGTGATCTCCAGTTGGTTGATGGAGCAGAGTGTAGAGCACAGCAGTGAGACAGTTTGACCTCTCCTGAACTCTGTGTTATTACTGGAGCTCTTTATTCTCATTGAGGCTCCTTCTAAAATTAAAACACACATTAGATTTTATCAATGTTCCTGAATAAAATCTGATTCAGGGTCAGTTCTCACCAATAACTGAGACATTCACTCCTGTTTGGCCTGTAAAATGTCCAGCAACATTATCAGCTTCCATCCTGAAGCGAAAGATTGCTCCATCTTTAACCATAACGTCTCTGATCTGTAAAGAGCAGTTTCCCTCCAGGTCTCCCAGGTACTGATACCGAGGGTCGTTGGCTGTTGAGTTACTGTCGAACACAGAGGGGGTCGATAAATGACAGATGAAATGGTTTACACACCAGAGGACTCTGACGACCTTCAGAGTAATGTTTTGTCCATCCTCCCTCCTGAAGGACTTTAGAGGTGTGAAGGTGCAGGGGAGGGTGATGGTTGATCCTCTCACTGCACAGGTTGAGCTCAGAGGATACTGAACCAACTCCTGACCCACAACACCTGGAAACAGACACATTTGATGAGGATTAAAAGGATGTAAAATAAACTTTTCCTCCTCGTTACCTGAATTCTGCTCATATAAACCAACATGGACCGCTCCTGTTTATTCTCTGATTCCGTATCAATCAGTGATTTTCATATAAGAAACAACTCAAACAGGAAAATGGATCCAAAGAGATTTATTGACGTTTAACCTTTATGAACCTGTTGTTTATAAAGGTCCTGTTAACTCAACGTTAACAACAGGTTTTATTAGGGCGTGCTATGCGAAGCGATGCACACCTATTACTCTTCACCTCTAAAGTGATGTCTAGCTAGTTGGAGGGCCTCCTAGGCCACAGCAGGTGGATATTCGCCTCCGGTGATACTCCTTTAGCATTAGCTTAGCGTAAAACACTGTAAGTGAATGGTACCTACTAGCATGCTATTACATCTCACTTCTAAATATTTGATTTGTTTTAAACCCAAATTAAATGTTTTACACCTCAGTAGCTCTGCTTGATTGTACAAAAGCTTTATTCATATCATTTTGTACAAACAGTATAATTTTCATGAACAATATATAAAATGAAATCAGCCATTAGAACTAATTCCTGACAGACATTTTAAACAATCATTTCAGTTATTAAGCTTTTCCTTGACAATTTTTTTAGAAGCTCATTATCCTGCAGCCGATTTGTTAAAAACGACACACCTTTTATCAGGAAAGTGATCTGGTAACTTCTGTTCTCCAGACTGACTTCACTGCAGCACGTTTTTATGTTTCTGGTATGTTCCTAAAGACTCTCTTTGTGTTTATTTTAGCTGTTTGACTGGAGGCTGGGGCGGTCACAAAATGGTTTAAACTCAACACTGATTCCGTCTCATTTAAAACTTTAGTGTAGCGTCAGATTACATTAAGTTATCACATTTGTTTTAGTGACCCAAAAATAAAATGCTCCTTTAATAACAGATTTTCTCAACACACTCATGCATTTTACTCCATGATGTCCCTAAAATCCACTCAGATCATTTTAGTTCTGGATATTTATTGCATCAGCCTCACAGCCTNGCTTCCCGTAACCAGTCCAACTGGTCCTGGTCCAGTTCTCCAGGCTTCCCGTAACCAGTCCAACTGGTCCTGGTCCAGTTCTCCGGACTTCCTGTAACCAGTCTAACTGGTCCTGGTCCAGTTCTCCAGGCTTCCTGTAACCAGTCCAACTGGTCCTGGTCCAGTTCTCCAGACTTCCCGTAACCAGTCCAACTGGTCCTGGTCCAGTTCTCCAGACTTCCTGTAACCAGTCTAACTGATCCTGGTCCAGTTCTCCAGGCTTCCCGTAACCAGTCCAACTGGTCCTGGTCCAGTTCTCCAGGCTTCCCGTAACCAGTCCAACTGGTCCTGGTCCAGTTCTCCAGACTTCCCGTAACCAGTCCAACTGGTCTTAGTCCAGTTCTCCAGACTTCCCGTAACCAGTCCAACTGGTCTTGGTCCAGTTCTCCAGACTTCCCGTAACCAGTCCAACTGGTCTTGGTCCAGTTCTCCAGACTTCCCGTAACCAGTCCAACTGGTCTTGGTCCAGTTCTCCAGACTTCCCGTAACCAGTCCAACTGGTC
>SSNR01000144.1:395763-414407 GCA_006937965.1 Callopanchax toddi | reverse complement strand
ATATAAGAAACAACTCAAACAGGAAAATGGATCCAAAGAGATTTATTGACGTTTAACCTTTATGAACCTGTTGTTTATAAAGGTCCTGTTAACTCAACGTTAACAACAGGTTTTATTAGGGCGTGCTATGCGAAGCGATGCACACCTATTACTCTTCACCTCTAAAGTGATGTCTAGCTAGTTGGAGGGCCTCCTAGGCCACAGCAGGTGGATATTCGCCTCCGGTGATACTCCTTTAGCATTAGCTTAGCGTAAAACACTGTAAGTGAATGGTACCTACTAGCATGCTATTACATCTCACTTCTAAATATTTGATTTGTTTTAAACCCAAATTAAATGTTTTACACCTCAGTAGCTCTGCTTGATTGTACAAAAGCTTTATTCATATCATTTTGTACAAACAGTATAATTTTCATGAACAATATATAAAATGAAATCAGCCATTAGAACTAATTCCTGACAGACATTTTAAACAATCATTTCAGTTATTAAGCTTTTCCTTGACAATTTTTTTAGAAGCTCATTATCCTGCAGCCGATTTGTTAAAAACGACACACCTTTTATCAGGAAAGTGATCTGGTAACTTCTGTTCTCCAGACTGACTTCACTGCAGCACGTTTTTATGTTTCTGGTATGTTCCTAAAGACTCTCTTTGTGTTTATTTTAGCTGTTTGACTGGAGGCTGGGGCGGTCACAAAATGGTTTAAACTCAACACTGATTCCGTCTCATTTAAAACTTTAGTGTAGCGTCAGATTACATTAAGTTATCACATTTGTTTTAGTGACCCAAAAATAAAATGCTCCTTTAATAACAGATTTTCTCAACACACTCATGCATTTTACTCCATGATGTCCCTAAAATCCACTCAGATCATTTTAGTTCTGGATATTTATTGCATCAGCCTCACAGCCTCCATAATATTAACAAAGTCGCCCCTGTTAGACCTCCCTCTACCATATATGGAAAAACTACACTGTAAAAAAAAGAAGTAATTTTTACAGTAAAAAAACTGGCAGCTGTGGCTGCCAGAATAATTTCGTAAAAAATACTGTGCACATGTAAAAAATGTTACTGAACAAATCATAATTAGATGAAATAATACAGATGAAAAGCCAAAGGAGACAGAGCCTTTTCATCTGTAGCTCCAAGGCGTCTGTATTACTGTGGTAAACACGGTTTGTTCAGTAAAAAAAAACAAACAAAAAAAATTATTATTTTTTAAACATTTTCTTTTTATAGTGTATCACCACTTGGTGGAAAACAATCAATAAAAATGAACATTTTAGTTAATAAATAATATATTTATATTGCAATGTCCGTGTAGAAAATGTAGACGTTCAGGGTTTTAGGGTTTGAACTAATTTCTTTTTAGACGTAGAGTTTTAGAATGTGATTCTATTGTTTTAAAGGTTAAAAAAAAATTACATTCCTGAAAGTTTGACCTAAAATACACACCTGTGGCAGATTTTATTCTAAAACATCCCAAAATGCATCAGGTCAACCTGAGAGTTGAGCTTGATTTAAAACAAAAGGTTTTTTTTTTTTTTTTAAGTCTTTTAAACCCCTTCTTTAAATATTTCAGCCAGTTTCCAGTTAAAGGTTCATCTTTGACACAAGTTAAAATCTGATGAGTTTTACCCGTCAGCAGAAACACAAAGCTCCAGAGAACTGTAGGATCTGACATCCTGAGGTTCTTCTCTCTGCTGATGATCTTCTGGTGTTTTCTGTAAAGTGAACGGAGCTAAAAACCACTGATGGACAGATGATGAAACTCACATCCTGTTCTCGCACTCTGACTTCCTCCTTTCTTTCTTCCAGTAACTATCTCTAGTTTAATCAACTTCACTTCTTTGGGTTCAACTTTTCTAAAATCCACGACACCTGAAAACCACATGAAACATGTTGTCATGTTGAAGAAGGCAAAACATGAAAACCAAAAACCAGCATAGTTTAACTTCACTCTGAGCGGAGGAGATTGATTCATAAATCCACTGCTGTGGCGTAAAGAAAACGACCAAATAAAGCCACATGATGAGGTCAAAAACAGGGAACTGACCAGAGATGAAATGCTAACCACAACTCACAGGAAACATCAAAATAAACCAGCTGAAGCTCAACACCTCTGACTGACTGAAAACAACTCAGACACACAACAAACGCTCAAATAAACCAGTTTTATTGGTTCATTATTTTATACATTTTTATATTCACTTGAGGCAATGGGAGTTAAAATAATATCACATTACAATAATAATATATTTAGGTAACAATAATAAAGTTTAACCATTTAAAGCATGAAATATATAATAATAATAATATTGATAATAATAATGTTATCCATCCATCCATCCATTTTCTGTAGCCGCTTATTCCTCCACAGAGGGTCGCGGGGCAGCCGGCGCCCAACTCCAGCGGTCAAGGGGCGAGAGGCGGGGGACACCCTGGACGGGTCGCCAGTCCATCGCAGAATAATGTTATTTAAAACTAAATATTTATTGGCTAAAACCTTGTTCAAAAACTTAAAAACTCATCACCAAAAACTCCTGCTGGATCCTGATGAACAGGAACTAAAAGATGCTGCTTTATTTGATGAAAATGAAAATAATGAACCTGCAGAGTCTTCTGGACGCACCAGGAAATGTAACCTGATACCTGAAGCATCAGGTGAGTCCAGGTAAAGGTCACAGCAGCAGCTCTACATGGTCCTCAGTAGTTTGTGTGGCTCCACCTGCTGGTAGCATCCTGACAGTGTCAGGGCTCCTGATAAGATGATGGATGGAGTCCTGGACTATCTCCTCCCAGATCCTGACCAGGACATCACTGAGCTTCAGTCTGGACAGACCTAAACATGATGTCCCAGAGACCTTCTAGAGATGAGAGATGTTTCATCCTGATACCTGATGACAGACAGGGTTCTATTGTTTACCCTGTTCAGGCCTGTGTTCCTCCATGGACCTGCCTCCTCAGCCCAGCAGCAGAACGTTCACCACAGCTTCTCCAGACCTTTAAGGTCTGTCACATCAGCTCAGAGTCAACCTGCTCTCCAGATCTGGACCTGCCAGTCCTGGTGTTCTCTGGTAAATACCAGTGGAGCTCCACTGAGAGACACAGCTAACCTTCTGGTACGTATTGATGTGTCATCCTGGTGGAGTTGGTCTGTGTGTGTGTGCCCTCTGTAGGTCACACACACACACATACACACACACACACACACACACACACACACACACAGAGGAGTTTCTGACCAGAGGGCGGGTCAGAGGAGTCAATGGAGAAAATCACCAATGGGCCACTCAGACCAGCGGTTCATAAAATCTGAATGCATCAGGCAGCAGGATCAAAGCTAAAGGGTGTTCAACAATGATTGGTCCAACTTGGTGTCAGTCAGGCTGCTGGTTTACTGGTTTATGGCCGTCAGACTATAATATGGATTAATTAAAAAAGTGTTGGCCCAAATAGCACCGGTGTTACAACAAAATCTGTGACCTACATTTAACCACTAGTCCTGGTTACTTAGGATCATGACTCATGTCTGAAGTAAGGAGTGGTCTTAAGAAGCTATTTTTTTCTGATGACGATGCATCCTGTGTGCAGGAGGTTTTGTGTGTGAGCAAGAGGAAATCACAGAGGAGCTGCAGAAGAAGAGTTTCAGGTGAATCTGGAGCAAGAGATGCAGCTGATGGAGGAGGAAGGGCTGTGGAGTCGTCACCTCCAGACAGGCGGAGCGATGCTGAACCCAGACCTGAAAACTGACAGGAGGGAGGAGAAGCAGTACACCAGAGGGAGTCTTTACCTCTTCAAGAAATCCAGCACTTCATAAAAACAATCAAAATCAGGGTGAGCAGGCAGCTGAAAATAAAGGACATCCCATAATAACCACAGAGAGAACAGCTGTTATAACACAGACCAACATGCTAAACAAGACTAAAATGTGTTCTAACCTAGTTAAAGGGTTCAATAATTTTTAAACTAAAGTTTTAGAGTGTATAATAAATTGCTTGTAAAGGTTGGTTTTCTTAGTTGTGATCATTTTTCCTGTTTTCACCTGAAGAAGAGCATAAACATATCTGCTGCAGTTTGTTGTGACTCTTCTTCATGGACATATTAGTCCACTTCCTGTTGATTATGTAATACCAGTGACGCCACAAAAAGGGGCGGTGCTTTTTCATGCACGAGGACCAGTC
The DNA here is from genome assembly GCA_006937965.1 of Callopanchax toddi. Classification (NCBI taxonomy): domain Eukaryota; kingdom Metazoa; phylum Chordata; class Actinopteri; order Cyprinodontiformes; family Nothobranchiidae; genus Callopanchax; species Callopanchax toddi. The sequence continues at coordinate 410,222 of SSNR01000144.1, read as the reverse complement.
CAGGAGGAGGAGGATGATAAAGTGATGACTCACTCTGATCAAATTTCGCAAAACACTTTTTATGAGTATGAAAACACACAGGTAGACAAGGGAAGAGCAAACCAAAGGGACTGTTAACCATAACGCAGTATAAATAAAATAAACTAGAGTGTTTTTACTCATTGATCTACTTTTTGCTGTCGAGTTAAATTCTGACTTTATTCTTCTCTGTGCTTTTATTGTTTATGTCTTTATTTGTGATTCTTAGAGTTTTTATTTACTGGATGCATCATCGTATATTTTAAAGTCGGTTCCTAGAGTTAAAGCTAAAGCGTCTATCATCAAAAGGATTTTAACTCCTAACGATGGAATGAAATCACCTGGTTGGAAATAAAATCCTGTTTTCTGTCAAACCGTTTCAGCTTCCGTCAAACGTAACAGATGGTGTCTCTGTGACAGGCTGCTGTTAAACTGACTTTTCAGTTTTTCTGTTTTGTGACACAACTCTGGTTCATCTTAAGTTTTTACACTTGAACAATAATTATAAATTGAAAACATTCTAGAAGTTTCACCAAAACCATCATACCATTCCAGTGCCGTTAAATCTACTTCCGGCTCTCGCCTATCTCCGCTCCTCCTGCGTCTGCTTTTTGTCTGTGTGAACTGTCTGCAGATTCCTACTCACTCTTTCCAAGCTTGGATTAAACACTACACTCGATTTGGATCTGGTTTCATGGGCTTTCAGCGCAATTGATTCTATTTACACCACCTTCAAAAAGGAGATGGGAACTCCAGAGTGCCCTCAGTCGACATACGCAGCGGGGTATGTGATGAACGCTTGGAAAAAGTGGGACATCGTGTGCCTCTCTCTGTTGTCAATCAAGGATGCAGAGGATCTGTACATTTTTGGATTTATGATGACCTGTTTCTTGTTGATCGGGACTGGCATGTACTGTATATGGGTCATCGCTCTCAAATGGAAAAAGCAGAAGAAGTGGCTGTAGCGATTGGAAAGCTGACAGTCCTTCAGGAAAATCTGACACGCATCATGAACTCATCTCCTCTGCGCTAAATGAGCTGTTACGTGCTCAAGGCACGCAGAACGAACTCATTAAGGGGATGAAGGGGTTTTTGCACCCTTAGCAGCTGCCCCCTATTGAGACAGCTGAGAACTGTCGGTTTTTATCTTCCCCTCTCTTTCCCTCTTAATAAAACATATTTCTCTCCGTTACGCACATGTCATCTGCAAGGCAGGCGCCTTATGGCAGCCCGGGTTCACTATGTAACAAAGTCATTTTCCTGATTGACAGAACGCTATCTTTCTGGCAATAAAGTTGATTCTGATTCTGAATATCAATCAGGCTTCAGGATAAATGCTGAAAACTCAGGTAGTAAATGACCTGATAAAACAACTTAGCATCACTTTTTATAGATGTGTTGTGGTGCCAAGTATACAATCGGGAAACCAGAGATAAAGTTACAATATTTATTATCAAAGTTTAAGTATTAAAAACATTCCATTAATAACCTGCAGTGACAGCTAAGGCAGGTTGTGGAGGAAGTGACCCCAAACAAACAAAAAATATAAAGTTAGCCCGCCTTTACAGGTGTTCCCAGTTCATACAATGAACAAGCCCAACGAAGGCGAGGCGGACCAACTAGGAAAAACAAATAAACCCAACAAGGACAGCAGGCAACAATGCATCACTGTAAAAACAAACATCAAATTACAACCACAAACTACCCATTTTAAAGATTTAATATCTAAAAGCTTAAAAACTTGTGTCAATACCTGGCTCACAGCCACTCACAGTCCAACTGGTATCCAGGTTATCCAAACTGTGTGACCTGGTCTGCCCATCAAACACTTTGTGTGAGACCAGCCAACACCTTGGCCTCACTGACAAACTGGAAAACATGTCAAATTACAACCACCAACTACATTTTATCTAAACATGTACTTATCCAAAACATAGTACTTGTGTAATGTAAATACCTGGCTCAAAGCCTCCACAGTCCAACTGGTATCCAAGTCATTCAAAGTCTATGTGACTCAATCTGCTCATCAAACACTCTGTGTGAGACCAGCCAACGCCCTGGCCTCACTAACCAACTGGTACATTACCAGGCAAACAGCTGGCGCCAATTTAAATAGCTGCAGAGTCACAGCGACCCCCAGTGGTCACACCCGCTACAGATGTTTTAAAGGTCCCCTATTATGAAATTAAATTAGAAAGAAATGTGATTTTATTATTAGACATAATGGAGTTGCATCAGGACAAAACTTGTAAATTTAGGGGTTCCATTTTTTTAAACTCATCATCATTTGATGTCTATGATTAGGACTGATTTTGGTTATAAGAATAATAAAAATAATTTATAAAGCCGTTATAGCTGGATGTATCATAAACATATAAAAGCGTTAAATGTCTCAACTATGAGTTCTAAACGTTTCAATAACAGTTTCGTTGATTTCAGTCAGAAAAACAGGAAATAAGGTTGAAAAAATAAACTTCCAGAGAAACGATCTGACTACGTAGTGACTCATCTATCCTCGTAAACGATCTTTGTTCAGTCCCATCGCGAGCTCCTCCGCGCAGCCGCCCTGCATCCTCGCGCAAGCATCACTGCGCACAGCAGCCTCCCGCAGACCGACCCACCGACACGGCTCCGTCCGCGGACGTGAAGGCTTCCTCCCCCCGGTTGAGCGGCTTGTTTTCGGTGACTCCCCCTCGCTGTCGTCGCTCCTCTATGGACGCGGAGTGAAAGCGGGCGGCAGTCAGTCGGTTTCGTCTCCATCTCCGCTCTCATCTCGGTCCGGACCGCAACCTGCCCCTAAAAACCACAAAATGGCGGAAGTCATCGAGCTGGGACCCGCCTACGGTAAGAACCGGGCCCGTTCTTATTCTAATTCTTCTTTTTCTTGGTTTAACACCAAACCATGTCTATTTAAAAGCTCCAAATTATTCGTTATACTGATTTCTAGACAATTTACTGTTAAAATGAACGGTGTTTTAAAGAAAAACGGTCCATGTCATTGTGGTCAATCATCTGCAGCTGATTGAGATGTCCATCTGACTTTTATCTTATTTTTACATTAAAAAAAAAATCACACAAAATATGATCAGAGTTTTATGTCAGAATTTTTAGTCTGAAATAAATTATCTGAACCTGTAAATGAATCCCACCGAACAGGGTGGATAAAAATAAATAATCATATATCCGAAGGATTTTTGTTTTGTCGAACAGAAAAAAAATAATTCCACGCAGAAAAAATAAAATAAACTTTACAGGAAGTGATTTTCTTACCAGGGAAAATAAAAATAACCCAAACACCAGCCTTTAAATCAGCGCGTTCACGCGAACCCACGCACAGTCTGCCCTCGCTCTCGTGCTCGCGTGCCAGTTTCGGGCGTGTTAGGGCTGACGTCATGTCTGTACCCTGCGACAGAAAAAACCCACTCATCCGCCGCCATTAAACAAAAAAACACCACCATTATTTTAGTTCTAATTCAGTGTTATTATTGCTGACGTCATCACAATCAGGTTGGACATTTAAACACATTAAAGAGATGGTTCGGTTCGGCCCGGTTCAGGAGATGCTTCAGCCTCTGCAGTCTGAACAAAACAGGTGTTTAATACGTTTAATCTGAATAACAACAATATTAATATCAGATTAGAACACATTCAGCTTAAATATCAACATCCCCGGAAAAATATTCAGCAGCTGTAAAACATTAAATAACACATTTTTAGTTGTTTTCTAATAAATCTGGTTGTTTATATCAGTGCTGGATTATTAACATTCATGCCTAAAGGGATACTTGGATTATTTTGTAGTAACTGATGTATTATTAGTTAGGATACTCAAATACTAAAGTATCTGATACCCGCAGCCCTAAACCTGACAGCAGCCAGCAGGTTAAATGGATTGGAACTCACCTGTGGAGGGATGGGATCCAGCCAGGTGATAAACTCACCTGTGGAGTGTGGAGGGATCACACTCACGTCATCCATCATCAGGGGTCATCCCTTACATGCAGACATTTCTTCAGACTGAACCTGTAGAACGAGAACATTGTTCGTCATGACTAACTTTCTGAGCCATCTTTGTTCATTAAGACTCAACATTACTGGATTTTATAACCAATCACAACACTTACCCGTCTCCAGGTCATCTGCTGATTGGACAGTCTTTTCTCTTGCTTCTATCCCAGGTTTTGGTTGAGTCTGCTGCTGTGTTAAGATTAGAGCTCTATGAGTCATTTTGTTCAGTTTTTATATAAAATATAGAATTCTGAAAAACATTAAAATAACTGAGTGTGGAGGAAAGTTCTGATTTTAAACATCATAGGCTTCGCCTTCCTCCACTTATCCAGGTCCGGGTCACGGGGGCAGCATCCCAAGAAGGGCATCCCAGGCCATCCTCTCCCAGGCCAAATAAAAACCATAAGGTCATAAAATATAGACTTTTCTTTTTGCATGTTTGTAAATGTATTCAGGGGCATTTTTGTGGGCAGAGCGATGTAAACATGCACAGACTGATTTGACAGTTTAGTCCAAAAACAGAGGAACAAGTTGGGGGGAAGATCAAAGTTGTCTATTTGGGATTACTTTGGCTTGAAACCGGCTGCTTGTGCAGACGTATAGGTTGCAGCAAACGACTCAAACATTTTCACCATCCAGCTGAGTATGCTATGCTATCACCAGCTGCTGTAGCTCTGGTCTATCAGATACATTCTTACTTCCACAGCAGGGCCCCGAGATCTAGAAGTACATGTTTGCTGAAAGAGATCTTTTAAATTCTTATTTTAGTTTTTGTGTAATTTTGTTTTTGTTGTTTCAGCCTTAGTTGAGTCTGTAAGACAGATAAACACTGGACCGACCCGTAAACAGGATAAAACTGGAGAAAAGCCAGTCTGTTTTTTCCCTCCCCACCACCAGGGTTATCATTTAGATCTATGTATTTTCTGAAGACAGGCTGCTGCTGTTCTCTGTCATAAGTTTGAGTAAATAAATCACTGTTGCTCTTGGAGGCAGGAGGAGGAATAAATAGCTTTGCTTACAGCTGGGAGGAGTTTGTGTAACCATTTAAAAACAAGACTATTGTTTTTTACATGAGCTGTGTCTTTTGGCATCATTAATGAATTGTTATTAATTAAACTAATTTATCGGCTGAAAAATAAACTAAATCACATTTTTAAAAAACTACCAGTGAAGGTTTCAGCCCATCGCCGATGGCTGTTCATCCAATCACCTGACCTTAAAGTGATAACATGCAACTTTTTCATATTTTTAAATCTTTTCCTTGAGCCAGTCTGTGCTAATATGACCCTTTACAGAGTTAATGAAAAGTCACTTAGCTCCATCTGGTGATTAGATCCGGAATACCATGACTGCAAGATCTCCGTCGCCGTCACGGTACCCAGGAAGTCACGTGTCTCACGAGGGTTAGGCTAACCCAAAGTGGCTAGCTGTTATGCTAACACTGGAGTGTTTTTAGCTCATGATTCCTGCTTTTTTTCAATCTCTCCCTGCTTGAACACAGCTGATTTCTTTGAAGGAGTAAATAACCGCTCCTGTAGAAAGCTATGAAGGCTGAGGAGACATTTCAACAGGTAGATATTGGCGTTTAGAAGCTGAAACGATCTGGTAACTTTTTAATGCAGTGATTTAAAACGGACACCAGAGGGTGCCCAAAACAAGCAAAACTGCATATTATCACTTTAAGTTCCAGCTGAAGTACATGAAGATACTGAACCCTGAAGTTTCCTCCAGGGCGCCGTCCAGATGGCAGCCCACTGCTCCTCAGGGCCGGGTCAGATGTAGAGAAATAAGGTCCTCAAGGGGATCAATAAAAGTAAATAATTATAATATTTATTATTAATATTAAATGCTGGTGGTGATTAAACTGTTAAACAGGTTCTTTGCATTTTAATTACCTGTTAGATACTAAAAAGTTGAGTTTTTCTAGAAATTAAAGAGTAAGTCAGATGTATCCTGTTCATCCATCCAGAAATGATTGATTTATTAACTTTAATAAATAGAGTTAATAAACCAGGAACTCTTGGTACTTTTAAACAATATTTAATTTGTGGAGCTTTGGCATTTTGATTTGTTAAACATATTTAAAATTGATATTAGAAGTATTTATAAGTGAAATACTGGAGGGGGTAGAAGGTTTGGGTTGATGTCTCAGCAGGTCAGAAACAGTTTGTTTGTCTCGGTGGAGTGAAGAACTCTAAACCCCACAAACAGCTGATTCTATGTGTGGGTTGCTAGGCAGCAAGCTCAGCTGCTTTCAGCTCTTTCCAAAACATGACATCATCTGATGGAGTCTGAATGAGAGCCGGAAACAAAAGGAAGGAGGGTTTGAAAGTTTCTGTGCTCGTCTGGGACGAAGAAGCAGAGCAGCTTTATCTGCAGTTAGCAGCTCATTTTGTTCTAAATTCAGTTTCAAGTTAAAACTAAGCACAAGTCTTCATGTGTGTTAGATACGTCCACATTTTATAGGAAATTATACATTTAATAGCCAGTTTGACTCATATAGTCTAACTGATTTAGTGTAGCTGTTGTGACATGAGGGACGTTTAGGACAACAATCCTCCTCTGTGTCCTGCAAACAAAAGCCTCCTCCTCCTCCCTCCTCGTCTCCTTCGGTGGAGCTCAACTCTTCTCTCACTGACCATCCAGTTGTCTGTAAAGATATTCCCAACGCGTTGACTTTAGAATGTTTCACCAGTAACTAACATCACTTTTAAAGGACGTGCTGATGTGGGTCCACCTCTGAAAACATGCAACATACCGGTAGTAGGGCTGCAGCTGTGTATAAATACACATATTTTATTAATCCAGTTTTCTGTTGAATAATCCATCAATTCGTTCAGTTCTCAGATATAAATGAACAACCAGCTGTTCACCTGTTAAAGCTGCTCTCTGCTGTCAGATTAAATCAAACTATTATTCAGCATGTTTGTGTATTTAAAACTCTTTACAGAACATTTATCTTTGTATAAAAGCTTTTTATATACCTACCAGTCACCAGAACTTACAGTGATGATTTTTAATTCTTTAAACTAGCAGAGCAACACCAAGTGGAGCACATTTTAGTCCCTATTTCCTATTAAAGCATGAACTGAACTGAAAAATATGTGACTAAGCTAAAAGATCTGAGGATGTTTTAATAAAAAAAATTAACTCTTATAAGAGATTATTAGAGTAATAATTTTTTACATTATTATTCACTTCACTTTAACCCCTTCAAGGACATTATTAAAAATCCAAACACTTTCGAAACCTTAAGAATGCCACATCACATGTCAGAGTTTAACCTTAAGCCTCACTGCCCCAAATCAACAAAAAATACAGGTGTAGTTTACTCGTTTATTTAATACATTTGCAGTGTTCTAGTGTAATTCAATGAGTCATTTTTATAAATTAAAAAGCTATGATGCTTCTATTCTCTGATGCAGAAGTTTGCTCATGCAGAGGTCTGCTTGAAACAGCAGGGTTCCTCATTAGTATTATTAATGATATGCACAACCTTCTGATTGGATAACAGAAACATCACTACTCCCCCCTTATTCAAATCACATCAAAATGTCGGATCCTGAATCAGAGGACGAAGAAGAATTTTTAGAGGAAGCGCTTCCTCAGCGTTTGTCAATGAATGTTTCAGAATGGTAAAACCTACATGTGAACTGACATTTTCTCCTAAAAGATCAGAACGTTCTGCTGTGATACCTGAACCGGGGCGAAAGCAGACCATAGGACGTGAGGGTTGTTATGTTAACATTAGCATGTGTGGCTAATAGGGCTGCAACAAACGATTATTTGAATAATCGATTGTCATGACCGGGGTAGTACAGGACCTAAACACAGGAGGACAGAGGCAGGAGCAGGTGAGGTTGAACACAAAACAGCTTTATTGCTGGCTGGACTCAGGAGACACAGGACACATGAGGCTGGGGATAAAACACAAGGAACTGACAGGGAGTGACTGAACTAAACAGCATGAATAGGGCGGGACGGGAGCTAATTAAGTAGACGAGACACACCTGGAGGGATTAGTGCAGGACACATGAGGAGGAACAGGCACGAACTGGACACCAGGGGGCAGAACATCGATGAATCGGACGGGGTCTCGACACGATTAATCGGATAAATTTGGGAAAATTTTTTTAAGTGCTAGGGAAACGTTATTTCTCTCCTTCCTTCACTTTATTTAACAGAACATTATTTAAAAACAGTTCAATAGCATGCAAAACAACATAGCTCTGGGGCAGCGTCTGCAGTGATGCGGACGCTGAACCGGTCTGTTGTGGTGAAGAAGGAGCTGAGCCAGAAAGCAAGGCTCTCGATTTACCGGTCGGTCTACGTCCCAATCCTCACCTATGGTCATGAGCTCTGGGTAATGACCGAAAGAACGAGATCGCGGATACAAGCGGCTGAAATGAGTTTCCTCCGCAGGGTGGCCGGGCTCAGCCTTAGGGATAGGGTGAGGAGCTCGGACATCCGGGAGAGACTCGGAGTAGAGCCGCTGCTCCTCCATATCGAAAGGAGCCAGTTGAGGTGGTTCGGGCATCTGGTAAGGATGCCTCCTGGACGCCTCCCTCGGGAGGTGTTCTGGGCATGTCCTGCCGGCAGGAGGCCCCCAGGTCGACCCAGGACAAGCTGGAGGAAATACATCTTCAGGTTGGCCTGGGAACGCCTGGGCGTCCCAGCTGAGGAGCTGGTGGACTTGGCCGGGGAGAAGATGGCCTGGGCTGCCCGACTTGGAATGCTGCCCCCGCGACCCGGACCCGGATAAGCGGAAGAAGGCGAGGCGAGGCGAAGAATAAAAAATAGTTTTAAATGACTTTGCTTTATCAAAGTGCTGTAAGGACAAATTTGCCATATTACCAACATAAAGAGAGGTTTTTATGTTGCTTTAAAGTGACCTGAGCTATTAGAAACATAACAAATAAAATGAAATCTAAAACCATCACAACATGCTCCCACCTCAAATATCCTACAGCTGTTAAAATATCAAATAATAAAGAATAAAAAATAGTTTAAATGGCATTGCTTTATCAAAGAAAAATTGGACCAAGAAAGCTGATCCTGAATCAGTTCAGCTATTAAAGCTAACAGGCTACTCTGTAGGCTGAGTGTGGACGGTGCCCAAAACACATCAGTTGATCTGTTTTGCTCTGCTGTTAAATAAAGGTTGCCGTAAAAAAAAAGTTGTACAACTGGTGACCACATAATAATGCGACACAACAAATCACTGACGAAATTCATTGCCAATGCATTTTATCACGAATTTTATCGACTTCATTGATTCGTTGTTGCAGCCCTAGTGGCTAACCACAAAGACCTCAGAATAACTGCTAATATCACAGCAAACATATGTTACAAACTTCCATCCATCCATTTTCTGTAGCCGCTTATTCCTCCACAGAGGGTCGCGGGGCAGCTGGTGCCTATCTCCAGCGGTCAAGGGGCGAGAGGCGGGGGACACCCTGGACGGGTCGCCAGTCCATCGCAGGGCCACACAGAGACGAACGAGACAAACAACCACACACCCACTCACACCTAAGGACAATTTACCAGCCCAATTAGCCTGACAGTCATGTCTTTGGACTGTGGGAGGAAACCGGAGTACCCGGAGGAAACCCACGCATGCACGGGGAGAACTTGCAAACTCCACGCAGAGAGGCCGCAGAGCCGGGACGCGAACCCACGACCTCCTTGCTGCGAGGCAACAGTGCTAACCAACTGCGCCACCATGCAGCCTCTTATGTTACAAACTTACCCAACAATATTCTTTATCGATCTCCATCCATCCATCCATCCATTTTCTGTAGCCGCTTAATCCTCCACAGAGGGTCGCGGGGCAGCTGGTGCCTAACTCCAGCGGTCAAGGGGCGAGAGGCGGGGGACACCCTGGACAGGTCGCCAGTCCATCGCAGGGCCACACAGAGACGAACGAGACAAACAACCACACACCCACTCACACCTAAGGACAATTTTACCAGCCCAATTAGCCTGACAGTCATGTCTTTGGACTGTGGGAGGAAACCGGAGTACCCGGAGGAAACCCACGCATGCATGGGGAGAACATGCAAACTCCACGCAGAGAGGCCGCAGAGCCGGGACGCGAACCCACGACCTCCTTGCTGCGAGGCAACAGTGCTAACCAACTGCGCCACCATGCAGCCTTCTTTATCGATCTCCTATAGGAAAATAAAAAAATTGACCCATGCACGGCCTGGGAATNCTCAGGTCATCCACTTTTCACGCATGATGCACGGAAAAAGAAAACTGGGTTTAAACAAAAACAAGATATTCCACAATGTCAATAAATACGTCAATAAAATACAGCGTTTGGAGGATGTGAGATCATCCTAATAAAATAAAACAGCTATAAAATGTTTTGACCACAAGTAATAATAAATATGTCATTCACAGTGTTGGGACTTTGACCACGTTCCCACAAAAGAGATGAGGGTTCTGCAAGGCGGTCCAACAAAGGGAGGAACAAACTTTGGACATCCCAAATTCACATTTCATCTTAATCTTAATGGATGCAAAGTAGCAGAACTGAAATGTGAACTAATCTGTCAGTCAGATGAATATTCTAATCAAAACTTTTCATAACATATTTACTGCTTTTTGTGATGCATAATTCTTCACTGAATTACCTTTGACAGGTAAATAAAAAATGGCTGAATGATCAGAATATTTTATTTCCCAATTTCTGATCAACTAGTAAAAACTTCAACATGAAAGGTCTGTTATTGCCAGCATGAATCATCAGCACTTATAAATCCATGAACCAGAAATATTTTAGATTCAGATCAGCTGATCACAGATGAAGCTGATGATGCTGAGGCTGATTCTGATCCCCAGTCAATTAAACCACTGCTGTTCTCCTCCACACCACTAGTCTGTACTGTTCCTGTTTGAGCACAATTAATTACGTAGATAAACGAATAACATTTAAGTCTCACAAATTCACATCTGTGTAAATCACGCTTAGTTAAAATAAGACACGTTTGTTTTTCTCATAAAGATCAGAACGTGCACATAGTAACACGCTGAACAGTNCTTTAGAGCAATCAGCTGTGTGTCTGTCTGTCTGCTGCTGTGCTCAGCCTCTGAGTCAGGCCAGATGCACAGCTGGTATTAGGATGGTTTACAACTGACTACTGCATCAATCTGTGCATGATTTATTAGTGATTTAGCACTTCAGGATGCATGAGTGCACTGTAGCCTCACAGCAGGTTTAGATTCTGGTTTAGACCTTCTTTTTGTGTCCAGATTGCCTGGACTTCCCGTTAATATGTGAGTTTTGTCCAGGTACTCACCAGTTACCCCACAACCCTGCAGAGGAACAAGCGGGTTCAGAAAATGAATGGATTGATCTAATTCTTCGCAGGCTGGATGTGGCACGGAAGCCACCAGTAAAAAAAACAACAACCCTGTTTTTTCCTCTTAATCACCATGAACGATAAAACACTCAATTCTGTCTTTTCTGTATCTGTTGTGTCTTCATTTACATTTATACCATGACGTTATTTTTTATAAAAGGACATTTTTTAAAGTAAATTGTTTTCGTTTTACTTGCAGGTTTTTTTGGGAGAGAGAATCGGGACTTCTGGGACGTCTTGACTGCGGAGGATGATTTAAAAGTATTTGTTACTGAGGACTAAACTCGTGTCCGTGGTGCACGCAGGATCTAAACTTCTCTATGACCAATTGTCTCGCTAAATTCTAAAGTGTGGATCGCTTTGAGAGAAAGTACGCCGTGAACCGATCCCTGGAGGTTCTGCCTTATTTAATATCTTTGTATTATTCAGGCAGGTGAAGGAGACGCTCAGATGTGTTTTTATGTTTAGTTTGGATCAAATCCATTCAGCTTCACAGCTAAAAAAAAAAAGAAAACTATTCACAGTTCTGTTTGTGTCTTGTCTTTGCTGTTTGTACCAACTTTCTTTTAATGAGATTTTTGTATGTTGTGCTTTAACCCTTAGATGCTGTTTATGTCTGAATTAGATAACTTATTGTGTGAGCAGTTTGATGTAAAGTTCATGATGTAACTGTCTGGATTTATTCCATTAGAGTTTAAAGACTGCAGTTGCTGATGTAATGTTGGTATAGTTGAGCACAGTGATATTTTTGACATTTAGATTTTATTATTCTTGTTTAGTTTAGTTTTTTTTAAAATTTGAATTAATATAATTCAGTGTTTTGAATCCACATTCTTTTAGCTGATCTGAGGAAGTCTGCTGCTGATGTATTTCTGTAAAAAGTTTCCTAAAAATGAATAACTTTCATTTAAAGCTTAGTTTGAGTCAGAGCAGATACTGTGTATTGAATCACTTTATAAACATTCACTGGCAGCTTAAACCTGCCTGAATGTGGTTTTATTCTTAAACCACAAACACAAGTGATGTGAAGCAGATGTCACCCAATATAAATAAAAATTACAGCTGAGTTTCTTCTGAGTGTGAACAAGGTCATCCTGTATTTTTAGACCTCACTGACACATCTGTATGCCTGAGTGGAGGACCAATGTGTTCCAGCTGCTGCACAAACATCACAGCTTATAAACACAGTCAAGTCAACCATAATCAGTCTGTACAAGGGAGGAGATCGTTTATTATCTTTGGGTCTGTTTGCTCACTTTATGTTGTTGGAATTAGCTAAGCCATGTTTCATTTATGAAGCATGTTTAATGTTAAATAGCAGCCCAATTAAAATAGAACTAAATGTCAAAATGCATAAAAAATAAACTTCTTTAGAACACATATTGATAAAACTGTGGTAAATTGGTTTCCATCCATCCATCCATCCATTTTCTGTAGCCGCTTATTCCTCCACAGAGGGTCGCGGGGCAGCTGGTGCCTATCTCCAGCGGTCAAGGGGCGAGAGGCGGGGGACACCCTGGACGGGTCGCCAGTCCATCGCAGGGCCACACAGAGACGAACGAGACAAACAACCACACACCCACTCACACCTAAGGACAATTTTACCAGCCCAATTAGCCTGACAGTCATGTCTTTGGACTGTGGGAGGAAACCGGAGTACCCGGAGGAAACCCACGCATGCATGGGGAGAACATGCAAACTCCACGCAGAGAGGCCGCAGAGCCGGGACGCGAACCCACGACCTCCTTGCTGCGAGGCAACAGTGCTAACCAACTGCGCCACCATGCAGCCTTCTTTATCGATCTCCTATAGGAAAATAAAAAAATTGACCCATGCACGGCCTGGGAATTGAAGCTGGGTCTCCCACATGAGAGGCAGTGTCTTAAACCTCTATGATACAGTTCAGTTGTTGTGACTTTGTTCTGTTTCGATACATTACCATTATGTGTCACGTAACGTGAGTCAAGATCATGAAAAATCTACGTCACTTATGATTTTGTGGGTCAATTCAGTTGAAGAATATTCTTGCATGTAAATGTAAACAAAATCATGTATTTATTACTGGCTAATGGGGCTCCCAGGCCACACGAGGCCCCTAGGCTCAAGCCTGAGCATTATCTAGGCCTGCCTGTGAGCCAAGATGGGCCAGACCATGAATGCAAATTTGCGTTGTGACGTAGAGCTACGAGGTTTTTCAAATCCTAGCATTTCAACCTCGATTTTCTATAAGAAACTAAAGCTGGAGGTCCATGTAGAAGACTGTTTTCATGTTCAGCCTGCATGAAAGGCTCAGAGTGACCAATATTAATCAGAAAAACTTGGGGAAAAAAGTTTTTTCGGTAAAACTTTCTGTTGTTCTTGTTTTGTTGTTGTTGTTTTTTTCTGTTGTTCTTGTTTAAATCTGAGTCAGTCTGAAGGCAGGAGAGTCATTCATACTGGAAACAGAACAACTCCTGGTTCTTTAAATAGAACATCTAAATGTTGGTAAAACTGACTTCATCTGAAGCAGAATTAGTTTAAAGATGCGTTTGGCCTGATTTACTCAGTTCTCTCTAGTTATTCCATCAAACTCTGGACAGAACAGCTTAGTTTCAAATCCTTCCAACCAGATTCTGGATCAGTGCCAACCTCATCATCAGAGGAATGATCTGCACTCGTACTAACTGCTGTCCTTTCTCACTACCGAGGCCAGTCCCTCATGTTAATGTTGATGCATGGATAACGATGCTCCATCATTAGATTTTCTTCACTTCTAGTCTTTCACTAATGAAAATAAAAGCTTTGTTTTTCAGTGATTTGGTGTTGTTACGTAGGTCTCTGACGTCCCTCGTCTCTCTCTCTGTTTCAGCCATGTCTCCAGTGCTGGCGGGTTTCCTCGGAGCTGGTGTTCTGGTTCTGGTCGTGGTGATTCTGGTTCTGCTCTGGACTTTTTGTCAGCGTCGCTACCTTCGGGTCACTGGACGCTACAAGCTGCATGGCGACCGTTACTGCGACACAGAAGACCCGCCCTACAAGTTCATCCACATGCTGAAGGGAATAAGCATTTACCCAGAATCCCTCAGCAGC
>SSNR01000144.1:371862-395753 GCA_006937965.1 Callopanchax toddi | reverse complement strand
CCGCTTAATCCTCCACAGAGGGTCGCGGGGCAGCTGGTGCCTAACTCCAGCGGTCAAGGGGCGAGAGGCGGGGGACACCCTGGACAGGTCGCCAGTCCATCGCAGGGCCACACAGAGACGAACGAGACAAACAACCACACACCCACTCACACCTAAGGACAATTTTACCAGCCCAATTAGCCTGACAGTCATGTCTTTGGACTGTGGGAGGAAACCGGAGTACCCGGAGGAAACCCACGCATGCATGGGGAGAACATGCAAACTCCACGCAGAGAGGCCGCAGAGCCGGGACGCGAACCCACGACCTCCTTGCTGCGAGGCAACAGTGCTAACCAACTGCGCCACCATGCAGCCTTCTTTATCGATCTCCTATAGGAAAATAAAAAAATTGACCCATGCACGGCCTGGGAATTGAAGCTGGGTCTCCCACATGAGAGGCAGTGTCTTAAACCTCTATGATACAGTTCAGTTGTTGTGACTTTGTTCTGTTTCGATACATTACCATTATGTGTCACGTAACGTGAGTCAAGATCATGAAAAATCTACGTCACTTATGATTTTGTGGGTCAATTCAGTTGAAGAATATTCTTGCATGTAAATGTAAACAAAATCATGTATTTATTACTGGCTAATGGGGCTCCCAGGCCACACGAGGCCCCTAGGCTCAAGCCTGAGCATTATCTAGGCCTGCCTGTGAGCCAAGATGGGCCAGACCATGAATGCAAATTTGCGTTGTGACGTAGAGCTACGAGGTTTTTCAAATCCTAGCATTTCAACCTCGATTTTCTATAAGAAACTAAAGCTGGAGGTCCATGTAGAAGACTGTTTTCATGTTCAGCCTGCATGAAAGGCTCAGAGTGACCAATATTAATCAGAAAAACTTGGGGAAAAAAGTTTTTTCGGTAAAACTTTCTGTTGTTCTTGTTTTGTTGTTGTTGTTTTTTTCTGTTGTTCTTGTTTAAATCTGAGTCAGTCTGAAGGCAGGAGAGTCATTCATACTGGAAACAGAACAACTCCTGGTTCTTTAAATAGAACATCTAAATGTTGGTAAAACTGACTTCATCTGAAGCAGAATTAGTTTAAAGATGCGTTTGGCCTGATTTACTCAGTTCTCTCTAGTTATTCCATCAAACTCTGGACAGAACAGCTTAGTTTCAAATCCTTCCAACCAGATTCTGGATCAGTGCCAACCTCATCATCAGAGGAATGATCTGCACTCGTACTAACTGCTGTCCTTTCTCACTACCGAGGCCAGTCCCTCATGTTAATGTTGATGCATGGATAACGATGCTCCATCATTAGATTTTCTTCACTTCTAGTCTTTCACTAATGAAAATAAAAGCTTTGTTTTTCAGTGATTTGGTGTTGTTACGTAGGTCTCTGACGTCCCTCGTCTCTCTCTCTGTTTCAGCCATGTCTCCAGTGCTGGCGGGTTTCCTCGGAGCTGGTGTTCTGGTTCTGGTCGTGGTGATTCTGGTTCTGCTCTGGACTTTTTGTCAGCGTCGCTACCTTCGGGTCACTGGACGCTACAAGCTGCATGGCGACCGTTACTGCGACACAGAAGACCCGCCCTACAAGTTCATCCACATGCTGAAGGGAATAAGCATTTACCCAGAATCCCTCAGCAGCAGTAAGAGGATCGTTCGTGGGATTCGACGCGCCGAGCGGGACGGAGAACGAGGTTGCGCCGCATCTGGGACCACAGGGAGGGGCATGGTGTTAGTGGATGCTGAGAACAACATCCTGGACGTTCCTGGTCAGCTGCAGATGAGTCACCTGGTGCCGCCCACTGGGACAGGCCCCGCCCACGGTCAAGCCAGGCTGGAGCGGGCGTTACCGGTCCGAGCTGATTACTGCTGCCTGGAAAGCAGCTCGGCCAGCAGCAGCCAGACCAGCAGCAAGACTGCATCCCCATTCACGCCCGCCCCCTCGGATCCTGAACCCGAACCGAGTCTGGGGTCCATCAGCCTCACTGTCGACTACAACTTTCCCAAGAAGGCCCTGGTGGTGACCATCGTCGGGGCCCGGGGCCTCCCCGCCGTAGATGAGCAGGCGGGGAGCTCTGACCCTTATGTGAAGATGACCATCCTTCCTGAGAAGAAGCACCGTGTCAAAACCCGCGTGCTGAGGAAGACTTTGGATCCGATCTTTGATGAGACCTTCACCTTCTACGGCGTGGCCTACAGCTCATTGCCTGAACTCACGCTGCACTTCCTGGTCCTCAGCTTTGACCGCTTTGCCCGTGATGATGTCATCGGAGAGGCTGTAGTGCCGCTGAAAGGCGTTGACCCGAGCACCGGCCGGGTTCACCTGAGCCAACAGATCACCAAGAGGAACATGCAGGTGAGTCCAGACCTCCTGCAGGTTCTCAGGGTTTTCTAGCTTCATTTCCTGACACTAGACTACAAAAATACACGTTATAAAGAAAGAAAGATATCGTTTTTCTAAGATGAAAAGTAAAAACATTTTAAAAAAGAACAACCCAACTAAATTAAATCATTTAAAAACTAACAAAAAGGAAAGCTAAATAACTAAATTAAATGCATTTTAAAAATGAAAACGGCAGAAATTTAAAAATGTAAAAAGTAATTAAGTAAATAAATAATTGTTAAAAATTTAATAAAAGTGTAAAACTCTTTTTAATAGCCCCAATAACACTCAATGATTGAAGCTTTAAAGCTCCAGATATTTCTGTGAGCGCTCTTTAAAGGGTTATAATAATTCATCACGTTAAAGATTTCAGGAAAGCTAGTCATTATTAAGTCAGCTCAGAGGGTCATAGGTCATTCATTGACTCTAAACTATGTTGTTTCCTGAGATTCAGCATTTGACATGAGATGGAAGCAAAAACAACTTGAGTTCGACTCGTCGACAACTCCTCCTGACAGCGTGACTCCGTGTGATAACACTCCCTGTCTGTTTCTGTCTGAATGACTGATGCTGCTAGCGGCTGTTCCCATGGCGACCAGCCAGTCAGACTCTGGTTCAGACAGTCAGCTGCTGTTTCATCAAGTTAACGTTGAATACTTGGGTGTTTTTAGGGACATTATAGAGGAATGTTTCTGCCGTGCTGCAGAGGTCCCATGTTAAGATTGAGCTGCTGAGAAATTATTGACAAACATCAACAGCATTTTGTGTCCAGCAGCAGCTCCGCTTCCTGGAGATGGTGGGAGGGGCCATGACGATTCACCTTGGATTTTATTACAATAATGACAGCTTAGGCACAGTACATGGCTCGACAGCCAGAAATAGGAGGCCACCTACCTACTGAGTACCCCTGCTCTAGAGGTTTCCAAACAGACAATATAATGTTCTAAGTAAGCCAAACAAGCTTGATTACCATATTGACCTGAATATAGGATGACCCCAATTATAAGATGACCCCCCTTTCCAAGACTAATCTTCAGGAAAAAAACTAAGTTCACTTTTTAAAGAAACTATTTTTATTGAAATTTTGAGAAATTTAAATAATACCTTAATCATAGACCTTTAATATTTGCCTATTAATGCAATCAAATATCTGTAATGCATATTCTAGCATGTGTGGGGTTCTGTCAGAAAGACACTAGAGATACTGAACAAAAACTGAGCAAAAAATACCACAGTAATGCAAACTGTCAGAACTTTGCTCATGACATGTCAAATCAAAAGTCTGCATGAGGCTTTTACTCAGTCTTCTGATCAGCTGTGATCACACAGTCAGTCCTGTCTCCTCCCACAGAACGTCATCGCCACAATGCTCCATCTTCAGACATTTCACTCCATAACTCCATATTTCCTGGCTGCCTGACAGCTGTTTGATGCCTCTGCTGCATTGACCAGCATTTAGGGCTGCAACCACGAATCAATACAGTTGATAAAATTTGATGATAAAATGCACTGGCAACGAATTTCATTATCAATATGTTGCATCGCATGATTATGTGGTCACCAGTCGCGCAACTTTTTTCCCTGAAACCTTTATTTAACAGACGAAGCGCGCAACTCGTCTGTAGGCTGCAGCGGAGAGCAAAACAGATCAGAACGAGAGAGAAAGCTGATGGCGTTAACTTACTTGTGTTTTAGTAGTATTCGTAGTTGTAGTAGTGGTTGTTATTTAGCCGTAGTACACATGCTCCGAATCCTCACAGTACTGACGTCTGGTTGTAAAGTTTCGGTAATCCGTTCATACAGTAGTGCCTGATGGATTTCCAAAGCATTAGCATGTTTAGCTTAGCTTAACGTTTTGCTAAAATAGTGACAACAGAAGAAGCCAATAGAGCTGATTGAAGCTTCTACATCAACCACTACTTCAGAATAAGACAGAGGCTGAAAGAGACACCCGTTTGGTTCTAATCAGCTGACGGAAAGTTTGTTGAGCAGAATTTGTTAGGTGCCTGTATGTCAAGCTGTTCTATCATATAATCGAACAAACTTTTAAATCTCTGCGGCAGGTCATTTGTGTATTTATTTATCTAAAAGTCATTTTCCCACACTATAAATCAGCTATCTGAGGAGTTTAGTGTGAAGGTTTTAATTTTAATTTTAATTTATTTAGTTTTTTCCACATCTTGAGACGTTATACAGTCTGTTTGACTTTATTTGTTGCATCCAGTCCAGGTCAGATTAGCTGAAGCAGTCAGTCCTTTTATAGAATATTTTATAGTCTGAGAGAGATCAATCTTTCTGGAGTTGACCTAAGTTTAGTTTGACCCTTGACCTTTAGGACTGTTTACAGTTAGGATTGGATGGAAAAACAGATTAGGGTGACTTTTTTATTTTATAGTGAAGCAACCAGCTGACAGATCCTGTCTTGTTGTAACACGACCTGCTGCTGCTGATCAAAGTTATTGTGTTTAAAAATATTTTTAAAAGGCTAAACTAGTATTTAACTTATTTTTTCTGTTGTACCAAACCACAATTTAGTATCTGTATTTGGTATCGGCAAGTACTCAAATGTTAGTACTCGTACTCAGTTAGAAAAAAATCTAGTATCGGAGCATCCCTAGTAATGACACAATTGGAGCATGGCAGAAGCAGGTAGACCTAAAAATAAAAACTTTAACAGTTTGGAAGCACATATGTTAAACAACACAAAGAAGTTTGTTACCTGCAACAACCTTGCATGGCTCGGGAGTACGACGGTGATGAGGCAGCAAGCTAGTCAGAGTCATCAATGTTTCCCTACGACTTAAAATTTTTTTCCCAGATTTATTTGATTAATCAATTAATCGTGTTGAGACCCCATCCGATTAATCGATTATCAAAATAATAGTTTGTTGCAGCCCTACCAGCATCATCTTAAAATTAGCATCATAATTCTGCCTCAGTTGTCTGTTAACTCGCCCCACAGCACTTCTAATCCAGTCTGTTCCAGTCAGCGCTGTTTTTGCTTTTTATAAGACGCTGGCACCCTCTGCTGTTGAGGTCATGTAATGACCCCAAAATACTAGACCCCGATTATAAGACAACCCCACATTTTCACATTATTTTCAATAAAAAAAACCTCATCTTAATTCGAGTCAATACGGTATTTCCATTTGTATGCTTGTTTGTTTTCCTCATGTCTCTCTTCCTACCAAAGAGACTGGATGACTAAAGGATGGTAAAGAAAGAGCAGCATGCTGAGGACTCACAGACGGTGTAGTCTGCTTAATCGCTAAAGAAATGCTGCTCTTTATTTTGTTAAAAAGCTGAAAAATGCTGCAAACATTTGACGCCCAGTACGGAAAGCCTGGAAAACACATCACAAACAACGCTTCCACAACTGTACAACAGCATGAAAGGTGACACACTTAAGGAGATCAAAAACATCCCATTTTACTCTGACTGGTCTGCATTCATTATTATACTATTATATTCATTTGAAATGGTCTCAAAATAACATTATTTTTTTATCGCAATAAGTTCTGGAACAATTTATCACCCAGCAAAGTTTGTTGTCATGACAGTTCTAACACAGTGGTATGACGGTATTAAACAAGAGTGGGGTGCAATTTGCTATGTGGTCCGTCGTGCAGCACAAAGTCACCAGAGAGGATGCACTTCCCAAAAAGTCTGAAATTCACTTTTGTGCCAGTTGTGGTAAGTACATCTTTGAGGTCACAGCAGGGAGTGCTGCAGCACCCCCACCCTCCATGGTACTGAATATATATTGATGCTTTTTAACAAAAAAAAGAGGCTTCAGCTCAGAGTTTGTTAGCATCCCTTCTTAACTTCATTAATAAATAAAACGAGCCTGACTCCGTGTGTTTCAGTGTGAGAATCGTGGAGAGCTGCTGGTGTCCCTGTCCTACCAACCGGTGTCTCATCGTCTCAGCGCCGTGGTCCTGAAGGCACGACACCTCCCCAAGATGGACATCACCGGCCTGTCAGCCAGTGAGTAGAACCAGAACCCAGCAGGACCACCGCATGCAGAAAAACCATTTAGAATCATTTTATTTTGTTTGCTGCTCTTTAAAAAACATCCTTAAGTTTCAAATAAATGGTTTGATATTACAAAAACCTGCACATATAACACACAGACAGCATTAATCAATCCAACATGGCCCCCGTTTCTGGTCAAAAAGTTACCTAAAACATGAATTGACTGGAACACGTAGCAGACAGACAACTGTCTCATTTGAGGTTTTGTTTTTCCTGGTGGTTCATCAACATCTCTAATCTGCCTCCTGCTGTGATCAACCAGCGACGACTAGCAGATCAACAAAGCAGCTTTTACGCATCAGTCAGCCTGAAGTTCTCCCCTCTTTAGATGCCTTCAGCCTTTAAAACCTTTAGAAATCGACTCATTCAGACCTAAGCAGGCACTGATTCCACCACCATGCTTTTTAAACCACAGCCTGGGCCGAGCTGACTGATAACTGAGGCGGGACCTTGACCAACATATGCAGTACTCTAGTGGCGTGTGTGTGTGTGTGGTTTTGGTGGGGGGGGTGGGGGGTCTGGTGACCTTTTGCAGCAGATCTAGATCTGTCCAGTGAGGAGGATTCCCTGCTGGGATCACCACGTAGCTTTAAGAACTAAACACACCTCATCCAGTGAAGCTCAGAGTTCAGACCAACACTAGAAACTTGTTAAGTTAAAAGTTCTCAGGGAAATACTTAATTATTTTGTTCATTTGTGACATCAGTTTATGGTTTCTGTTCCTGGTTCCACAAATGAGAGGTTGCTACGTTAGTCTTTGTAGTTGTCTGTCAGCTGAGTGTTCAGATGACCTCACAGACCTTTCCTCTGCCCTCAGATCCGTACGTGAAGGTGAATGTCTTCTACGGCCGCAAACGCATCGCGAAGAAGAAGACCCACGTGAAGAAGTGCACACTGAACCCGGTCTTCAACGAGTCTTTCATCTACGACATCCCACCAGAACTCCTGCCTGAGATCTCCGTGGAGTTCCTGGTGGTCGACTTCGACCGAACCACCAAGAACGAGGTTCTGGGCCGCTTGCTCCTCGGCCTCCACAGCCCGTCGTCCTCTGGCGCCTCCCACTGGAGGGAGGTGTGCGAAAACCCCCGCCGGCAGATCTCCAAATGGCACAACCTGAGCGAGTACTGAAGGACGAAGAGGAGAAGCGTCAGACAGCAACGAGCAGCTGGGACTCCATCAGTGAACCTCACTGGGAAACAAAGACTCAGTGTACAGCACATTCACACACACGCAGCACACACACCATTGTGATGATAGTTAAACTCTCCGTCTCTATTATCTCTCTTTACAAACACGACATTTGCAAGTGTAAGAAAAATCCTGCAGTTCTTTTACTAAAATCAGTAAACAAAAAAAACCAAGCGGTCCATTTCTGAGACTGTCCTCGTGTCTCCTCTGGCTGTCTGTGTGGACGGGGGGAAGGAATGCTCTCATACGATTAAAAAAAAGAAGAAAAAAGACCCCCCCACTCGCTGTTGTCCTCATGCAGTTCATCGCATGTCTGTCTGAAAAGAAAAACCAAGAAACTGAATGACGAGTTGAGAGCTGCTGGCATCAAATTAAAGAAGAAACTTCAGCTCTGACAGAAGAAAACCGACTTCATAACAATATAACTAAACACTGAATATATCCAGTAGAAATACTCCTCAGTGGGACCGAATAAGACTGACTCTCCACCACGCAGAGAAACATCTTTCTCTGAAGGATGTTGTGGTTTTTGTTTTCGTTGTTGGCATGCTTCCTGTCTGCAGAGGTCCTCCTCCAGAAACGCATCCTCAGCGTCCAGCTGCATCCTGATCCAGGACCACACAAAGACGCAGTCCGTCCTCGCATTAGCTCAGATTCTAACCTGGATTTAAACTGTCTAACATCTCCTGATTCCTCTGCCTCCTGCTGACGGAGGCCAAAATGTGATGCTAAATAATCTGAAGCAGAGGGCAGATGTGCTGCAGGTGTTTAAGGCAAAAAGCTGCTTAAGGAGGTAACCAAAGCTACGACAAACATTTTACACCTTTTTGCTGCTTTTCAGGCTTTAAATCTTTATCTGCAACAGCTGCTTCCAATAAAACATCACATTCACACTTCACAGCACCAGGGTCAACAAACTGAAGTGGAGAAAAACACATAAATCATTAATTTATGAACAAATGTAGGACTTTAGTTTAATTTGGGGCTGGGCAATATGACAAAATGTATTATCTGGATGATAGAAAATGTTTATTGTCAGACATAAAGCTCTATCGTTTACGTCACGGTTAGGAGTTTTACGACAGTAATTTACGTCATAATGCACTTGCGCTGCAAAACATAAACAAACATGGACACGTTTTAAATCAAAGTCAACAGGATAACCAGCTAACCCAAACCGAGGAGCTTGTTCCTAAAAGAGGGACAACTTCTGTCACATGGATGTGGTTTAAATATAAAAAGGCCGACGTGGACCAGACAACAGTTGTTTGTAAAGTTTGCCGGCTACCGGTCCCAACAACGTAGTCCGACGCCACAAATTTTATTTTATCACCAGCGCAAAAACCACGACAAAGAATACAGACAGTTGACGAGCAAAAGCAGCGTCGAGTGTTGGCGTAAGCGCTCATAATAAACTCCAGATGCTGCAGCAGGCTTTTACTCGTCACACACCATGTAGCTCCTAGCTCCCAATCTACACAGTGGAGAAACGTGAGTTGTGTCAGATGGTGCAAACGCTCAATGTGAGATACGAAGTGCCCAGATGAAAACACATGACTAAAGTCATGTTACCTGATTTATATGATGCATGTCAGGCCACAGTGGAGGTGGAGATTCACCAGGAGGTGTTCTATTTATTGTTATCGGGATGTAAAATGAGCTAAATCAGGATATGAAAATTTGGCCATATCGCCCAGCCCTAGTTAAAATGTTATTAAATAGGTTTTATTTTCTAGTTTAATATTTTATCTTTAATTCTTTCTTGCTCATGTTTAGTAAAGGATGCTGTAAAACTTTACAAAGTTACAGAAACATACAGAAGCCAGATTCAGACACTGATGGAAATAAAACATCCTCCAACTCAAATTAAGGAAATAACATTGCAAACATGTGACTTAAATCTCAGATCATGGACCCGGTCACAGTAGTTGGACCTGTACTGAGAACCCAGATGTTGTTGATCAAAATCAGAAAACACTGCTGACACAGTTTAATCAACATCAACAGACTGATTAAAGTCTAATGGGATGAAAACATTTCTATTTGATCAAACTAAACCCATCACCTAAGAAACACCTTTAAATAGATAAAAGGATGTTTGAGTCGTTCTGAAGTGGCGTCCTGTCATTTATCTACAGTAAGGACCACACCCACTGGTGACATCACTCAGAGTGGGCGGGGTCTGTAAACACAGGAATCTGACCAGAGCAATATTAATGGCTAGTCTGATCAGGAGAGACACTGCTGCATATCAGTGACAATTTAGCAGCATAATGTTCAGGTATTTGAAAAGAGGCTTACAGGTAATATAGCATTCTAACTGTAGAGGTTAGCTAACAGGTAATATAGCATTCTAACTGTAGAGGTTAGCTAACAGGTAATATAGCATTCTAACTGTAGAGGTTAGCTAACAGGTAATATAGCATTCTAACTGTAGAGGTTAGCTAACAGGTAATATAGCATTCTAACGGTAGAGGGACTTTTTGAGAGTTCAAGACATGTTTTAAATACCTGAAAATTAGCTGCTAATTTGTCACTGATCTGCAGCAGCGTCTCTCCTGATCTGACTAGCTCCAGTCAGAGATTCTGATTGTTTCTAGGGATTGTGCCCACTCTGAGTGATGTAACCAGTGGGCGTGGTCCTTACTGTAGATAAATATCTGATGGACACTTCAGAGTGACCCTGATGACTCAAACAAAAGGATGATTAAAGTCTGATTGGATGAAAAGTTGTGGAATTTTAAAAGATTGACGTCAAACTAAATTTTGATGCATATGTTGAATAATCTGCTAAAGAAGCTGATTATCTCAGATTTAAGAGTGGCCGAATTACCTAGAAATGTAAATAATGAATAACTGAGTTGTAGCAACGTTTATGGCTAAAAGGGTCCAAAACCACCAGTGGTCATCGTTTTATTTTGCTCAGAGAATAAATATACTCCTGTTACTGAAGATTTTCCTGCAGCAGAGATGTGAAAAGGATGGTTGTACTTTTATCTAATTTAATCTTTTATTTTACCTGTTATGTGTCTGAAACAACATTAATTTCCAGTGTTGGGAATAACGGTGTTTAAAGTAATGGCATTAGGTAACTCCGTTCTTTTATCGGTAACGGACTAATCTAACTAATTACCGTTTCCGTCATGAGAACGGCGTTTCCGTTACTGAGCGTGAAATGCGGTGCGTTACTTTTATAATGTTCTCTCCAACAATGCGTTCATAGGTTCAGTCCTCGGAGCTTTATTTAGAACAATAGGAGCTGCTGTCGGCTGTAGCCGCACCAAAAACAGTTAAAAACAACCTAACAGAGCTGTTTCCTGCTCTCTGTCGCTCCTGCAGCAGCAGTACGTCTCACACACGCGCGCGCGCTCCGCCCCGGTTCCCCATCAGCTGTTCTCATGCGACTCTCGCTCTTTTCACACAAAGCAGAAAAGGACAGCGTCTCAACTTCCAAGCATAGTCTCAGAACAAACGATAACCAGACTATTACGGTATGAATTGATTAAATGAACTGTGCACTCTGAACGCACCGCCCCCATGCACAAACTGCTTGTGTGTGCAGCCGCACACACACACACAAACACACACACACACAAACACACACACACACACAAACAAACGCCAGCAATGCATCAGGGTGAGTCTGGAGCATTAGGATGAAAAGTTTTCAACTTCAAGGTGGAGATTTATCCACTACTTCAAAGTCATTGAGGTAAAAGGCCAGAATGTGTTTGTGAGGTGTCATTAAGTCCTGAAGTTTACATTTCTTTTAAATTTATTCGTAAAAACTGCTCCGAAAAATCCTAATTCGTTGATATACCACAACTTTTTAAAAAAAATAGTAACGCAAAAATTATTTTCCCTGGTAACTAGTTACTTTTGTTATAAAGTAATTCTGTACCTAACTCGGTTACTTTTTGGAACAAGTAGTGAGTAACTATAACTAATTACTTTTTTAAAGTAACGTTCCCAACACTGTTCATTTCTTTCTCCTGTTCTCTAAACATGTAACAGTTACATCCTGATTTCTCTTTAATCACAGCAGCAGAAACAAGCTTCCATTGAAACAGGCTGAAGGTTTCCAGGAAGATGAACCACTAGATGGCGCTGCAGAGAAGAGTTTCTCTAGTGTCTGAACTAAAATCAGCTCAGATTCTGTTCTGAGCTGATAGTTTATAGGATCATCCTATAAACATACATATCCTGAAGTGTTCATCTGTAGCTTAATATTTAGGTTTGTGTGATGGTTAAAGTCACTCTGCACTCATTTTTTACCTTAATCAGAAACAACAGATCAGCTGGAAGAAATAAACAAATGATTCTAGTTTTCCCCTCAAAGTGAAGCCATTTAACTCACCTGTAATAATTAATGTTAAGGGTCTACTTAAAGGTCATCTGGGTCGTTACTCTAGTAAGACCATACACACCGGTGACATCACTCAGAGTGGGTGGGGTCTCTAGAAACAGGAAGTAGTCTTCATGGCTAGTTAGATCAGGAGAGACACTGCTGCAGATCGATGTCTCCTGACTTTGGCTCCAGTGAGAGGATCACCTTTGTTTTTCTAGAGGCTCCGCCCACTCTGAGTGATGTCACCAGTAGGTGTAGTCCTTACTGTAGATAAAAACTGATCAGGATGGCCCTGATGACTCTTTAAGGTTCGACTTTACACAGGATCAGGTCTGAATCGTTTTATTTGTCACATCTTGATCAAATCTTCCCCAGCAGCTACATCTCTCCTCTGCTCCTCCTTGTTTGAATGGCCAGTAGATGGCGCTACTCTGTTCATGTTGTTTAGGGACATTCTTGTTTACTGACTGATAATTCACCATAAACCTGAACCTCTTCCTGTTAGTACAGACACCATTAACTCAATCGGACTGAGCTGCAGATGTAAAGAAGAAACTGTGACATCACCACAGAGGGACCGCCCCCCAATCAGCAGCCTGATCTCCATCGCCTCTCTTGGATCCAGGTGGAAGACTGACCCGTTTCGGACTGACTGGCTGTAGATTTGTACAGATGTTTGATGGTTTCCTTCCTGTCGGATGTCCTCAGAGCTTTAGTGTGTTTGAGCGCCCCCTGCTGTAGACCTGGATGCTAACCTCTGTGTTGGGTTTGTTAACACTCAGTGGAAATAAAGTTAGCTACGATGACCTCGTCTCATCACTCTTCATTGGATTCTAATCAGTAACATTTTTGTTTTGATTCATATATGAGCAGTATTTTAACTCTTTAAATGTTTTATCAGCATTTTTATCCTCTCTGGAAGGTTGAGTAGTGTTTTCAGCAGCGTCTCTCCTGATCCGACTCATGGCTAGTCAGATCAGGAGAGATCTGTTTAGATCCCATTTCTAGAGACTACCTACTTTTGAGTGATGTCACTGGTGGGTGTGGTCCTTACTGTAGACACAAACATCCATTTAAGAGAATTAAAAACGTTACATTTCACGTTTGTGTTCATTTATCAGATGCTTTTATCCAAAGTGACGAACCTATCAGGCATGTTGTGATCTGAGGGGGGAACATAAGAACCCAGAGGAAACTCACACATATGAAGAGAACAGGCAACTCCACGCAGAAAGGCTGCAGCCGGGATTTGAACCTGCAAACTGGCGGTGGACTGGCGGTGCTACCAACTGCTCCACCATGCAGTTTAATTCATAAAGTGATTTGACTTTAAGGGTTTTTATCTATGGCGATGCCTCCTGTTACGTAGAAGGTTGATAGTTAAACCAGAGTCTGAGCGTTAGGCTGATAGGCTGCTTAGATTATCTATAAACGGGACACTAAGTAGTCACATTTCTGAAAATGAATTAGGGATTTCAGAATGGGTTCAAATAAACACATCAGACTTTTAAGGTTCCTTGAAAACAATTTGCTTCTGTTCAAAGAACCAAAGAAGTCCAGCTGCCTTCATTTAAACCCACTTGGATTATCATGACTGAACCTTCACAAGCATAGAGGGAACTGGGTTTATATATTCATCCAATCAACAGTATTTATGAAATGTGTTTTTGCTGTGCAAAGTAATTTAATGGGTCATTTTTTTCCTGAATAAGTAAAAACATTAGAAATATATCAGTGTGATTTTAGGGGGAAAAAACATTAAATACAAGAAAAATTTTTTTTAATTCAAACATTTCAACAGCGTTTGAAAGGAGACAAACCTGGATCAGGAGGGTAAACTGGACTGCATCTGGAGTTAAAACTGGACTGGATCAGGGGTTAAAACTGGACTGGATCAGGGGTTAAAACTGGACTGGATCTGGAGCTTAACCTGAGCTGGTTTATAGGGGTTAAAACTGAAATGGATCAGGGGTTAAAACTGGACTGGATCAGGGGTTAAAACTGAACTGGATCTGGAGTTAAAACTAAACTGGATCTGGAGTTTAAACTGAATAGGATCAGGAGTTTCTACTGGACTGGATTTGGAGTTTAAACTGGACTGGATCAGGGGTTAAAACTGGACTGGATCAGGGGTTAAAACTGGACTAGATCTGGAGTTTAAACTGGACTGGATCAGGAGTTTAAACTGGATTGGATCGGGGTTAAAATTGGACTGGATCTGGAGTTTAAACTGAACTGGTTTAGGGGTTAAAACTGGACTAGATCTGGAGTTTAAACTGGACTGGATCAGGAGTTTAAACTGGACTGGATCAGGGGTTAAAATTAGACTGGATCTGGAGTTTAAACTGGACTGGATCAGGAGTTTAAACTGGACTAGTTCTGGAGTTTAAACTGGACTGGATCAGGAGTTTAAACTGGACTGGATCAGGAGTTAAAATTGGACTGGATCTGGAGCTTAAACTGAACTGGTTTAGGGGTTAAAACTGGACTGTATCTGGAGTTTAAACTGGACTGGATCAGGAGTTTATACTGGACTGGATCAGGGGGTAAAATTGGACTGGATTTGGATTTTAAACTGGACAGGATCAGGGGTTAAAACTGGACTGGATTTGGAGTTTAAACTGGACTGGATTAGGGGTAAAAACTGGACAGGATCAGGAGTTTAAACTGGACTGGATCAGGGGTTAAAATTGGACTGGATTTGGAGTTGAAACTGGACTCGATCAAAGCTTAAAACTGGACTGGATCTGTAGTTGATACTGGACTGGATCTGGAGTTGAAACTAGACTGGATCTGGAGTTTAAATTGGACTGGATCAGGGTTAAAACTAGACTGGATCTGGAGCTTAAACTGAACTGGTTTAGGGGTTAAAACTGGACTGTATATGGAGTTTAAACCGGACAGGATCAGGAGTTTAACTGGACTGGATCAGGGGTTAAAATTGGAATGGATTTTGAGTTTAAACTGGACAGGATCAGGGGTTAAAACTGGACTGGATCAGGGGTTAAAACTGCACAGGATCTGGAATTTAACCTGGACTGGATCAGGGGTTAAAACTGGTCTGGATCTGGAGCTTAAACTGAACTGGTTTAGGGGTTAAAACTGAACTGTTTCTGGAGTTTAAACTGGACTGGATCAGGAGTTTATACTGGACTGAATCAGGGGTTAAAATTTGACTGGATTTGGAGTTTAAACTGGACAGGATCAGGGGTTAAAACTGGACTGGATCTGGACTTTAAACTGGACTGGATTAGGGGTTAAAACTGGACAGGATCAGGAGTTTAAACTGGACTGGATCAGGGGTTAAAATTGGACTGGATTTGGAGTTGAAACTGGACTGGATCAAAGGTTAAAACTGGACTGGGTCTGGAGTTGATACTGGACTGGATCTGGGGTTGAAATTGGACTGGATCAGGGGTTAAAACTAGACTGGATCTGGAGCTTAAACTGAACTGGTTTAGGGGTTAAAACTGGACTGTATATGGAGTTTAAACTGGACTGGATCAGGAGTTTAAACTGGACTGGATTAAGGGTTAAAACTGGACTGGATCAGGGGTTAAAACTGGACAGGATCAGGAGTTTAAACTGGACTGGATCAAGGGTTAAAACTGGACTGGATCTGAAGTTGAAACTGGACTGGATCTGGAGTTAAAACTGGACTGTATCTGGAGTTTAAACTGGACAGGATCAGGAGTTTAAACTGGACTGGATCAAGGGTTAAAACTGGACTGGATCTGAAGTTGAAACTGGACTGGATCTGGAGTTAAAACTGGACTGTATCTGGAGTTTAAACTGGACAGGATCAGGGGTTAAAACTGGACTGGATCTGAAGTTGAAACTGGACTGGATCAGGAGTTTAAACTGGACAGGATCAGGGGTTAAAACTGGACAGGATCAGGAGTTTAAACTGGACTGGATCAGGGGTTAAAATTGGACTGGATTTGGAGTTTGAACTGGACAGGATCAGGAGTTTAAACTGGACTGGATCAGGGGTTAAAACTGGACTGTATCTGGAGTTTGAACTGGACAGGATCAGGAGTTTAAACTGGACTGGATCAGGGGTTAAAATTGTACTGGATTTTGAGTTTAAACTGAACTGGTTTAGGGGTTAAAACTGTACTGTATCTGGAGTTTAAACTGGACAGGATCAGGAGTTTATATTGGACTGGATCAGGAGTTTAAACTGGACTGGATCAGGGGTTAAAACTGGACTGTATCTGGAGTTTAAACTGGACTGGATCTGGAGTTTAAACTGGACTGTATCTGGAGTTTAAACTGGACAGGATCAGAGGTTGAAACTGGACTGGATCAGGGGTTGAAACTGGACTGGATCAGCAGCTGTAAGTAGTAAAACTTTCTTTGTATAACACCTTTAAAGGTAGGAACCACAAATAACTTTTCATGACAACAAAAACTTTTACAGAATCATAAAATATAACAGTGAAATACCTGAGGGAAAAGATTGAACTGTAACAAACAGTCTAAACACGAGCAAAGATTCAACCATAGGCGGCTTCATACAGGTGAGTCTTATCTGTTTTTTAAAAGAAGCCACTGAGTCCACTGACCTCAGTGACAGAGGAGGAGAATTCCAGAGTCTAAGAGCTACAGAGGAAAAGACTCCATCTCCTTTAGTCTTGAGTCTGCTTTTTGGGACAGAAAGCAGGCCTTGGTCAGAGGACCTCAAGGACCTGGATGGAGTGTACGGTTGCAGATAACTAATGTACGCTGGAGTCAGTCCATGCAGGGCTCTCCAGGTCAGAACGAGAATCTTAAAGTTCAGCTGCCTTAGCAGAAGAGTGATGTAAAAATCTGCAGGATTTGGTCAGATGCTTGGCAGCAGGAAGTTATAAAAGTTGTGTTTTAGCTGTGTTTTGTTGAAATTGAAGCGTTTCACCAGAATTTGACGCTGATGACTGAATTAAATGTTAAGCAGCTGAACTTTGGTTGATTAAAACCACCGGAGCCAGCGTGGTGAATCAGCCTGAGTCACATGAAGGTTTCCCAGAAGAACCTGAACACTGCTCTGGTCATGGGACTCTGCAGGGACAGGACTCTGTCCCTCCGTTCATCAGAAACGCTCCTCAGACCTGCCTGGAGGGAACCCCCCTGACCTCACTAAGCACAACAAAGGTCAGCTCAAGAAGTCAGGAGGTTCTGGTGAAATGAAAGGACACAGATAGAACAGCGATGTGACCTGAAACGTCTTCGTGCTGCTTCACAGTCAGACGAAGTTTTCAGACGTTTGATCTGATTCTTCTGATTCTGTTTAGTCGACCCTGTTTCTACACCAGGCTGATGTTAGGGGTAGAGGGGCAGGTTGGTCCCGTTTTGTCCTTTATATCAGATCAGAGTTGAAAATTTCCCAGAAATTAACTGAGAATTCTATAAACTTGACTTAAGAAAAGACTAGAGCTTAACCTCCTCCCACCATTGTCTCTGATCCACGTCAAACCTCTTCAGGTCTTCTAGCCTCCAGATGGAGGATCAGGATTAGTACCTTCATCAGCAACCTGTCATATCATGTCATATACATGTCTGCTGCCCCCTGGTGGAGGATCGACAGGTGGAAAGGGACAATTTTATTTCTTTAATACTGTTAGATGGCAGCCGCTAAGTCAAATGGGGTCCAGCAGGCATTTAGTGGGACGGCTACATGTCAGAAGTTTAGACACTGTTCTCAGTAAGGGGGTAAATGAAGGAAAGGATGCAGTAGGACTTCTGCTGAGTTACTGACACTTTATACTTCTATGACGTGAATCAGAAAAAAATCAAACAAAAATCAGAAATCAGTATCGGCCCTCAAACCTAAATCAGTGTAAATAAATAAACATTCAAATTATTTACATTTATGAGCTGAAAAAGTGAGCCTGTATCTACTGTTGATGCCTGTCAATCATCACTGGCAGGAGCTGCTGGAAGAGCTGGAAAAGGGCCTGATTTATACTTAGGCAAAGGAACAGATGAATTAAAGTCAGAGTGGAAAACTTCCTGATGGTTTCTGTCAGATTGAAGGATTTCTTTGTTCCCCAGAATAAAAGAAATCCCCTTCAGTTAAAACTGCAGTTAAAACCTTGAATCTGCCTGCAGCATTGGAAGCAGCTGAATCCCTCTGAGGTCTGTGTTGATCTGTGACTCACCAACAGATTAAGACACATCAGAGCTGGAACAGGACACGGATTCTCAACAAAGTTCACTTCAGGATCAGACTTTATTGATTCCCGGAGTTTTCTGTGAAACGAGTCACACTCTGCCTTCACCAGTTAACCAGCAGCTCTGAGTAAAAGTAACTGTTGTCCCTAAAACTTGTTAAAGGACCAAACCAAAACACGCAGGAAAAACCTGATGTCTGCATTGACTGGACCTCAGAAACAGTGGACCAACGCCAGCAGATCACATGACCCCAGATCATCACGGCCTGTGGAAACTTCACTCTGGACTTCAAGCATCATGGATTCTGTTCCTCTCCAGGTCTCCATCAGCTCCTCATCAGGTCTCCACCAGGTCTTTATCAGCTCTCCACCAGCTTACCATCAGGTCTCTGCCAAGTCTCAACCAGGTCTCCACCAGCTCTCCATCAGGTCTCCACCAGGTCTTTATCCACTCTCCGTCAGGTCTCCACCAGGTCTCCATCAACTCACCATCAGGTCTCCACTAGGTCACCATCAGGTCTCCACCAGGTCTTTATCCACTCTCCATCAGGTCTCTGCCAGGTCTCCACCAGGTCTCCATCAACTCACCATCAGGTCTCCACCGGGTCACCATCAGGTCTCCACCAGGTCTTCAGGTCTCCATCAGTTTCCAGCATTTTCCTCCTGAATGTTTCTTTTCATTAACATTTAATGGATTCATTCAGTTCAGCATCATCAGACAAGGCTTCAGCCAATCAGAACGCCAATACCAGCCCCCACATCAGACAGATTTTTATCTTCAGTCGTCTTCATCATCATCTCCAGTTCAGTTGCTTCTCCGCTCTGGAGCATCTCAGGTTTTATAGGAGCTGCTGGACGTCTCAGGTGAGGAACCAGGTTCAGCTTCTGATCTGATTTTATGTTTGTTTAACTTTAGAAACGGGGACAAGTCTTTCTGTTGGAGGTCAGGGTGTCCTCGGCTCCCTGAAGTTATTTCATAGGTTTTTAGAGTTGATTACATCATAGTTGTTACATCAGATTCATTTAATGTGTCTGAATTGATTTTAGGAGTTTTTATTTCTAGAAACTTTTAAATCAGTTTTAATGACGACATTAAATCAGTTTGGAGCTGCTTCTAAGTCTCTTCTACTTAGTTTGACAGATTTTTTACTTGTTTTTAAAGAAGTTAAAAAATGTTAATGTTTCTAACATAAAATTCTGCAACAAGAAACTCTGATCTGGTATTAGTCCCCTCAGCAGGGTCCCGTCCCCAAAGCAGGGTCCCTACTCTTCAGCAGGGTCCCTACTCCTCAGCAGCGTCCCTACTCCTCAGCAGCGTCCCTACTCCTCAGCAGCGTCCCGTCCTCTCAGCAGGGTCTCGTCCCCTCAGCAGGGTCCTGTCCTCTCAGCAGGGTCCTGTCCTCTCAGCAGGGTCCCGTCCTCTCAGCAGGGTCCCGTCCCCTCAGCAGGGTCCCGTCCCCTCAGCAGGGTCTCGTCCAGGGGCGACTGGTGAAACTTTTTTTGGGTGGGGCGCATTTTTGCAAGTCAATTTTCAGATGCGCAAAAACCCACATCTCACCACTAGAGCAGAGAATGAAGCAAAAATATTTTCATCTGACTGAATGTTTTGCTGGTAAAAATCCCGACCACCAGTTCTCTAAAAATGTGGTGCAGTTAGGTCTAATTCTACACATCAAACAGTAAAGAAATCATAAAGTCTTCATGAAGGAGACCTTAGAAAAATATCAATATAATCAGAAACAAATAATAATAATACAAAACAACCACAATGTGGTCACAACAGAAGTAAGAGTTTAAGGGAAAAATCTAACTGACCTATAAGGTCAAAAACATCACTTAATATTCACAATGGAGTCTGTACAGCTTTCTACTGAAAGCATAAACCCTGCTGATAAAAGCACTGGTTCTCAGCAGCACCAGGTCATGTTTGTAAGTGAGAACATGTTATCAAACATTTTACCTGGTAAAATAAAGGTTGAATAAAAATAAAGATCCTTAACATGAAAATGCATTTATTTTACATCCTGAAGGTCCACAGCCACACAGTTTAGATTCAGTAGCAAGAGTTGATGGAAACCAGCTGAACTGAGATCAGATTACATCAAATATCTAGCCTCATGTCATCATGACTGAAATAAACTAATGTTCAGTGCATGCAGGCCTGGACAGTCTAAATCAGCCTGGTCTGAGCAGGGGTCGACCCGGTACTGGGTCATAGCTGTCAAGCAGGACTCTGAAAAAATATCAATTTTTAGCTTCATCCATGAGAGAAACTCCCTCTCCATCTGCAAGCTACTGGAGCTTCTGGGTTACGTCCTGATCTGAGCCGGTTCTTCTGGGTTCTCCGGTCTTGTTCGGTGCATGCTACGGACGCTATACTTGTGCACCCCGATACTTGCCTATATTTTGTATTGAAGGGACTCCAGAGCGCATGCACCAGTTATAGAGTAGGTCTATTGTAGATCTATGGTAAAGATTCGTGTGCTCAAGACATGCGCAGAAGAAACAGGAAGTAAACTACCCAACCTTTCGGTCTGGTAAAAACAGTTAAAGAACAGTTTAAAACGACACCTAAATGCAGATTATACACAGCAGATCGTTTAGTTTAATTTTCATGCTTTTAAAAAAATTATTTTGTGATTCCAATCTTCTTCTTCCTCCTCCTGTGAGACTAGTGGGACGGTGCCCTAGCGCCCCCTATTGACGGGCTGCCACTGGTCTCGTCCCCAAAGCAGGTTCTCGTCTCCTCAGCAGGGTCTCATCCCCAAAGCAGGGTCTCGTCCCCTCAGCAGGGTCTTGTCTCCTCAGCAGGGTCTTGTCTCCTCAGCAGGGTCTTGTCTCCTCAGCAGGGTCTCGTCTCCTCAGCAGGGTCTCATCCCCAAAGCAGGGTCTCGTCTCCTCAGCAGGGTCTCATCCCCAAAGCAGGGTCTCGTCCCCTGCAGGGTCTCGTCTCTTCAGCAGGTTCTCATTCCCTCAGCAGGGTCTCGTCTCCAAAGCAGGTTCTCGTCCCCAAAGCAGGGTCCCGTCCCCAAAGCAGGGCCCCGTCCCCAAAGCAGGGCCCTGTCCCTGCAGCAGGGTCCTGTTCCCAAAGCAGGGTCCTGTCACTGCAGCAGGGATGGGTTCCATCCCCGCAGCAGAGTCCTGTCCACAAATCAGGGTCCCATCCCCACAGCAGGGTCCCTTCACTTCAGCAGCGTCCTGTCCCTGAAGCTGGTTTTCATGCAGTCTGGAGCTGAACAGTCTCCATCTTTGTGGAGGATCAGCAGGTGACCGTCTCACGCTGAACCTAAAGGTCAAGTCCTCTGTAACCTTTCATCCATTTGGTCTTCTTAGATTTGCTGACGAAGAAGAAGAAATGGAAACTCATCCAGACCAGAAGGTGAGTTCAGAGAAAAAAAGCTCAGGAGACAAATCAGATTAAATGTTTCTGGATGGAAGATAGCTGGTTAGTCCTGTTGGTTGAATCAGTAGTTCTGTAGACCTGGTTGGTGGTTCCAGTAGACCTGGTTGGTGGTTCCAATAGACCTGGTTGGTGGTTCCAAGAGACCTGGTTGGTGGTTGTAGTAGACCTGATTGGTGGTTCCAGTAGACCTGGTTGGTGGTTCCACTAGACCTGGTTGGTGGTTCCAGTAGACCTGGTTGGTGGTTTAGTAGACCTGGTTGGTGGTTAAAGTAGACCTGGTTGGTGGTTTAGTAGACCTGGTTGGTGGTTCCAGTAGATCTGGTTGGTGGTTCCAGTAGATCTGGTTGGTGGTTTAGTAGACCTGGTTGGTGGTTTCGTAGACCTAGTTGGTGGTTTAGTAGACCTAGTTGGTGGTTCCAGTAGACCTGGTTGGTGGTTTCAGAAGACCTGGTTGGTGGTTTAGTAGACCTAGTTGGTGGTTCCAGTAGATCTGGTTGGTGGTTTAGTAGATCTGGTTGGTGGTTCCAGTAGATCTGGTTGGTGGTTTAGTAGACCTGGTTGGCGGTTTCGTAGACCTAGTTGGTGGTTTAGTAGACCTAGTTGGTGGTTCCAGTAGATCTGGTTGGTGGTTCCAGTAGACCTGGTTGGTGGTTTAGTAGACCTGGTTGGTGGTTTCAGTAGACCTGGTTGCTGGTTCCAGTAGAACTGGTTGCTGGTTCCAGTAGACCTGGTTGCTGGTTCCAGTAGACCTGGTTGGTGGTTTTAGAAGACCTGGTTGGTGGTTCCAGTAGAACTGGTTGCTGGTTCCAGTAGACCTGGTTGCTGGTTCCAGTAGACCTGGTTGGTGGTTCCAGTAAACAAGGTTGGTGGTTCCAGTAGACCTGGTTGGTGGTTACAGTAGACCTGGTTGGTGGTTTAGTAGACCTGGTTGCTGGTTCCAGTAGACCTGGTTGCTGGTTAAAGTAGACCTGGTTGGTGGTTTAGTAGACCTGGTTGCTGGTTCCAGTAGACCTGATTGGTGGTTCCAGTAGATCTGGTTGGTGGTTCCAGTAGACCTGGTTGCTGGTTCCAGTAGACCTGGTTGCTGGTTCCAGTAGAACTGGTTGCTGGTTCCAGTAGGCCTGGTTGCTGTTCCAGTAGACCTGGTTGCTGGTTCCAGTAGACCTGGTTGGTGGTTCCAGTAAACCTGGTTGGTGGTTACAGTAGACCTGGTTGCTGGTTCCAGTAGACCTGGTTGGTGGTTACAGTAAACCTGGTTGCTGGTTCCAGTAGACCTGGTTGGTGGTCCCAGTAGACCTGGTTGCTGGTTCCAGTAGACCTGGTTGCTGGTTCCAGTAGACCTGGTTGGTGGTTCCAATAGACCTGGTTGGTGGTTGTAGTAGACCTGGTTGGTGGTTACAGTAGACCTGGTTGGTGGTTTAGTAAACCTGGTTGGTGGTTACAGTAGACCTGGTTGGTGGTTTAGTAGATCTGGTTGGTGGTTTAGTAGACCTGGTTGCTGGTTCCAGTAGACCTGGTTGCTGGTACCAGTAGACCTGGTTGGTGGTTCCAGTAGACCTGGTTGCTGGTTTTAGTAGACCTGGTTGCTGGTTCCAGTAGAACTGGTTGCTGGTTCCAGTAGGCCTGGTTGCTGTTCCAGTAGACCTGGTTGGTGGTTCCAGTAGACCTGGTTGGTGGTTCCAGTAGACATGGTTAGTGGTTACAGTAGACCTGGTTGCTGGTTCCAGTAGACCTGGGTGGTGGTTCCAGTAGACATGGTTAGTGGTTACAGTAGACCTGGTTGCTGGTTCCAGTAGACCTGGTTGGTGGTTCCTGTAAATCTGGTTGGTGGTTTAGTAGACCTGCTTGGTGGTTTAGCAGACCTGGTTGGTAGTTCCAGTAGATCTGGTTGGTGGTTCCAGTAAACCTGGTTGGTGGTTACAGTAGACCTGGTTGGTGGTTCCAGTAAACCTGGTTGGTGGTTACAGTAGACCTGGTTGGTGGTTACAGTAGACCTTGTTGGTGATTTAGTAGAGCTGGTTGGTGGTTCCAGTAGACCTGGTTAGTGGTTCCAGTAGACCTGGTTGCTGGTTCCAGTAGACCTGGTTGCTGGTTCCAGTAGACCTGGTTGGTGGTTACAGTAGACCTGATTGGTGGTTACAGTAGATCTGGTTGGTGGTTCCAGTAGACCTGGTTGCTGGTTCCAGTAGACCTGGTTGCTGGTTCCAGTAGACCTGGTTGGTGGTTTCAGTAGACCTGGTTGCTGATTCCAGTAGAACTGGTTGGTGGTTCCAGTAGACATGGTTAGTGGTTACAGTAGACCTGGTTGGTGATTTAGTAGAGCTGGTTGGTGGTTCCAGTAGACCTGGTTAGTGGTTACAGTAGACCTGGTTGCTGGTTCCAGTAGACCTGGTTG
>SSNR01000144.1:346940-371068 GCA_006937965.1 Callopanchax toddi | reverse complement strand
TGGTTCCAGTAGACCTGGTTGCTGGTTCCAGTAGACCTGGTTGGTGGTTCCAATAGACCTGGTTGCTGGTTGTAGTAGACCTGGTTGGTGGTTACAGTAGACCTGGTTGGTTGTTACAGTGGACCTGGTTGGTGGTTTAGTAGACCTGGTTGGTGGTTTAGTAGATCTGGTTGGTGGTTTAGTAGACCTGGTTGCTGGTTCCAGTAGACCTGGTTGGTGGTTCCAGTAGACCTGGTTGCTGGTTTTAGTAGACCTGGTTGCTGGTTCCAGTAGACCTGGTTGGTGGTTCCAGTAGACCTGGTTGGTGGTTCCAGTAGACCTGGTTGGTGGTTTAGTAGATCTGGTTGGTGGTTTAATAGACCTGGTTGGTGGTTCCAGTAAACCTGGTTGGTGGTTACAGTAGACCTGGTTGGTGATTTAGTAGAGCTGGTTGGTGGTTCCAGTAGACCTGGTTAGTGGTTACAGTAGACCTGGTTGCTGGTTCCAGTAGACCTGGTTGGTAGTTCCAGTAGACCTGGTTGGTGGTTCCAGTAGACCTGGTTGGTGGTTCCAGTAGACCTGGTTGGTGGTTACAGTAGACCTGATTGGTGGTTACAGTAGATCTGGTTGGTGGTTCCAGTAGACCTGGTTGCTGGTTCCAGTAGACCTGGTTGCTGGTTCCAGTAGACCTGGTTGGTGGTTCCAGTAGACCTGGTGGTTCTGAGGGCTTTGATGGATCTGCTGAGGTCTAACACCATTCCTCCTGTGTTCCAGACCAGCGTTCTGCTGAGAGTTTCCCATCTGCCTCTGATTCAGTCGGCGCTGCACTCGTTCACTTCAGTGTACTCGGGGGTGAAAGAGCGCTACCCCCTACTGGGTCTGATGGGAGGTGTGGCAGAGGTCGGAGTTCGTGGCCTCTCTGGAGAGGCCTTGAAACGAGCCACGCCCCTCCTCCAGAGTCTGGAGCCCCAGAGTAGGTAGAACCTGAGACACTGGTCTAACGTCTGGTCTTCTGTGGGAGTTTTATTATTTTAACTTCGTCATGTCATGTGCTCAGTCTCTAATCTGATCTTGTTTCCTGCAGTTGAAGTCGCCAACAGTTTAGCTCTGGTTGGTCTCGACCATCTGGAGAGAAACTTTCCCATCCTGAACCATTCCACAGAGGAGGTCAGTACTCATCTCACCAAATGGAACTACTGTAGTTTGATTTCCTCTAAAGCGGAGATCAGCAGCTCCAGTCAGTCACCGAGGCAGCAGGTTTTAGGTGTTTCCTGCTTCAACACACCAGATTCAAATGACTGATCTACCTCCTCAACAGGTCAAGTTCTGAAGAAGTCTGTTATCAGAATCAGGGAAACACCTAAAACCTGCTGGATGCAGCTCTCTGGGACTAGTTACTGATCACTGCTTTGTTCTGTTCATTCATGTAGACCAGTAGCTTCTCTGGAGGACTTTCATGATGTGTAGGACAACAGGTCTATAGTCATTGATGTCAGATGGATGAGAATTTTTTCAGGTATTGGAACAAGACAGGAAGTTTCCACAGACATGGAACCTTCTGGTTCAGGCTAAGGTTGAAGAGGTACAGAATCCTACTGGTCTGATCAGGGCTTGAGGACTCTGACACCATCTGGACCTGCAGCCTGGTTCTGGTTGTTTCCAGTTGTTTCTTCACCTGACCTCTAGAGACAGACTGGCAGGAGGGAGGGGAGGGGAGGGGAGCACCAGCATCTCTTGCTGTGGTTGATGACAAGGATGGAGCAGCAGCAGGATCCATGACTGAAGTAGAGGATGAAACAATGAATGTGTGACGGGAAGCTGTGGGTTGAGGTCTGATAGTCTGGAGGCAGGAGTATGACTGCTGCTGTACCAGCTAGCCAAAAAAAAAAAAAAAAAAACCAGCTGGATGAAGTGATGGTTTAAACCTCCTCTTCCTCTCTCTCCTTGTTGCTCCTGCTCTACATCCATGACTCCTCCTCTTTAGCTCAGCTGGGATTCTGGTCACAGGTTGGGTTCTGTTTAATCTTTTGAGATGTCAATTAGTTGTTCCCTCTCAACGTGTGTCCTGTTGCTATGGTTACACATCATAACCAGTGGCCAAAAAGTAGAAAAGCTGCAGCAAAATTCCTCCAAGCAGCTCACGACTCAGACCAGAAATAAATCTGTCAAAAAGCAGCAAGAAAAAACAAACAAACCCCAAAACAAAAATCACTGGTAACAAAACAGCTGCTGAAACAAGCTGCCACTGGGTGGCGCTGTTCTAGAACTCATATATGGTTATTATATTAACAGTTTATGGTTTAAGGGTTATGGCTGACCAGCTGATGTCTCCTCAGGTGATGACTCACCTGAAGGATGCTTTCTTCGTGACGCTGGACGATGTACAGGTGTGGGTGGTGGACAGCCTGGATGGAGCTCTGGATCAGCTGGAACACCTGGTGGAGGCGGTCCGGACGGCCGTGCAGCAGCTGCAGGACACTCAGGTGGGACAAGCAGCCTCCTTTGGACTGGACAACGCTCTGAGCCTTCTGGAGGACGCCACCGCCTACTACCTCCCCCTCCCACCAACGATGCGTGAGTACTGAGGTCTGCTGGGAACCTCACGTGGCCAGTTTATTAGGAACATCTCATCCTGGGATTTTACTTACTGGAGACTTTTACCTTGGCCTGGTTGCCATGTAATGCTGATGTTTGATAATCTACATGTTTAACCTAAACAGTTAATTCAGAACTCGACCAAATTCTAGTTTCACAGGAAATCCTTCCCTTCCTGATCCGTTTAAAAAAACGCTCCTCATAACAGCTCTGATGTTTTTGTTAAAGATCTGAGTGAGCATTGTGCAACTGCACTCATCAAACAAGCTAAACATCCAAAACCAAAACAAAAAATCAATTTGAAACGAGATCCTAAATGTTTCTGTGACAAGACAGAATTCCTGATTAATAGGTCTGACTAGAACAGCGTCTCTCTTTAATGATGCAGAATCAGAATGGAGCTTCTTTTAAAATGCATTTAATCAGATTAGAAATAAACAAACTCCACTCTGTAAATTCAGTCTTAAATATTCATGGTTTACTCCTCAGTTTCTAATCTCATGACAGAAAAGGATTCAGGGAGAGAGTCAGACAATCTCAACTGGAAGCTCTAAAAACAAATTAAATAAACATTCAAATCTGAGGATCAGCTGGTGAAACTAAAAGTTTCAAACCTCAGAAACGAGAGAATCGAGTTCTGGGTGGTTCTGTCCGTCAGGTCGGGAGTGGGAGCTGCGGGTCCAGGAGTATGAGGATGAAGATGATGATGATGAGGAGCCCAGCCTGTGGACCAGAGTCCGCAGCCTCCTGCTGACTCTCAGCCTGCAGCTTTATCATCGCATGGCGAAGGTCAGAGGTCAGCTGCACGGAGCCATCAGGACACTGGGAGGCGCCGCAGACCAGGTGAGTCCAGCACCTGACCCAGTTCAACTGGATTCAGTTTATCTCTACAGCTTCAGGTCAGAACAGGTCACAACATGTCAAAACAGGTCGCATCAGGTCAAACAAGTCACATCAGGTCAAAACAGGTCACATCAGGTTAAAACAGGTCACGTCAGGTCAAACAAGTCACATCAGGTCAAAACAGGTCACATCAGGTTAAAACAAGTCACATCAGGTGAAACAAGTCACATCAGGTGAAACAAGTCACAGCAGGTCAAAACAGGTCACATCAGGTCAAAACAGGTCACAGCAGGTCACATCAGGTCCAACAAGTCACATCAGGTCAAAACAGGTCACATCAGGTCCAACAAGTCACAGCAGGTCACAGCAGGTCCAACAAGTCATATCAGGCCACAGCAGGTCCAACAAGTCACATCAGATCACAGGTCAAAACAAGTCACA
Source organism: Callopanchax toddi (assembly GCA_006937965.1). Taxonomy (NCBI): domain Eukaryota; kingdom Metazoa; phylum Chordata; class Actinopteri; order Cyprinodontiformes; family Nothobranchiidae; genus Callopanchax; species Callopanchax toddi. The sequence continues at coordinate 367,210 of SSNR01000144.1, read as the reverse complement.
TCAGGTCACATCAAGTCACATCAGGTCACATCAAGTCACATCAGGTCAAAACAAGTCACATCAGGTCAAAACAAGTCACATCAAGTCGCATCAGGTCACACCAAGTCACATCAGGTCAAAACAAGTCACATCAGGTCAAAACAAGTCACATCAGGTCACATCAAGTCACATCAGGTCAAAACAAGTCACATCAGGTCACATCAAGTCACATCAGGTCAAAACAAGTCACATCAGGTCAAAACAAGTCACATCAGGCCACAGCAGGTCAAACAAGTCACATCAGGTCAAAACAAGTCACATCAGGCCACAGCAGGTCAAACAAGTCACATCAGATCAAATCAGGTCACATCAGGTCAAAACAGGACAAAACAAGTCACATCAGGTTGTAACATTTTGTAAAGTAGTTACACTTAATAAACTGTCAGTAAAATATTAAGATTATCTAACAAATATAATGTCTCCTAAATGATGAGTAGTTAGGTCATTAATATCAGATTGATCAGGGAATCAACAACACTTATTAATCATTTGACACAGAGGCAAAATATAATCTTATAAAAATCAATTTATTACTAAATTTTCCCAATTTATTTACAAAATAAAACAAACATGAATAAACATTTATCAAAATGATTAGAGATGTTATAAAAGAGTCTAATTTAAGTTAACAGATTACATCTGTTTAATATAAATTGATTTAAATATCGAGTCATGGGCACTTTAAAGAGTGTGAAGTTGAGTAATTATAAAATTAACCTTGCTGAGTTGATTTTAGTCATTACTGATAATTGATCATTTATGATAAGCAATCTGACGCCATTCTGGCCAATGGTCACTGAACCAGGTCAGCTCCAGTATCAGGATGAGACTGGTCCGAGGTAGCGCTCTCTGTAGGCCTTGACGTCCAGATGATGTCGAGTTTCATTTAGCAGTTCTGATAAACTGGAGCTGGGTTAAAGAATATGGTTCTTCTCTGGATCAAATTAGAAGTTCTGGCTGTTACAAAACGTGAGTCCTCTAGGCCACAAACTTAACCTGAGTTTTTATAGAAAATATGACTAACCAATAATCAGCCAGGAAAATTAGAGGCGTTACCAAGAGAACTGTTTACCCTCTCTATGAAACTCATAATGGAGAATATATAAGAATCATGGTTTAAACTCATTAAAGTCATTATTAATATATTGATATTAATATGAAACATGACTGATAATAAAACATGATTTAATCAGTCATTTTATGTATTTATGATTTAAAATAATGCATTTGTAGCCTCCCCAAATAGGCTACATCCTCTGACCTTTGACCTCTGTTGACCATCACAACAATAATCCATCTTCTTCCCAATAACTTGGAATACAATCACTCTTGGATTATGTTTTAACCTGAATCAAGATCCCTACAGGTGTCCTACTGTCCACTTTCAGGTGTCCATCTCCCGGATGACCTTAACTGGACACTAACTGGTCTAATAAAACACTCTCTGTAAGAAGTCTCTCCTGAAACACCACAGACTGGTGTTCCAACTGTAATCTTTTGTTTACAGAACATTCTCTTGTAGTGTTTCTGCTCAGGGTCACTCACTCTCACTCACACACTCAAAGTGTTATAATGCTTCTCTGCTATTTCATGCATTTCTACCATTATAATGTGAGTCTTAACGGGCGGAAGTCATGTGACTTGGTAACTCCCTCACAGTCCCTTGTCCAATCACAACTTCGCTAACTCAGTTCTGATTAGTACACTTAACATCTTCTGATTGGTTAAATTTAAGATAACTCGTCTCAAAACTAATACTCAGTTCCGGTACGAGTCAGTCTAGTTTTTGTCTTGCTGGTCTTGTCTTGACAGTCTTGTCGAGTCTTCATACAGTCTCAGTCTTGGTCTGAGCTACAGCCTGAAAGCAGTTGGAGCTGCTATGCTGCTATCTTAGCTGAACCCTTATCAGCTTTGAACAAGGCCTCTCAGTCTCTCCCTCACCACGGGAAGATCAGAAATGAATTCAGCATGCCTGCTGAAATGCCTCCCTTGCTGATCCGGACGTATCCACGGACTGTCCGGCGAGGTCCTCGGCGGCCACGCCTTCCAGGACCACCACTCCGAGTCTGGGGACTCCAGCCTCAGCTCGTGGAGAAACCAACGCCTGCCAGATCTAGGAGCGTCCACCTGTCAGTGAGCGAACACCACTTTCTGATCGAGAGGTTTGCTTTGATAAAGCTTAATTCTTCCAAACTCAAATTAGCCTAAATTGACTCTTAAAGTCCTAACTAGGTTAACTAATTTAACTAACTTCCCTAGTCATTAAAACATATGCTACGGTCCGTTAAAACTCACAATTAAACTATCTTTAACATCCTCAACATGTTTAAGAATATTAATTGTGTTTACATCAAACTTTCAAACTGTCTTATCTGTCTGTGTTCTTAGGTTTTTCAAATTAAATGGTTGTTCAATCCTTATCTGGTCTCAGTTCACGTTATTAATAAGGTATTTCAATTCACTGTACTCTTTCAAAGAACCTAGATAATTCCTGTAAACACTAAATATAAGTGATAGTATTGGAGATATTTTCTCCATATAAAACTTCCAAAACTTATTAGTGAATTTACAGAGGGTGTAGTTAAAATAACTAAATAGTTATTTCCAAACGCTACACATTTTAAATATGATCATTGTTTAAGATTTAAATCAACAACATTAAAGTGACTGATTAATATACGTTAGGTCAAACAATCACTGATATTCATTTGTCATCAATGTCTAAAATAAAGAGGAATGATTTTTATTAATCATGAGATTCTTCAGGGCGTCTGGAGCAGGCATAGATGTTTAGTCTGAAACGGGGGGGGGGACTAAATGTTTGTTTTGATTTCAACAGCACACTTTGTTTCTGGGGCAAAGCGTGAATGTCTGCACATGTCTGGACAAAACGAGGACCAGTGACGTTTGATCCTTACAAGGTCAAATAGAATAGGATCTTTATCATCCCCTCAGGGCAATTGGTTTCACAACCAGTAGTGATAAAAACAGCATTCAAACTACATTAAAACAGGTCATTTAAACGTTTTTAAACTGCAGGGATAAGAGTCTCAGTGAATCACAACAGAACAGTTTAATCAGTTTCATGTTTATTACAAACAGCTGATGATTCTCTACTAGAACTCCTCTTCATCTCCATCCTCCTCAGAGCAGATCTTAAGGTCTCGTCAGTTTTTTCTCCTGAAACATGAAGCATGTCTAAATAACTCGGACGCTGGTTTTAAATTAGAGCGCTGGGACTTTAAATGATTTCAGATGAAAACATCCTGGACCTGATGCCTATCAGCTGCTGCTGTTCTTTACTTCACGTACACTAGAGCAGCTCTGGTCTGATAACAGAGTGGACCTCTGCCTACGTGCTGCTGGGAGCGTCTCTCAGCTGATCAGGTGATAAGAGCCAGCCCAGAGCTCCCACTGATCTGAGATCAGACCACAGGAGTGTCCAGACTGTCCCACGGTTCTGCTCACAGACCAGCACCATAACACCATGGTGATCCTCCATCTGGACCCACAACTAGTCCTGGATAAGACTTCATGTTCCAGATCATGAAAACCAGGTCAGAGAAACGACAGGTTTTATTCAACTTCACTGAAAAAAAATGTAACCAAAACTAAAAGAACCAAGTCACAACCTCTACAGGAAGTAAAGCTCCAGCTTCGAGTCTACAGGCAGCAGGGTAAAGGTCAAATGTCATGACTGGAGCTTTAGAGAGAGCTGAACAGTGTTGAAGGGCTGGAACTTTTCTCTTAAACAACAGCTGATCTGTGTGAGTGTCTCTCAGCCTGATGTTAGTCTCACCTGGTCTGGTTGTGTTGTGCTGCCTGGATGAGCTCACATGGAAACAGAGAAGAAGAAGCTGAAATCTGGTGGTTCTAGGCCTTGTAGTACCCTGGTTCTAGGGGTTCTGGGGTTCTAGGCCCTGTAGTACCCTGGTTCTAGGGGTTCTGGGGTTCTGGGCCCTGTAGTACCCTGGTTCTAGGGGTTCTGGGCCCTGTAGTACCCTGGTTCTAGGGGTTCTGGGCAATGTAGTACCCTGGTTCTAGGGGTTCTGGGCCCTGTAGTACCCTGGTTCTAGGGGTTCTGGGGTTCTGGGCCCTGTAGTACCCTGGTTCTAGGGGTTCTGGGCCCTGTAGTACCCTGGTTTTGGGCCCTGTGATACCCTGGTTCTAGGGGTTCTGGGCCCTGTGGTACCCTGGTTCTAGGGGTTCTGGGCCCTGTAGTACCCTGGTTTTGGGCCCTGTGATACCCTGGTTCTAAGGGTTCTGGGGCCTGTGGTACCCTGGTTCTAGGGGTTCTGGGCCCTGTAGTACCCTGGTTCTAGGGGTTCTGGGCCCTGTAGTACCCTGGTTCTAGGGGTTCTGGGGTTCTGGGCCCTGTAGTACCCTGGTTCTAGGGGTTCTGGGCCCTGTGGTACCTTGGTTCTAGGGGTTCTGGGCCCTGTAGTACGCTGGTTTTGGGCCCTGTGATACCCTGGTTCTAGGGGTTCTGGGCCCTGTGATACCCTGGTTCTAGGGGTTCTGGGCCCTTTGGTACCCTGGTTCTAGGGGTTCTGGGCCCTGTAGTACCCTGGTTCTAGGGGTTCTGGGCCCTGTGGTACCCTGGTTCTAGGGGTTCTGGGCCCTGTAGTATCCTGGTTTTGGGCCCTGTGGTACCCTGGTTCTAGGGGTTCTGGGCCCTGTGGTACCCTGGTTCTAGGGGTTCTGGGCCCTGTAGTACCCTGGTTTTGGGCCCTGTGATACCCTGGTTCTAAGGGTTCTGGGGCCTGTGATACCCTGGTTCTAGGGGTTCTGGGCCCTGTAGTACCCTGGTTCTAGGGGTTCTGGGCCCTGTGGTACCCTGGTTCTAGGGGTTCTGGGCCCTGTAGTACCCTGGTTCTAGGGGTTCTGGGCCCTGTAGTACCCTGGTTCTAGGGGTTCTGGGCCCTGTAGTACCCTGGTTCTAGGGGTTCTGGGCCCTGTAGTACCCTGGTTCTAGGGGTTCTGGGGTTCTGGGCCCTGTAGTACCCTGGTTCTAGGGGTTCTGGGCCCTGTAGTACCCTGGTTCTAGGGGTTCTGGGCCCTGTAGTACCCTGGTTTTGGGCCCTGTTATACCCTTGTTCTAGGGGTTCTGGGCCCTGTGGTACCCTGGTTCTAGGGGTTCTGGGCCCTGTGGTACCCTGGTTCTGGGCCCTGTGATAACCTGGTTCTGGGCCCTGTGGTAACCTGGTTCTGAGCCCTGTGATAACCTGGTTCTGGGCCCTGTGATAACCTGGTTCTAAGGGTTCTGGGGTTCTGGGCCCTGTGGTAACCTGGTTCTGGGGATTCTGGGCCCTGTGGTACCCTGGTTCTGGGCCCTGTGATAACCTGGTTCTGGTCCCTGTGATAACCTGGTTCTGAGCCCTGTGATACCCTGGTTCTAGGGGTTCTGGGCCCTGTGGTACCCTGGTTCTAGGGGTTCTGGGCCCTGTAGTACCCTGGTTCTAGGGGTTCTGGGCCCTGTGGTAACCTGGTTCTAGGGGTTCTAGACCCTGTGATAACCTGGTTCTAGGGGTTCTGGGGTTCTGGGCCCTGTGGTAACCTGGTTCTAGGGGTTCTAGACCCTGTGGTAAGCCATCCAGCTGCTGCTCAGAAAGATCGAGTCATAAAGAAACTCTGAGTTTTTTATTAATCAGGTCAAACTAAGATCTGATCCTTATCAGGTTCTAAAGGCACCTCAGATAAACAAACAGCTGAATGATGGAACGTTGTCTGACTACATGTTCTGTTTGGTTCTGGAGGTTCTGACAGTTTGGGCTCCATCAGAACCAGTTCAGTGGTTTTATTTTCTGTATGAAACCAGCAGCTCCAATAACAGGAAGCTGATTGTTTTCATCACGTTTCTGACATCGGAGGAGGCTTCATGTTGGGACTAATGAGGTCCATTCACCTCAGCGGTGTGTGTGTGTGTGTGTGTGTGTGTGTGTGTGTGTGTGTGTGTGTGTGTGTGTGTGTGTGTGTGTGTGTCTTGTCACGTGTCGATCTGATTTTGTGTCAGTAAGTCAAAGGTCACGGTGAGCCGCCTCCCTTTGACCCAAATACCTGATGAGTTCCCATGCAGGACTGACCTGAGAGCAGTTTGTCCTCAGAGAGCAGAACCTGCTCAGTGTTTTTCTAATGATCCTGTCATGACCTTTGACCTTTGGCATGCTGGCTGAGGGTTTTCTAGAGGAGCTCTGCTGATGATACTCTTTATTTCTAAAGGAGCGAGTAACCCTTTAAAAGCTGAAATACTTGGAAGTTTAACATTTCAATCATTGAATTGAAAGGACATTTATCTGTTTTTAATTCTCTGTTTTTCTTACTTTAAAAAACTTTTAAAAACCTTTTTTTCTCGAGTTTCTGGTTCAGGCTGTGGATCTAAATCTAAATTTTGCTGTCAGGTTGGTTCTTTTCTCCAAAAACGAATCAGGAAACTTTATCCACTGAGTTGAAGCAAAAACAGAAAAAGTCCTCCATCCATCCATCAGGCCGTCTGTCCCTGATCTACCTCCACCTGAGGGCGTAGCCCCTCCCCCTTCCTCCACCTGTCAGCTCTGGACCTCCTGCATCATCCTAGTTTCAGTTGCTATGATTACCAAGGACTCGTCCCTTCATATCATCTCCTATGCTATGTGGTCTCGTTTGATCCTGGTTCTGATCCTGACCCACGTGGTTTACTCTGACAGTTTATTAAACATGATGTTTATAATCTAATCCTACCATAACTATAAAGCTCATCAAGTGTTCACGAGTTCTTTTAACCCCCACAATGCACTAGTGATTAAACATGATTAAATGGCTTTAAGACTTTCAGTATTGGATCTTAATGGATACAAACTGCCTCCTGTTGAGTTTTAAATCTAATTCATGTCCAAAACTGAATCATTTTTATTAAGGTTTTAAAAATCATCAGTTGTTTCCTCTCCATTATGTCGGGAACACTTCCTGACCTGATTCAGACTCCAGGTCCTGCTGCGTGTCGTGTCCCCCCCCCACCCCCGCGGCGCTGGGCCCTTTGTGTTCTCACGTGTCTGGTTCTGCTGCCAGCTCAGACCCGGCTCCGGTCCAGATCTTCTCCTCTGGGTTTCCTGGGAAACTTCAGCAGCTGCCAACTGGACTCAGATCAGACGTGTTCAGATCATCAGAACTACAGAAACCAGGTCCTCAGAGGGAATCGTGTCCCTCTAATCCTGATTCAATCATTAGAAAACTGTTTAGTTAAAAATAAAAACATTTATTTCACTTTTACAGATTCATTAAGTAACCATCTGATAAAAACAAGTTAAAGAAAAACCAGTCAGCTACAAATATTTTAGTTTATTTACAACCTGAAGCACAAGTGGGAAGAAAAATGAACTAAAATATGCAGCAGTACATAATACTACCTGATACTTACAGGGGTACAGGCAGGGTAAATACTGGGGTAAGTACAGGGGTATGTATAAGATACTACATGGGTACATACAGAGAACATTTAGGGTACGTACAGATGTATGTACAAAGTACTTATGGTGGTACTTACCCTGTACGTATCCTGCATGTACCCCCAAAAGTACACCATTTTAATCATTTTATTTATTAAAGAAAAGTGAATAAATATTATTCAATGTTTACAGAGAGAGTGATCGACTTAAAAAAGAGGTTTTCCCAGAATGCAAAGCACCAATAAAACCAATAAATTCAAGTTTCTTCAGTTTAGGAAGGAACTCCATTCAGCTGCTGTCCCTCATGCCCCCGACTGCATGATCTCACACACACGCACGCACGCACGCACGCACACACAAACACACACACACACACACAGAGGCAAAAACATTATCACCCTCCTTGTGAGTGACCGCAGCAGGTGGTAGTTATTTGTACGACTCTTTAGGAACTTTAACGGTTCATCAGATGTGAATCCACCTGACCTGAGCTTCTGTCACCTGCAGGTGGGTCTGACCTGGATCCTGGACCTGACAGGTGAGCTGCTGCAGAACCTGCAGAACCTCCTGGTGGCGCTGTTGTTCCGAGCAGAGAGTCTCAGAGAGACCACCCTACTGGGGATCAAAACCCGAGCTGCCACGTTAGCCGAGCTGATCCCGGTCCAACGGGTCAGAGAGCTGCCGGTCCAGATCCAGCAGGTCCTTCAAGACCTGCAGCAACTCTCCAAGATCCTCCTGCAGCTGGTGATCAACACCACACCCCTCTACAGCGTGGTGAGTCCAGAGGGGGAGGAGCATCAGAGACACACCTGGAACACACAAGATGATTATTAGAACGTGATTATTTGAACCACTACCTGTTGTTGGACACATGTTTGGATTTTAGTCAAACTCACAGCCTCATCATGACTTGTGTTTCAGCTGGAGCTGCCATCGCCTCAGGAGGTGGAGGACTTCCTGGACCAGGAGGACTTTAAGTTAGACAGCTCATCCCGTCGTAGCTCCGCCAGCAGCATCTCCCTGAAGGCGATGGATGGCCGTCCTCGTCGACGTCGTAGTCTCTATTCTCGTGCCAATCGAGGCTCTGGTCCCCAAAGTCCTGAGCCCCCCATCGACCACCGCTCTGACCCAGCTGGTCCAGATGCAGACGGAGTGGCCCCCCCTTCTGAAAACCATGCTTTCCGTCGACTATCTGCTACCGAGCTGCTGCTAACGCCACTCAAACAGTTCGTCTCCCAAAGCCAGAAGGCCTTCGAGTACCTGAGCCCCAACTCCACCAGCAATGACATCATCGTCACAGAAACAGATGATTCATAAGCACACCGCCATTTGATCTGACCCCGCCTACTCATCCTTCTGACCTCTCATCCTTCATGACCTTTGACCTCTCCCTCTTATCCTTCATGACCTCTGACCTCTCATCCTTCTGAACATAGATATCATATAAATATATATATATATATATATATATATATATATATATATATATATATATATAACGCTCAGTATTGACGGTTACACAGTCTCTCCATCCTCTCAGATCAGAAACCTGGGAGTCATTTTTGACCCTTCACTCCCTTTCCTATAGCACACATCCGTCACATCACTAAAACAACCTTCTTTCACCTTCAAAATATTGCCCGTCTCCTTCCTATTCTGTCCTCTACTGCAGCTGAAACCCTCATCCACGCCTTCATCTCCTCTAGAATAGATTACTGCAATAGCCTACTCTATGGTCTTCCATCCACACACATAAAGAAACTTCAGTATGTTCAAAACTCAGCTGCACGGCTCCTCACTCAGACCAACAAGAGAGATCACATAACCCCGGTCCTAAAAAACCTTCATTGGCTTCCCATTCAGCAGCGCATTCACTTCAAGATCTTACTCATCACCTACAAGGCCCTCAATAACCTCGCCCCTTGTTATCTGTCTGAAGGGCGTCACCATCGCCCTTCTCGCTGTCTCAGATCTTCGACCTCCAACCTCCTCTCTCACACAATAACATCAAAACATCGCACCATTGGGGACAGAGCTTTTTCTGTAGCTGCTCCCACCTTATGGAACTCTCTCCCCCAACATATTCGTACTGCTGACTCACTTCTGAAATTCAAAAAACTTCTGAAAACTTACTTGTTTAACCAAGCATTTAAACCCTGTTAATTTGTTTATTTTGTTTTTGTAAAGTGTCTTTGAGTAGTGGTTAAAAGCGCTATATAAAACCTATGCATTATTATTATTATTATCTCACCCGTGCTGTTCGTCAATGGACCCTGATGTCCCTACGCCGGCGGCCATCTTACTTCAGACAGCTGCCCCTTTCATAACATTGCTGTCGTTGGAGCATGCACTAATAAATACCTCTGACTTGCTCAATTTTAACCAATTTTCAAACTGTTTGCTTTGTTATAAACGTCAGAGACGTGGCTGTGAAAATATAGCAAATTACTGTATATTGATAATGGTCGGGAAACTTATAACTTGTAAAAGCATCAAATCTCAAGTCTATACATGATAAGGTTTGTAAGAAAGTAACCTGTTTGTAAATCTGTTCATTTTTCATCGAGTTCAGAGTGTTTTTAGTTCAGCTGATCGCTCACCTTCCACCTGCTACCATAGAGAGCAGAACGTCAGCTGTCCTAAGTAAGATGGCCGCCATCAACTCCCACATAAGGCATCTAGCAATATAATATATCGTCGTCATCCTTTATGCCCTTTGACCTCTCTAGCTCATCCTTCATGACCTCTGACCCTTCATGACCTCCCCCCTCATCCTTCATGACCTCTGATCCTTCATGACCTCTGACCTCTCCTCTCATGACCTCTGACCCTTCATGACCTCTGACCCTTCATGACCTCCCCCCTCATCCTTCATGACCTCTGATCCTTCATGACCTCTGACCTCCCCCCTCATGACCTCTGACCCTTCAGCTTTGTGTTTCAGACTGAACTCAATAAAAGCTCTTTGATTCTTTTAAACTCAGATCTGGTTGAACTGATCTTCGTTTCTGCTCCTCCTCCTCCTTCCTGTGTGACTCTGTCTGATGAAATGAAGCCTTTAGGATTTTAATTCAGGTTTTCTTTATTCAGGTTTTTCCTCTGTGCTGCAGCACCAGTGGAGCTGTGGTTCAACAGAAATACAGATCAGTACAGAAAACTAACAAAACTTCATTTATTTCTTTGTCTTCGTTTATCAGCAGAACAGTCTCTGAGAAAAATAAGCAGACAATAAAACATTTCATAACAAAAAAAATCCATCCATTGTGTGAACTTTCTCATCCAGTGAGGGTCACAGGGAGCAGGTTTCTAGGTTTCTTCACTTTGAGTGATGTCACCAGTGGGCGGTCCTTACTTTAGATAAATAACTGATAGAAGCCACTCAGAATGACCCTGTTGACCCTTAAAACAGAGTCCTGGTTTCTCCTCTGAGCATCAGGAACTCTGAGTTATTTAACAGGATGAACTCTGATCTGGGATCAGATTCCTCTGAGGAACAGGAACTAAACTTCCTTCCTGTCAATGCTCCCTGCTCTGCTTCTAGCCAACATCGATGTGAAACTAAACACCTGCACGGCCTCTTTCTGATCACCTTTCATATTAAGAATCCTTGTCTCAACCTTCTTCAGCCCGTCTCAGTTCTCCTCGGTAGGCGTTGGACAGGAAGTCCTCTCTGACTTGTCTCATCTGGATCAGTAAAAGCGACTCTGGGTTGGGTCTACTCAGCCCGTTTCTTCCCAAACACAGCAGACACAGTCCTGACGATCCGCCTGACCCCAGCAGCGCTCTTCCTCAGCGCCCGGGTCTCTCTGACCAGGTCGACCAGCCGGTGGAATACCAACAGGACGCCGTGGTACGTCTCGGCCGCCGACACCTCAAAGAAACCGCAGCGCTGCTTCAGAGCAAGCAGGCGCCCCTCTTCACCAGAGACTTGGCGATGTTGCTGCAGGTCACGTTTGTTTCCCACAATGACGACAGGAACGGACGACGGCTTCCTGCTGCGGTGGATCAGCTGCAGCTGCTGCCGGATCGCCTCGAAGCTGTGGCGGTCGCAGATGTCGTAGACCAGGATCGTCCCGTCAGCCCACTGCAGCTGTTTGTCGCTGATGGAGCTCCTCTTCCCTCCGGCCTGAAGAGAAACCAAACAAATGGTCAACATCACGGGAAGACTTGAGTTCAGCCAATCAGCAGCCTGCTTGTGATGCTGTGGTTTGGAAGTTGAAAGTCGGTGCTCAGAGTCTGGCACCAAACACACAACATGGCGGCGCCTGAAAACGTGATCTGGTGGCTTCAATGTTCACCAGGGGAACAAGGCGGAGACACTTGATCCAGTCGTGTTTACTCTATGAGCAAATCAGAATAAATGTCTTCTTTTAATCCAACCAATTCACTTCTGGGTTTTCTGACTCATCTGCTATAGATTGTTCTTCCTAAAACTCCTGATTTGAGTCCCAATCTTTGATGTTTTTCTTGATAATGGATGTAATTATAAACAGTGAGGGGTCTCTTGTTAAATGATAATTGAACTATGAATAATCATATTATCTATATAGCAGTGTTCAGTTCCTCTAACCATGCCCAGGTCTGACTACAGCCAGAATAGAACCGGTCTGATTACAGAAAGGAGGCTAAAAGAGCTCAAAAAGCAACACAGCACTCCCTGTTCTAAAGCCCTGCAGGCCTCACATGGCCAGGGTCAGCGTGATGGTCTGGGGCTGCTCTGCTGTGTGTGAAGACCTTCAGTCTCTATTTAAAGGGGATCTGGTTGAGGTGACAGGACTGAGCATCCAGGTGAGGACCTACCTGAGAGTCCCAGATGTTGATGCTGATCTCCTGGCCATCGATTCTGTCGACACGACTGTAGATCGACTCTAAAACGAGAAACGGTCAGACGAGATCTCAGCTGTTATAAATAAACACTGATCACACACACACACACACACACACACACACACACACACACACACTCACACACACGCAACAACCAGAGGCTCACCAATGTCTCCGTACTCTCCAATGAATCTTCTAGTCAGAAATCTGACGGTCAGAGCTGCACAAAGAAACAATGTTAACACAAAACAGAGTTAACACTAAACAATGCTACCACTAGACAACGTTAACACTAAACAATGCTACCACTAGACAACGTTAACACTAAACAATGCTACCACTAGACAACGTTAACACTAAACAATGCTACCACTAGACAACGTTAACACTAAACAATGCTACCACTAGACAACGTTAACACTAAACAATGTTACCACTAGACAACGTTAACACTAAACAATGCTACCACTAGACAACGTTAACACTAAACAATGCTACCACTAGACAACGTTAACACTAAACAATGCTACCACTAGACAACGTTAACACTAAACAATGCTACCACTAGACAACGTTAACACTAAACAATGCTACCACTAGACAACGTTAACACTAAACAATGCTACCACTAGACAACGTTAACACTAAACAATGCTACCACTAGACAACGTTAACACTAAACAATGCTACCACTAGACAACGTTAACACTAAACAATGTTACCACTAGACAACGTTAACACTAAACAATGCTACCACTAGACAATGTTAACACTAAACAATGCTACCACTAGACAACGTTAACACTAAACAATGTTACCACTAGACAACGTTAACACTAAACAATGCTACCACTAGACAACGTTAACACTAAACAATGTTACCACTAGACAACGTTAACACTAAACAATGTTACCACTAGACAACGTTAACACTAAACAATGTTACCACTAGACAACGTTAACACTAAACAATGCTACCACTAGACAACGTTAACACTAAACAATGCTACCACTAGACAACGTTAACACTAAACAATGCTACCACTAGACAACGTTAACACTAAACAATGCTACCACTAGACAACGTTAACACCAAACAATGCTACCACTAGACAACATTAACACTAAACAATGTTACCACTAGACAACATTAACACTAAACAATGCTACCACTAGACAACGTTAACACTAAACAATGCTACCACTAGACAACGTTAACACTAAACAATGATACCACTAGACAACGTTAACACTAAACAATGCTACCACTAGACAACGTTAACACTAAACAATGCTACCACTAGACAATGTTAACACTAAACAATGTTACCACTAGACAACGTTAACACTAAACAATGTTACCACTAGACAACGTTAACACTAAACAATGTTACCACTAGACCAGGCGTGTCCAAAGTGCGGCCCGGGGCCAAATGCGGCCCTCAGAGTGATTTTGTGCGACCCTCTGCTGAATTTTAAGAATGATATAATTTAGTTTTCCTGCAGAATTTTTGTGCAGAGAGACGCTTTATGACATTTTTTAGATTTTTACTGACAAGAGACCCAACAAACAAAAAATCCAAATCAATTAAAATCTTTTTAACTGCAAAAATTTGACATCCAATCAAAGTATTTGATTTTTATTGAGACAATTCAAGAGATATTGAGATAATTTCCTGGTAAAAAGAACCACAAACCCTCACTGACTTTTACCAAAACACAGACTTGTGAGCTCTGTTCATAAAACGTGACTAAACCCAGCAACAGGACTGGAGAAAGACCCAGATCCTGGTCTTGTTGCTGAAAACGGAGGGAAATTTAGTTTCTAGAAACCTAAAAACAGTTGATCAATCAGATTCAGTGAATTTGATGCTTTTTATTATTGAGTCAAACATCTGCAATCCCTGTGTCATATTGACAAAGACTCTGTTCATTAAAATGTTGCATTTATAATGAATTTTTGAACAGAACCAAATACTTTTTGCTTGTTTTTTTAAAGAAATAGTCTAACTTTTGTGGCCCTTGAGGACCATACACTTGGTGATGTTGGCCCTCATGTTGAAAAGTTTGGACACCCCTGCACTAGACAATGTTACCACTAGACAACTTTCACACTAAACAACGTTAACACTTAAACCATCAACACAACTCTGGGCTCAGTTTAGAATCTATTCAAACTTTTTCCCAGTGGCTCCATTGCTGTGATTTTCTGTCTGTTTATATAAAACAACATGAAAGACTAATAATTTTATCTGAATCCTTACATATAAAAATCTATTTTGCTTTATGCTGCTTAATAAGACATGAAAACTAAGGTAACAAACGATAATGACTTAAACTAATGAACTTCCTCATGAGACCTCCCCAGATTGGAGCGGTTTCGACTTCCTGTCAGGTTCAAGCTGTCATAGGAACTAAAATGATCTCCACCAGGAGGTCGACCTGCCTGGTTAGAGGTGAAAGGTTAAATATTTTCTTCTTTAATATTTTAATTAATGAGACTAAATAAAGTGGAGGTGGTTTTAATGTGATCCTAACCATGAATCAGGCTCTCTGCGTCTGGAGACTAAAACGGAGAGAGGGGAGACGAGGGGTTTTCTCACCTGTCTTGCCGACGTTGCGCGCACCCAGCAGCAGGATGTTCACCTCCACCCTCTGCTGGTTCCCCTCCACACGGCTTCTCTCCTCCACCACCATCCTACAGCTTCTGTTCTCTGGACCTGAAGCTGCTGGTCCCTTATAGTCTAAGGGGGCGTGGCCTCAGCCTGGCTGCATGCTGTGATTGGTGGAGGACTCTTGTCTGAAGTTGATCTGGTTCTGCTGAGTTCATATGGGATCACACGTGACGTGGCCCTTCAGACCCTCTGAAGCAGCTCCTTGAAACGTTGCCCTTAAATGACCTGAAGCCGAGTGATGTTTCTATTTAGGATAATGAAACAGCCTGAAGTGTTAGGACATCGTCTCTACTCTGGAGGACAAAGGACACAGATATGTTAGGACGTTTCAGTCCAGCTTTAACCTGAACTTTCATAAATCATCCTGTTTGATCTTTTAAACCCAGAAACTCAAGTCGACATTTAAAACGCAGTAAAGATTTTAGAGTCAAAGTCTGAAACCGATTCCGGCTCAAAGTCAACACTTTATTATATAAAATAAATCTAAATCATTTAAAATATTAGAAACAAATAATATAATAAATAAAAATGACATGAAATCATTATAAAATATGTTAATAATAATGAAATCATTTAAAATATAAAAAACAAGAATAAAATGATCTAATTTAAAAAGACCTTTTAAATGAAGAAATGTGTTTAAATGATGATTTTTCAACATCATTATCACTTCAGAGGTCAGAGGTCAGCTCTTTCTGCAGCCTGAAACCAGTTCAGTTTGTAGGAAACAGCTGCACTGCCCCCTGGTGGCTGACCCTGAACATCTCAGGCTGACTGTTTCTACTCGGGTAAGACTCAATCTGATTTATTGGTTTTCTTCCAGAAAAACATCCTCCTGGGACAACATTTAAACAGTTTATTTTTTATGTTTTGCTGCTCAATAAAGGGCTTCAAATCAAACAAATTAACAATGAAAAGAAGTTGTTTTATAAACTCTAAACAGAGAGAAACTATCAATTTATTTTATTAACGTTGTTTTGATTTTCACCATCAGCTGTTGGTTTATTTACATCCTTCTTGAGACATTAAGGACAAAATGTCTACCTCTGATCTTGTTAAACATTTTATTAAAGTTTCCATGACTGATTTAAATAACTCTCCTCCCGTCAGACTACGTGAGTTTGATGGGAAATTCTCCTTTGTGTTTTTATTAATGAATATCAGCATCATTTAATCAAACTGGCATTTTAATGGTTAAAATCCTGAAAATAATTAACTATTTGACTGTTAAGTTGAAGGTTGATGAAGAAAAAAGAATCTGAAGTATTTAATTTGTTTATTGTTTGTATTTTGGAAGCAGACATTTCAGACATAATGACTCAAACAGGGAGTCCTTTTCTGTTTTCTACTGAATAAAAACACTATGAGTTTATACATTTATCTATAAACTGTAACATATGTGTATATATATATATATATATAATATATATATATAATATATATATATATATATATATATATATATATATATATATATATATATATATATATATATATATATTATATACATGTACAGTACATGTAGTAACTCGACCAACATTATGAACAGATGGAGAGGAAAAATCAGCTCAAACTGACCAAAACGAAACTTTACTCTAAACGCTGTAAACGAACTGAACCCATCTTTAGTTTAAAGACCTGTCAGGAAGTCGATTAAAGAAAATAAAATGTGACTCTGAAACATTTAGACAGGAAACCTCATCTTAAGGAATGTCTGAGTTCATAACATACTTTAAAAATTAAACAACAACACAGGTCCAGACTGGGTCCGGGTCCAGACCAGGTCTAGACTGGATCCGGGTCTCATCACCTCCTGGAACTCTGGTTTCTGGATCAACAACCAATAAAACTCACTGATAGAAAAGGAACAAGAAGACCTTCAGGAAACCAAAACCAAGAATTAAAAGAACAAAATTCTTTAAAGTTCGAAGGTTTGATTATTTATCATCCAGGACTAGAAGCAGAACTTCAGGGGGTTCAGTTTGGACCGGGTTCTGGTTGGACAACTTTACCCAGAAGCAGTTAGCAGGATATCATCCTGTAGATCTATAAACAACAAGATGTCATAAATGGACCTGAAAACGAGGCTCGGTTCTGTTCTTAGAACTGGACCTGATGGACGGGCCGAGCACCTCGTCCCTGCAGACCCAGGAGGTGACGACGTCCGTTCACTCTTTCTTAGTCCGTTTGAATGCAGAGGATACCTTCAGGTCCAGGAAGTCTCTCAGCCTCTTCCTCACCTCCTTAAAGTCCCCCTCTTCCCTCACCACCTCGGACTCGTTCCTGGCGCCGCTCACTGAGCTGATCGGACCTTCAACGCTGGTGGGAGCTGAAGTGATCAGGAGTGAAAGAGGAAGTTCTTCTCCTAAAGTTTCTATCAGTTTCCTCTGGAAACTCGCCTGCAGCTCTTTCAACTCCTCATTCTGGAAACAGAGGAAAAAAACTGTGTGATGGATCCAAGACCGGGTCAGAACCTCTAAGTCCTCGGATTGGGTCACATGATTCCAAATATCCAATCAACTCTACAGAAACCCCATAAAGACCCAGCTGGTTGGTTCAGACTCTGAGAGACCCTGAAGGCTGGGTTCCAGTTTATATGATGATCAGATTTATCAGCTGGACTAGAAACTACCTGAATGTTCTCACCCCACTGAACTGGGTCCCTAAGGTCAGCTGACCTCTGACCCTAGAACAAGGCTCGAATGGTGCCTTTGCTTTAGCAGCTCCTAACCTATGAAATAAATGCTCATTATCTAGAAGATCCTTGGGTGGATCTCTAGTTTCAAGCACTTTTAAAACCTTGGAAATATTGTACTGAAATTCAAGAGATTTTGGATTTGTTCCAGTTTCAGGTGTTGAAGAGTTCAGAGTCGTACCTGTGAAGCGTCCTGAAAGAGAGTCCAGAGGTCAGAGACGAGCTGAGCGGCAGTCTGGTAAGGAGGCGGTCGGCGG
Source organism: Callopanchax toddi (assembly GCA_006937965.1). Lineage (NCBI taxonomy): Eukaryota > Metazoa > Chordata > Actinopteri > Cyprinodontiformes > Nothobranchiidae > Callopanchax > Callopanchax toddi. The sequence continues at coordinate 349,296 of SSNR01000144.1, read as the reverse complement.
TGGGTCAGACGCTCCGATATCAGCGTCACATTGGACCAGAGACCTGACTGGAATCAAAAATAAACAAGGTGTCAGCAGCAGCACTGGTCCGGTGTGGATTTTAGCTTAATTTTAGCTTAATTTTAGCCTAACCCTAGCTTGTTTGAAGATTCCCTATAGTACCTTTAATCTGCACAGAAACTGCTTAGACAATAAAAACATCAAATATGAAAAAAAAAAAAGATAAAAAAAGGTAAACAAACAAATATACATAAAGTTTCCACTACAGGACGTTAGCTTAATGTTCTCATGTCACTTAGCCGTCAGAACTCCGGATTCATTCATTAAAACAAATGAGAACCCAGAACCTGTCGTCACACAGCAGATCAGGATGTTAGCAATACAGGTTCCTAATTTCAAACACCAGAATCCCTTTGATGCAAAGGGGGTCAAATAAAAACTGACCTGTGACAACTGGCTGCAGCCTTCAACCTTCAGGTGAAGCAGGAGAGTCTCGCACCTCTAAAACACACAACAAGATTCACACACACCATCTCCACCTGACCTACAGAATCACCCAAACAGGACTACAACATTCAGTTCCTTTAGTGAGCTTTATTAAAGCCTTACCCTCTGGTCCTGCAGGCTGAGACCGGTACATTCTGGACTCTTTGGTCTGTCAGAACTGTAGGGGTCCGATGGATCCGACAAGTCCTGACATAGCGAACAGGTCCACTCTGACCTGCAAGACGAAACAATGGGACGCAGAGATGACAGAAAGTTAACCAGAAGGACGTGGTTTTAAAAACATAAAGAATCCAGACTGGAATCTGTTAATGAAACCTGCTGGACTGGACTGGACTGGCCTGGACTGGCCTGGACTGGACTGGACCCTGATCTGACCAGGTCCACTTAGCCTCAAGGAAAACGGCGTTTAAGGGTCATTAGGGTCGTCCTGAAGTGGCGTTCTATCAGTTATTTATCTACAGTAAGAACCACACCCATCAGTGACATCACTGTGGAGTCTCTAGAAACAGGAAGTAGTCCTCTCACTGGAGCAATACTCATAGCTAGTCAGATCAGGAGAGAGACTGAGAACTTAGCAGCTAATTTTGGGGTGTAGGAAGGTCATTCTCAGGGTTCCTCAGGGTTCTTACTGTAGATGAATAAGTGATAGAACGACCCTTAATGAGCAGAGCAGGACCAACAGACAAAGAGACTCACTGCAGATTTAATCAGTGTTGTTTTCGTTAACGAGGATGATAACAAAATTAATGCGTTGACGCACCTTTTTTCCAAGATGTAAATGAGACGCAGACGATCTACATGCAGCTCTTTGATGACTAAACGAGACGAGACATCTGGGCGTATTTGTCTCCCGTGAGCGGAGATGTGAAACAGTATTTGGATAAAGTGTGTTTGCTGTGACGTAAACTTAAGCTCTACTCCCAAACACAGCTTTTATTGTGGAGGGTGAACTGTTTACTTTCCGGGGTGACCTGTTGCATGGCGGAGCTTAAGAAGCTAGTGCAGCTAGCGCTACTAGCGCTGAGGGCACTCTCTCATCAAATGGATACTTAATGAGAAGAAAACTGCTTGACAGCTTGTGGCAACTCAGCTGATTGATTCTAAATATGTCCTGATTTAATCAACTGAACGGTGAGTCCGTTTGGTCTGTTTGTTTCTTCTGTCTGACTGAGATTGCAGCGCTGAGTTTCTCTATTTAAAACGCTGTGAGCTAAAGCTAAGCTGAATAGCTCGTCCTGATCGATGAGTGATTTTATTCATTAAACACTACATGTCTGTTATCGTGGCTGAACGTTAGTCCTACACTTCTAGTGTTGATCGAATGCTTTGGTTCTGTAGTTTAGCCTGTTTTGGAGGTTTTTCGTTATTTTTCATAGCAGCCTATGGGAGTTTTGCGAGTGGTCTGGAATCGTAATATAATTTATTTTGATGGGATCCATCAGTGGATTTGACTTTATTTTGTTGTTAATTCACTTCATTGGTTAGTGTTTGTTGTCTGAATTGTAACATTAATGATCTGACTGTTAATTATAGATGTATTTATATGGTGTCAGTAGAGAGCTGTACAAACTTCATTGTGAGTATTAGGTTCAGTTTTTGATCTTGTTTAGGTCAGGGCCTGTTGTGGATCAGATGGACTGAAGCTTACAACTTCTGTTGTGACCACATTGTTTTTTATATTGTTATTTGTATCTTATTATATCTATACTATTATACATATCATATATTAATATATTATATCTGTCATATCATGTTTACACACTCAGTGTTTAGTGTGCAGCACAGAATGGGAGTTCAATAAGTGATTCCAGTTTCTAACTTATTGACATAAATTACTTTGTTAAAGGAC
>SSNR01000144.1:271842-292556 GCA_006937965.1 Callopanchax toddi | reverse complement strand
GTCTCTCTCAGGTTGAGTCCCTCTGTGTCGTCTCTCAGGTTGAGTCCCTCTGTGTCTCTCTCAGATTGAGTCCCTCTGTGTTGTCTCTAGGGTTGAGTCCCTCTGTGTCTCTCTCAGATTGAGTCCCTCTGTGTCTCTCTCAGATTGAGTCCCTCTGTGTCGTCTCTCAGGTTGAGTCCCTCTGTGTCGTCTCTCAGGTTGAGTCCCTCTGTTGTTGTCTCTCAGGTTGAGTCCCTCTGTGTCTCTCTCAAGTTGAGTCCCTCTGTGTCTCTCTCAGGTTGAGTCCCTCTGTGTCTCTCTCAAGTTGAGTCCCTCTGTGTCTCTCTCAGATTGAGTCCCTCTGTGTCTCTCTCAGGTTGAGTCCCTCTGTGTTGTCTCTCAGGTTGAGTCCCTCTGTGTTGTCTCTCAGGTTGAGTCCCTCTGTGTCTCTCTCAGGTTGAGTCCCTCTGTGTCTCTCTCAGGTTGAGTCCCTCTGTGTTGTCTCTCAGGTTGAGTCCCTCTGTGTTGTCTCTCAGGTTGAGTCCCTCTGTGTCTCTCTCAGGTTGAGTCCCTCTGTGTCTCTCTCAGGTTGAGTCCCTCTGTGTTGTCTATCAGATTGAGTCCCTCTGTGTTGTCTCTCAGATTGAGTCCCTCTGTGTTGTCTCTCAGATTGAGTCCCTCTGTGTCTCTCTCAGGTTGAGTCCCTCTGTGTTGTCTCTCAGGTTGAGTCCCTCTGTGTTGTCTCTCAGGTTGAGTCCCTCTGTGTTGTCTCTCAGGTTGAGTCCCTCTGTGTCTCTCTCAGGTTGAGTCCCTCTGTGTTGTCTCTCAGGTTGAGTCCCTCTGTGTCTCTNACTAACTGGTTAGAAAAGAACTTCCTTCAGTTAAACCCTGAAAAGACTGAATGTCTGATTGTTGCCCCTGATAGGATGGTCCCTCTGATCAGTCAACATATTGGACATTTAAGTTCTGCTGTAAAGTCAAACCTGAGGAATCTGGGTGTTATTTTCGACCAATCAATGTCTCTTGAAGGTCACTCAAAACAGCTGGTCAGAAACTGTTTTTATCATCTGAGAAATATTTCCAAACTGAGAAAGTTGGTGTCAAAACCTGAACTGGAAATGGTTCTTCATGCTTTGATCTCCTCCCGTCTAGATTACTGTAACACACTTTTCACATGTTTGAACCAAAAAGCCCTTTATGGCCTTCAGCTGGTCCAGAACTCTGCAGCGAGGCTCCTCACTGGAGCAAACAGGAAAGATCACATCACTCCTATTCTGAGGTCTCTGCACTGGTTACCTGTTAAATGTAGAGTTCATTTTAAAATCCTGACTCTAACTTTCAGGGCCCTACATGGTCAAGCTCCTCTTTATGTTACTGAACTGATAAAGCCGTACGCTCCAACCCGAGCTCTCAGGTCCACAGACCAGAATCTCCTAACAGTTCCAAGGACCAGATTTAAAAGTCGAGGTGAACGCTCCTTCCAGTCTGTTGCACCGCGACTTTGGAATGACCTTCCTTTAGTTTTACGCTGTATAGACAGTCTGGACTCCTTTAAAAAGCAGTTGAAGACCCAATTATTCAAAACTGCTTTTAAATAACTCTTTTGTGTTCTCTTGTTGTTGTTTAATGATTTTGATTTGTAATGATATTTTGTTTGTTTTATTGATTTTATTTGTTTTATCATGTTTGATTCTGTTTTCTGTGAAGCACTTTGTGATTTTTTCTGTGAAAGGTGCTATATAAATAAACTTTACTTACTTACTTACTTACTAATGTGAGGAAAAACATAAAATACAGATAAGTTCAAATATAAGGTTTCAGTCTAACCCACAGTATGTGTCCTTTATATTCAGGTTTTTAGTTTAAATTAATTTCCTAGTAAATTGAACCACAAACCTTCACAGACTTTTACTGAAAAACAAACTCATGAAGCTCCGTCATAGAACCTGACTAAACCCAGAGGCGTGACAGAAGAAGGACCCAGATCCTGGTCCTGCTGCTGATACCTGACTAGAATGTATTTACAAGAAACTAGAAAACTATCGACCAATCAGATCCAGGGAAATCGATGCTTTTCTTTTAAGGCAAACACATGAGACCCCTCTATATCATTATTAATATTATTAATATTTTTAAGCAACAAAAATATAACAAATCACTATAAACCATTTATACATTTTTTTTAAATAAAAATGAAGTTTCGTGGTTGGTGAGGTCAGTCAACCTGGAGAATTTGGACGTCGTGGTGAAAAGTTTGGACACCCCTGTCATAGACCATCGTCTCTGATCCGCATCAGACCACTTCAGGCCTTAAAGCCTCCAGATGGAGGATCAGGATTAGTACCTTCACCAACAACCTGCCACACCCAGTGCTCTGCTGACCCCTGGTGGAGGATCTACAGGTGGAAAGGGTCCATTTTATTTCTTTATTACAGTCATATTGTTATAAAACAGATTAATATATTGTTGTTATAATATTAGCCAATAAATAATTCCATTTAAAAACTTGAATTTTAAATAACCCAGGCTCTGAGGAGTTGAGCAAGTAAAGGTAAAAAAGTAACTTTCCATTTCAACACTCTAATTGTTGTGGTCCATGAGGACTTGAAGATATCTGGCCCCTGGACCCCCCTGGTCTGCAGACTGAATGTATGTTTTTTTAACCCCAGAGAAAGAAAATGTCACCACGTCTGGTTTAGATGGTTGAACTCTGCTGTTAGCTTGACTCCTCTCTGATTCTCCACACAGCTTCTCTGTCTGCTGCAGGTTAGACTGTGTAGCGTTTTGAAATAACTTTTAGTTATTTTAACTACACCCTCTTCAGATAAATAAAGCTTATTTTGGGGTTTTAATGGAAAGTGATAAACTGTCATTTAACCCTGATAATAGCTAATATTTATTGAAGGTATCTTTAGGTTCTTTGAAAGAGTACAGTGAATTGAAATACCTTATTAATAACGTGAAACTGAGACCAGATAAGATTGAACAACCATTTAATTTGAAAAACCTAAGAACACAGACAGATAAAACTGTTTGAAAGCTTGATGTAAACACAATTAATATTCTTAAACATGTTGAGGATGTTAAAGATAGTTTTAATTGTGAGTTTTAACGGACCGTAGCATATGTTTTAATGACTAGGGAAGTTGGTTAATTTAGTTAACCTAGTTGTGACTTTAAGAGTCAATTTAGGGCTTTTTTGAGTTTGGAATGGGATTTAGTTTTGGCTTAATTTAGTTTGGAAGAACTAAGCTTGATCAAAGCAAACCTCTCGATCAGAAAGTGGTGTTCGCTCACTGAAAGGTGGACGTTCCTAGATCTGGCAGGCGTTGGTTTCTCCACGAGCTGAGGCTGGAGTCCCCAGACTCGGAGTGGTGGTCCTGGAAGGCGTGGCCGCCGAGGACCTCGCCGGGCAGTCCGTGGATACGTCCCGGTCAGCAAGGGAGGCATTTCAGCAGGCATGCTGAAGTCATTTCTGATCAGTTCCTGTGGTGAGGGAGAGACGAGAGGCTGTTGAGGCTGATAAGGGTTCAGCTAAGACTCGACTACATTCAGGCTGTAGCTCAGACCAAGACTGAGACTCTAGCAAAAGACTCTATGAGGACTGTTCGTACCGGAACTGAATATTAGTTTTGAGACTACGTTATCTTAAATTCAACCAATCAGAAGATATTAAGTGTACTAATCAAAACTGAGTTAGTGACTTGTGAATGGCTCTGATTGGATAGGGGAACTGTGAGGGAGCATGACCTTCTAACTGCAGCTGATTCAGGCTTACTCTCCATCCTCATCCTCCTTGATCTGAGCGCAGCATTCGATACCATTTCTCACTCCATTCTTCTTGACAGGCTCTCATCTATCGGTATTTCTCATAACGCACTCAACTGGTTTCACTCATATCTCTCCGGTCGCACTCAGTTCATACAACTGAAATCTTTCAGATCCGAACCCTCCCCAGTTAGCAGAGGTGTGCCCCAGGGATCTGTCTTGGGGCCCCTTCTCTTCATCCTTTACATCCTTCCTTTAGGTCAAATACTCTGGAAATTCAACATTCAGTTTCACTGCTTTGCGGATGACACCCAGCTCTACTTGTCTGCCAAACCAGATTCCTCATTCCCACCTCCCTCCCTCTCCTCTTGTCTAGCTGAACTCAAATCTTGGTTCTCCACTAATTTTCTCAAACTAAACAGTGACAAAACAGAAATTCTACTTATCGGTACTAAATCCATCTTATCCAAAGCTGCCAGTTTCTCTCTCACTATTGATGCCTCCACTGTTTCTCCCTCCCCTCAGGTGAAGAGTCTGGGTGTCATCCTTGACAGCACTCTCTCATTTCAGTCCCACATTAATAATATCACTCGGTCCGCCTATTTTCACCTTCGCAATATTAAACGCCTTCGTCCCTCTCTCTCTCCTCATTCTGCTGCTATACTCGTCCACAGTCTAGTCACTTCCCGGATCGATTACTGTAACTCACTGCTGTTCAGTCTCCCTCTAAAATCCCTCCACAAGCTCCAGTTGGTTCAGAACTCTGCTGCACGAATCATCACCAACACTCCCCTGTCTCACCATATCAGTCCCATCCTCCAGGAACTTCATTGGCTCCCAGTTAAGCAACGAATCCAGTTCAAGATCCTGCTTCTCACCTTCAGAGCCATCCATAATCTCTCCACCTCATATCTATCTGACCTTATTCAAGTTGTTTCACCTGTCCGCCTCCTAAGATCTTCCTCCTCTGTCCATCTTACTGTACCATCCTTCCATCTTAGCTCCATGGGGAGAAGAGCTTTCCGCTGCTCTGCTCCCCACCTCTGGAATTCTCTCCCACAAGCCATACGGAATTCTGACTCCCTCTCCACTTTTAAATCCAGACTCAAAACTCACCTGTATCAAACTGCCTACTGTCTCTGAGTTAGTTTTATCTTGTATTGTGGTTTGTGTCGTCTAGGATTTTATGAGTCTTGTGTTTTAACTACTTAACTGTTTTTAACTTGATTTTATCATTTTAGTTGTTGTACAGTGACCTTGGGTTCCTTGAAAGGCGCTTTCTAAATTAAATGCATTATTATTATTATTATTATTATTATTATTATTATATGACTTCCGCCCGTTAAACACTCACATTATAAATGTAGAAATGCATGAAATAGCAGAGAAGCATATTATAACACTTTGAGTGTGAGTGTGTAGGTGACCCTGAGCAGAAACACTACAGAGAATGTTCTGTAAACAAGAGATTACAGTTGGAACACCAGGCATTTGGTGTTAAAGAAGAGACTTCTTTACAGAGAGTGTTTTATTAGACCAGCTAGTGTCCAGTTAAGGTCATCTGGGAGATGGACACCTGAAAGTGGACAGTAGGACACCTGTAGGGATCTTGATTCAGGTTAAAACATAATCCAAGAGTGATTGTATTCCAAGTTATTGGGAAGAAGATGGATTATTGTTGTGATGGTCAACAGAGGTCAAAGGTCAGAGGATGTAGCCTATTTGGTGAGGCTACAACTGATGGATCAGACCAGGGTCATGGTCAGCCCAGCTACCATCGCCCTGCTTTTACATAAAGAACCAGGAAGTGGAGCTGATGAAACTGAAATCCTTCATTTCAGGAAATGAGCTGAACTAGCTGATCGTCTCCTTTCTGAGTGCAGCTGATCACAGGTCTGCTCTTCTCTGACAGCTTTATCCACCCTTAACGTCCTGGTGGAGCAGCAGATGACCTGGTCCAACGCTCAGGCCTACTGCAGGTCTACATACACCGACCTGAGCAGCATCCAGAATATAGTCGTCAACGGAATAATCTCACTGCTGCTGCCATTCACTTTGTCGCATGTGGAAAGTGTAGCCTGGATCGGTCTGCACAGGCCAGCATGGGCGTGGTCAGATGGCAGCAACGCCTCCTACAGGGAGTGGGGCTTACTGCAGACCACTGACAGATCAAACTGTGTGACGATGGTCCCGTCTTCAGCTTCCTGGTTCTGGCAGCCCTGCTCTGACTTGTATCCCTTCCTGTGCTACACAGGTGAGTCCTCCTCCAGCACCTGTTTGGGATCTGATCCTGCAGGTCTGCTCAGGTGTTTCTGTGCGTTTCTGCAGACATCAGAACGTCAGCAATGCAGTCGGTGAAGATTCGGCTGAATGGAGGACAGGCAGACCTGAACGACCCCGTGGTGCAAAACGCCATCCTGCAGCAGGTCAGAAAACTGGATCCTCACAGGGTCTTACCTACGGGGGGACCACACCCACTAGTGACATCACTCAAAGAGGGAGGAGTCACTAGAAACAGGAAGAAGTCCTCTGACTGGAGCAATACTCATGGCTAGTCAGATCAGGAGAGACACTGCTGCAGATCAGTGACACATTTTGGATTAATTTCTATTTATATTACTAAATTTAAATGAAATAAAAATAAAGAAAAAACAAAACATTAACATATACTATGTTGGTACATTACTAATATAGTATTCTAACTGTATAATAGATATAATATATAGATATCTTATCCGTGCTGTTCGCCAATGGACCCTGGCATGGATATGCGGCGGCCATCTTACCACCGAGAGCTGCCCCCTTTCTTAACATTAGTGTTAATGGAGCATGTACTATTAAATACCTCTAACTTGCTCAATTATAACAGATTTTCAAACGGTTTGCTTTGTTAAAACATCAGAGACGTGGCTGTGAATATATTTATTTATTTATTAACTTATATTTATTAAGGAGGATAAAACCACTTGAGATGAAACATCTCGTCTTCAAGTGGGTCCTCCTGAGAACAAAGATGCAAATATAAAACCAAGATAACAGAACAATATTTTGAATACAAAACAAAATGGCAATGTGACAAAAATAGCCCTAACACAAAATATTAATAAATAAACAAAAACAAAGCAAAAGTAAGATAATAAAAAATGAAGCTAATCAAAATAGAATAACTTGTGTGAACATATATACAAATACACATTCACATAGATAACAATCAACAGAAAACAAACGGCGCAACTAAATGGTACAGAGACAACTAATACACTATATGCAAAGAAGTTTAGGGTAAAATGATTTTAAATATGAAAAGACTAAGCGATGATACAATAATAAATTCAAAAACAGCTGCAGGTGGGTAACATATGATCATAAACCAGGGTTTTGAACTGCCTATAAGAAGTGGTGGATCTTAGAACATCAGGTAAATTGTTCCAGTCAGATGGAGCTTTGACAGAAAAGGCAGCTTCTCTGACTCAGTTCTACAACGCGGAACCACAAATGAAATATGATGAGTTCTATAATGAGACCAGAATGGAATAACAAAGTGGTTAAATAAGAAGGAAAATTAAAATGAACACTTTTAAATAGAAACAACCAATGAAATGTCCTCCTGGCCTCAGCAGAGAGCCAGGACAGACGGTCATACATGTGACAGTGATGGGTACGAAAAGGACAACGTAAAACAAAACGACATAAACTATTAAAAATAATATCAACAGAGTGGAGACAGGAAGCTGTGGAGTTCTGATAAACTATATCTGCGTAATCTAACAGTGGGAACAGAAGTTGAATGACGATACGTTTTCTGACAGTGAAATCAAAACACCTGATCGAACTATATAACGTTTTTAGACTAAAGTTGATTTTATTTATGACAGATTGAATATGAGTCTTGAATGAGAGATGTGGATCTAACCAGACACCTAGATATTTAACTGAGTCAGAACCTTTCACCAGAGACAGATCTAGAAAATGAAGATTTAAATTACCAGTGGAAGCAGAAGAAGTGTGCCTCTTAAACAGCATAGAGTAAGATTTAGATTTATTTAAAAGCAGCTTGTTGGAAGCTAGCCAGTGTTGAACATTGTTAAAGTTGACCTGAAGACACTCCTGAATTTCCGGTATGCTGGGTTAGTATAAAACAGTATATATCAGTAATGGTCGGGAAACTCATAAAATGTGAAAGTATTCTATCTCAAGTCTATACATAATAAAGTTTGTAAGAAAGTAAACCGATGAATAAATTTAATTGAATAAACTTTAATTAATCCATAAATAAGAAACTGAAATTTTTCAGCTCTCTCATAACAAGGAAAATAGAATAAGTTCATTATCTAAACACACAAAACATATAAACACTGAAGATCAGATCTCAAAATATCAATCAAAAAGGTGATAACTGTATAGTATCTATAGATCTATAGTTATCTGAACCATGTTAGACTGTAGAGCTCCTACGAGCTGCTCAGGTACAGGACTGGACCTCAGCTCCACTCTCCTAAAGTTCAGAGGTTCATGTTGGACGGTGCAGATAATTCAGGTTAGATTTAGGGTTGTGAGTTACACAGAAACAAAGTTATCAATGTAAAGCAATTCAAATCATTTATAAACATTTCACTCAGTGAACGTGCTCGTATCCGTCAGGAGCCCCATTCCCTCTCATTAAAGGTTCAACTCATGTATGGGTTTTAAAAAGCCAAAAGAAGTCTCAAACTTCAGTCAGTCCCTCTAAATGTTAACAAACACAAACAGCAGCAGCTGAGTTCAGCTCTGCATCCTGTGGCTGACAGCAGCAGGATGATCTGCTGAAACAACCTGAGCTGTGAAGGTTTATGAAACAGAGTCACATGAATCTTTTTGAATCCAGGAGACTGGAGCTGATTTTAGACAACAGGAACAGACGCTGGTCTTCACTCTGACTGCCAGGCCGTTAGCTCCTCAGTCCTGAAGGAGCTAAACTTCATTTAATCATTCACACCAGCACTTTGACCCCTTAAAGCCTGAAAATTAAATAATGATCATGTTTGACAAGCTAGCTATTGGCTTATATTGCTACACCCACTATATAATCAGTTTTATTTTATTATATTTTTTATAACAGTGATAAATAAATAAAACAGGCCCTTTTCATCCATAGATCCTCCACCAGGGGGCAGCAGAGGACTGGACATAGCAGGTTTAGGTGAAAGGACTAATTCTGAGTGGTTTGATGTGAATTAAAATTAATAGTTTACCAGGAGTTAAAACCTAAACCTGCCTCTCTAAGCGTGGTGAGCTAACCCTGACACTAGGCGCTGGAGTGGGAGGAGTTAATCCTGATTTTTGACCAATCACTGCTCAATAAGCAGCTTCTCTTGATGTTTTTCAGCTGATGAAGAAACTGAAGAAGGGAGGAGTCACAGCGGAGGTGGCGCTCAGGTGGATGAAGCGCAGGAATGGGACCGTTTTTCAGAAAGAGAAGGCAGCGCCCCCTGCTGGAGGAGATCAGAACATCTGTGACGTCATCAGATGACGATGACCTTATTGATCCTGATGTTGATTGGATTGTTTTTATTTATATAATTATTATAAGTTATTTTTTTTATTTAATTATATAATTTGAACAGAAAAATGTTAAATAGTTCAGTTATTCTACAAGAAAATAACATTTTAGCCACATTTTTCAAGAACATCTGCGCTTTCTATGTGATTAATAAAGACTCTTACAGTTTTTGATTTATTTTTAAAAAATTTACATAATCACCTCCATTTATACATTCACCTCTGATGAAGGAGAAACAATTCATTCTGGAGCAACTTTTGTTTGAATTTGTCTTTTTGCCTTTTGTAGTCAGAAGAAAGAAATAAAAATGAGTAGGTTAATATCAGACGTGATTCTTAAACTCCAGTGAGGTGGATGTGTGAGGGATGGATGATGGGTGTAATATGGCTAAAGGATATAATCATTATTAAAGTGTAATACCACTGATGACCACTAGAGGCTGGCTCTACAACTATTTGAAGAGACTTGAATTAAAACGTTTCATAAAACCTGTGAATATATCGATCCACAGGTTGAAATGAAAAAAAAAAACAACAGACTAAAATAAAAGCACGTTTTTGTTTTTTTCGTTTTTACAAGTGACTTAAAACGGACACTAGGGGGTGCTTAAAACAAGCAAAATTGCTTAGTGTGCCTTTAAACATTTTAACCCTGAGACAAAAATGATGACTCAGATTTGGGTTTAGGACTCAGAGAAAGACTCAGAACCAGATGTTGTTGTATCAAAAGCAGGTTTAATAAAACAGAGACTTCAGGTTAGAACCATCAACACAAATATGGAGAAACATCAATAAGGAGGTTAGTTATGGTTATACTTCTATGACCCCAGGGTTTCATTAAATATGTAGAAAATTAGTTCATGTTTATGTTCATTTCAATGTTTTCTGTTTTGTTAAAAACTGAAGCAAATGTATTTCAGTCAGTTTTAATGGAACAAAGGTCACAAATAGATAAACAAAGTTTAATATTTATAAACCAAAACAACAATCACTCATTTAAATGTTAGATTTTCTATTTCATTCGTTTCCTTTATTAAAAATTCATCCTTTCATAGTAGATCCCTAACAACATGTTTATTTATTATTTATGTGTTTTATGTATTTTACCAACATTTTAGGGGTTTATTCTTTAAAGTTTAACATGTTTATTTACATGTATTTGTTCATGAATTTTATTATAATAAGTTCTTATTTTTAGACATTTCTGTTTATTTTGTAGGTTTATCCATTGGTTACCTTTGATCCTCTGTTCTTTCAGACATCAGCTGATTTTAAATCAATCTGCAGGTTGAAATTTGACTGAAACCCAAACGATTCCTCTTTTTCTGTCTGATTGTGATCCTGCAGCGCCCCCCTGTGGTCAGGCCAGAGGAGCCAGGTAGGTGCGGTGTTTTCCTGGATCAGGTGCGGTGTTTTCCTGGATCAGGTGCGGTGTTTTCCTGATCCAGGTGCGCCTGCAGGTGTCACTGCAGCAGGCAGTGACACTTGACGCCCTTCTCGCTGTGCATCGTGCTGAACAGCTGGACGGCCTGTTTGTTGATGAGCTTCCAGAAGTTCTCGAAGGAGATATTCTGACCACTCTGAACCTCCATGTGCTGGAGGACCTGACCCAGACCTTCTTCATTTTCCACGGTCTGAAACCAGGAAGCAGGAAGTCAGTGAGAACAGCTGGAAACACTCAGAGAAACTCCAGGGAAAATGATCTCAGACACAAACACTCAAACAGCTCAGATCCAGAAAAGAGGGAGGAACCACCAAAGCTGCTAAGAACAAAGTTTTCTTTTGATTGAAGGCAACTAACTAACCATCCAACCCTAAACCTCTAACCATGACCCACTGCTGGCAGCAGGAGGAACTGAGTAATGCATCATCAGCGTTACCTTGGCGATGGCAGGCATCTGATTGGAGACGAGAGTCTGGAACTGAGTGGTGTTCATGGTTGGGCCGTTGTCAGCAGCTTTATGAAACTCTGTGACCAACGTGTTGATGGCCAGCTCCAGCTCTGAGTACTGAAACAGAACCAAATCAATAATCAACCATTAAAACATCAAAGGAGAGCTCACGACAACAAATAATCTGTCAGATTAGAGTCTAGGTTTGAGCAGTAATTTACCCACAGTAACGACCGCACCCACTGGTGACATCACTCAAATGGGTGGAGGCTCTAGAAACAGGAAGTAGTCCTCTGATCAGAGCATTATGGTTAGGGTTAGTCAGATCAGGAGAGACACTGCTGCAGATCAGTGACAAATTAGCAACAAATGTTCAGGTTTTTAACTAATGACTCAGTCAGACTCACTAACCTGTTAGTAACCTCTACAGGTTAGCTGCTAGTTTAGTTTATGTTGTCAATATTTTTTTTTTATATAATTGAAATCTTTATTTGTCCATTTTTGATGATATTACAATTCCCATTCCAACTAGAACATGGAACCAAAACAGACAGCTTAACCGTATTCCTTTCCATGAAGTTTGCCATGTTGACCATTTAAAGAAATCAAAAAACATTTTACATATCCAGAGGAAAACACAAATTCTGTACACAAAATATCTTAAACAATGTCTTCATCTCCTGCTCTTCATACATACATCTCAGTCAAAAATCCGTCCCCATGAGTCCTCAAAATTGTCCATATCATCGCTAACCCTGGCTAAAAAATTTTCATATGACACTATTCTCATCATATTTTCTTTCCATCTATCAAACTCTGGAGGTGATGGATTCTTCCACACACTGAGAATAACCCGGGCCGCTGTAACTACCCCTACTTTTATGACTACATCACATTTTTGGACCCCTGGGATCACTGATTGGTCACCTAACAGGCGCAATCATGGTGATCTGGGTATGCTGTCAATATTTAATCAAATCCACCAAGAATCGGCGCCACGTCTCCCGCAGTTAGCTAACAGGCAAGATAGAATGTTTTTATATGTCCTGCATCTGCAATCCAGGCATACCACTTGTAGTGAGCATGAGCACCATATCATGCCTGTGTACCAGATCCCTCTGCACAAAGCTCGGACTGATCACACACTGATGAGCTTCACATCCCGATGCAGGGCGCTAAGAAGGGGCGCTCATATGGCCACGGAAACTTGACCACACACATGCACTTCCCCCCACCCCGAGACGAATTCATGGTGAGGTGCATCAGCACCAGGTACTCCCTTGTGTATCTCAGAGACAAAATGATGTGCACACCTGGTTATAGTATAGTATAGTAGTATTTGATTAAATCAGGGTCTGACATCAAAGGAGGCAGATTAACAAACATAATATGAACCTGTGTTGGTGTTTCCTTTGGCCTTCTGAATTGTGTGTGTGTGTGTGTGTGTGTGTGTGGGGGGGGGGCGGCGTCACAGGCCCCAGCCCCGGCCCCTGGGAGCCACAGTGGCCCTTGGCAGACAGACCCCACACAGAGCAGCCATCCGCCCATCATGGAGGCAGACCTTCAGGGACCTTTAGACCCAGGCAGAAGCAGTGGAGCACAGAGTTCCACCCACCTTCATTTAATTACCTCAGTTAACTACCTTGGTTTATAGTTGTATATTTTTCTAAATCACAGTATTTTAATGTGCCCTATATTGGATACATCGTATACTGGGATAGAAAATATCCAGAAGAGTCAGGAATGATTTCAGTGTGACACAGGGACGACGGATCAACTGATTCTAGCACTCAAACATGATTTACAGTCACAAAACCTGATTTCTGCTGCTGGAAGCAAAGTGAGTTTTTGTTTGTCTTCAGCTGCTGGTTCTCAGAGTTTCACAGGTAGAGGATGAACCTGTGTGTAACCACTACAGTCAGTAGTTTTGTAGCTTTAGCGTCATTTTGCTGATGGTTCTAGTTGTTGGATTGTTTGTTTGGGTGGAAAATGTTTGAGTCTTTTAGCTGATCAGATCCTGTTAATTGGAGAAGCAGCTTGTAAAGGTTGGTAAAGGTGAATCTAGTGTGTTGTTGAAGTACAGCTGACCCCAGTACCGGGGTCACCAGAGGTCGAGCTCTGTTCATCCATCGCTATGGTAACTCTTGAGCTGATAGAACCTCAGTTCTCCTCTAACTGGCTGCTTTACTCAGAGTAGATTATTAGGTTTACCTGACGTGCCTGAATGCACCATAAAATCTCTCCCAGGTTACATGATCAGAGAGAAAAAGGCCTTTAGAAGTAAAATGAATTTATTTTAAACCATCAGAGTCCAGGATGACCTCAGTGTTTTAACCTGGTTTAACAGTCATGCTTCAACACGGCCAGTTGTTTTTATTTGTTTATTTTTCTATTAGTTGTGTCGGATCAGAAGATCTGTAGAGAAACCAGCAGACCCTTTAACTCTACAGAACACGTCTGATTTCATGACCTTATTTTAAACCTGAGTTAAATATTAAAAATACCTTTCTATGTCCAGTTTTATTATCTTTATGTTTAAACAGTCCCTCCTCTTTGATCTAGAACAGCCATCTTTAAGATTCTATCAAAACATTTGACCTGTGCTGAAATATTCTGATCATTCTGAACCAACCACCTCTTTTTCTTGATAAAATAAACTGATCTGAGGCGTTCAACTGTAAAGCAGCAGCTCCAGTAAAGGGTTAAATCACACAGAGAATCTCAGGCGTTGTAATAAAACTGGAATCTCAGGAATTCATAACATCATCGCCCCTCAGCTTCAGGGCGTTTGATTTTCTTCACACAGAAATGAGAGTCTAGGTCTGAATGAGTTAGGAACAGAGGAAACCAGATTCAGTCCAGTTTAATAATCCAGACTTTCTAATCTGACCTGGACGCTCAGGCAGAAACTCATAAAGCCTCTATGGTTCCTCACAGGCCGCCTGTCGGCCAATCAGAGCCTCCTGCTGCTGTTTGATGTGACGCTTCAGTGTGAAGAGTTAAAGTTAATAATCTACTTGTTCTGGTTTTAGACAGGTGACAATAAGGTTTAGGCTCAGTGTGAACTTTGACCTTTGTCTGTAATTGATCAGCTAAACGTTCCTCGGGTTCTAAAGCAGATTTGGTCCTGTAAATGTTCTCTAGTGTGGGAGGGGCTGAATGGGACCAGCTGCAGAAACCGTCTGACCTCACAGAAATCAGGGCGAGGCCCAGGCTGAATGAGGAGCCTCCAGCCATCAGTCTGTGTCTCACTGAGGACTGGAGCTGCTGGGAGGGACAGCTAAAGGGATCTGATCCATTCTGACTCAAGAAGGCTGCCTGAACAGCCTTCACTCAGAGAAATAGGTAATAGGTGTTCAAAATATCTTCTTCACTACAAGAACGAGTCAGCCATTTTGTAGTGGTGGTTAATTATAACTGTTCTCTTCATTCTCTCTCTGGACCCTAGATACCTGGTCCAGTAACAGTGAACACATGTTGTTCACTACACTGGTAGACCATGATGCATTGCTTCCTGAGAGCATGCTAATGCTAACAGCTGATGTTCTGACTGGTTCCTGATCACGTTCTAGTCTCTGAGCTGCAGAGAAATTAGTTTCTAACCATTGATGTTCAGAATAAACAGGAAAGGAGGTCAAAACTCCAGACGCATTTCAACCATTACAGCTGTTTGATCCAGGAATCTTTAGCAGCTGGTTCTGGATCAGATCCATTAATAATGTCTGGAGGTTGAAGGTCCTGCTGCTCCATGCTGGAGTCAGTGAGACGTTTTAATGAAGACGTGGAACCAGTGATCACTGATATGTGGAACTAAATAGAACATCAGTGTTATGGAGACTCATGATTGGAACTACATTTCCCATGATGCCGTCCTTTAGCTCAGATTCAGGTGTTTTATTCAGGTGACCCCTGACCCTATTTATGTATGAGACACCCAACTGAAGACCAGACGCATGCTGCTGTTCCCTCCCTCCTACGTAGGGGACTAGGTAGTGAACACTATCTAGTGAGGAAACATTTAGAGTGAACATAGATATCAGGCTAGATATCTTACCCACGCTGTTCGCCAATGGACCCTGACGTCCCTACGCGGCGGCCATCTTACCACATCAGTTGTCTGGTAAGATGGCCGCCCTTTATTTACAATGTCGACTACCAGATAAGGCATCTAGCCTTTACATGATATCTATGGTGCTGAATGCATTGCTGCCATCTTACCAGGCAGTACGTGCATCATGAACAACAGTTATTTATAAATTAGATTGTTTTTATGATTATTTGGAGTTGAAACTGAAAAACTTTGATGAAACTCATTTTCAGCTTCTAAACTCCGAGGAGAGTAGAAACATCGTGCAGGTGAATCCTCAGAGGATCGGTTTCTGTCACGTTCCTGTTCACACTGAAACCTGTACGTGGATCTGAAACTTATTTTATTCAAGGCGTTAACTGAAACAGAAACACAGACATGCTACGATTCTTCAGTCTTCTCTGTGAAACTAAAATATGTGGGAGCTTCAGATCTCTGCAGATACTCGCTGTAGCAGCTAAAGGTCGTCAGGGTCGTCTATCAGTGGTTTATCTATCTTAGTGATAATCACACCCACTGGTGACATCACTCACAGTGGGCAGGGATGAGAAACAGGAAGTAGTCCTCTGACCAGAGCAACACTCATGTCTAGTCAGATCAGAGAGACGTTGCTTCAGATCAGTAGCAAATTAGCTGCTAATTTTCAGGTGTTTAAAACAACTCCTGAACAAAAATCATCCCACTAATGGATTAGAACTCTAGAAGCTAACCTCTACAGTTTAACATGAAACCATTTTAGTTTATAGTAGCATAGGATATATAAAGTCAGTAGGGCGACCATACTTTAACTTTCAAAAGAGAGGACACTTGGCTCAGTCGTGAAACATTTTGATACTGTTTAATAATTAAAGAAGACTTCAACCTGTTTAAAGTATGGTCTCTGTGTGGTTTGGAACAATAGTTAAGTCACAACCTTCAGACAGGCTTTCAAAAATCAACAAGTATAAAAATTTAATTTAACAACACAACAGGAGTTGGATTTGAACCTATGCCCTTCAAGCTGACAGACTAGCTGCTACAGTATTGCAGCATAAAATGCAGGAAAATCACCTAAAGTAGTGTTGACATTATATTGCTAAAGAAACACTGTGACCCACTGTTTGTTCTGTCTGTGAGAGGGACGTCACACGCAGCACAGACTGCTTTATTCACACCAGTTACTTTAAGGAAAGGTCTGTTTCCAGTGAAAAATGATAAAACCCAGACATTTTCATTGAGCTCTGAAACCCCCAGACAGAATGTGAAAAGTGGACATGTCTGGGGAAAAGAGGACGTTTGGTCACCCTATTATAGTCTGTTCTAGCTTAACAGGAAGGATCTTCTGTAGTGGTCTGTTTTATATATAGATCTTTCTAGAGTTCTACACTCCCCAAAGCGCTGAACAACACATCAGTCACTCACACACTCACACACTGGTGGAGATCAGCTACATTGTAGCCTCAGCTGTCCTGGAGCACACTGAAAGAGGAGGAGATGCCATGGACCAACACCACCAGGTCCCTCAGACCACCATCAGGTCCCTCTGACCACCACCAGGTCCCTCAGACCTCCACCAGGTCCCTCTGACCTCCACCAGGTCCCTCAGACCTCCACCAGGTCCCTCAGACCTCCACCAGGTCCCTCAGACCACCACCAGGTCCCTCTGACCTCCACCAGGTCCCTCAGACCTCCACCAGGTCCCTCTGACCTCCACCAGGTCCCTCTGACCTCCACCAGGTCCCTCTGACCACCAGCAGTAGACAAAGTGGGTGAAGTGTCTCCGGACACGACGACAAAGTAACCCAGCTGGAGCTGCGATGGAACCGGAGACCCTCTGGTTGCTCTTCTGAGCTACACTCATAACTTCTCGGTCACCATATCGTTATCAAGTCACTTTGGATAAAAGTATCTGATAAAAACATAAACATGTCATAATTCAGGATGCGTTGATCATAAAAATAGAATTAAATTATAATAAATAAATATAAAATTATAAACTGAACTTCTGATTTTGACTTTTTTTCTTTTCTTTTTAGGTTAAATTTGAGTTTCTTCTACACTTGATGTTCTAGTTCCGTCCCTGACATCTGGTTTTGTTCTGTGTCAGAGTTGATTCAAAGTTCTAAAAAATAAAAAAGATAAAGAACTGATAGAACTCCAGTTCAGAACCCAAACCTTCGTTTAGCATCAGGGTGAAGTTCTCTGAGTTTAGTCCATGAGCAGTAAGACCCCGAATATTATGGTCTGGTTTTTATATTCATGATTTGATGTGTTTCCATCCAGCCATGTTGAAAACACAAACCATGAAGGTTCTGATGTTTGGTAGAAACTCATTCCTGTTTAGGTTTATGACTGTAAACCTCTCAGCTGCTGTTCCTGAACGCATCCTGTTCCTGACTTTAACCTGTTGCTGCTTCACTTTCAGTTGGTTTCATTTGCATAAAGTGTTGATGAGAGTCTGAGCGAGGAGGAGGAGCTACTGCTTTCCTCTCTCAACTCACTTTAAAACATGTTCAGAACAGACCTCAGTCTTCACCAGGGGGGTGATGATAATAATATCAATACCAGTAATAAACTGTGTGGGTTTTCCCCGGGCCCTCTGGTTTCCTCCCACCGATCAAAAACAGGTCAGTGGGGTTTTGGTGACTCTAAATCGTCTCTAGATGTGAGTGTGTGTGTGACTGGTTGTCTCTGTGATGGACTGGAGACCTGTCCAGGGTGTCCCCCACCTCTCACCCACAGACCCCTGGAGTCAGGTCCCCATCACCCTCAGTGGTTTTAAAAATAAATGTTCCTTTAACTTACTTTTCTTCTATAATCAGATGTTCAATAAACCACGTGGTTCTTTATTAATTCCACATATCAAAGGTTTTAATCTGTTGTTCACTTGAGGTTGTGATGGTTCAAACAGTGAACTCTAAACCTCCATCATTTCATTTCATATTTTCAAGGTTTTCATAGTTACATGATTTCAGCTCTAAAACACTGAATTTGTGGAAAAAATAAATTAAAATGATCTTATTGAGAATTGATGTAAATAATCAACAGTTTAAGGTGCTGGAAAACCTTCAGAGTTTAAACCAGACTCTGTGATGTCAATAAGAACTCTGCACAGTAAAAACACCAGTGTTAAATCAACACTAGAGAGGGCTTATTTGGTCCCATGTGTAAATGAGAATATTTAACTTTCTACTTGAATATCATAGATCTGTTTAAAAATAGTTGATTGGTTTAGTTCAGGTATATTTATGTGTACATGTACACACACACATACATAGAAGAAACAGAGACTTGTTTGATCCTCTAATAATAAAGTGTTTCAGTGAATCAAAGGGTTAAAAACAAACCTTTATGTCAAATAAACACAATTTAAAGAGAAATTAGAAAATATCTGTTTTTATCCTGAGGTTTAAAAATCCTCCAGAAACATTTTAACTTCCAGAACCAGAATCAGAACCTGGACCAAAACCCGAACCAGGACCAGAAGAGGCGCGTCCCGCCCTGCCGGACCAGAGGATCCCGGTCAGGTCGGGTCAGATCATGTCCCTGATCAGTGATCGATCAGGCTGTTTTTCTTACCTTGGGCTGCATTTTTGAGGATTGATGATAAAAACAGAACCTCCTGAGAGAGACGCGACGCGGAGCGGAGCCTCGGAGCTTCACTGGTCGCGTTTCCTGCTGAGAGGAACGGAATCCTCCCTCTGCGTGCACGCGCGCGCGCGCACACACACACAGATCGTTTAGGGTGGAGAGAGTCCAACAGGGGGCGGAGCTTGTTGTCAGGTAAACTCACCTCAGACTTCACAGTCATTCTGATTATGAATCGATCAAATACAGAGACAAGTCAGCAGGTGACCTTTGACCCTGATTAGGAATCTATTTTCTATGGATTCAATAAAAACTCAATTCGTTTTTACTTAAAACTTTTATTAATTAAAGATTGACTGAGTTTTGTCTCTATGATCATTTTTAAACATTTTTTTTTGCAAAAACTTTTTCAAATTTGAGATTAAAGTCGTACAAAAACACTATTTATAAAGAACTGGTAAAATCTCTCAGAGCATTCATTTTGTTTAACTCTGTAATAAATAAACTAGACTGAAAAGTTCTTAGATTTCCACTCATCTATCTAACAATATATCTATAATATCTCACTGATTCACAGGTTTATTTGTTTTGATTGGGTTTGTTTCAGTAAACTTTTAAATATGAAGGTTTAAAATAACCAAACAACCTGATGAACATAAAGTTTAGGCTGCATTTTACTGTCTCACATTAATATGTATAATAATGTAAATAAGACCTAACCCTGGTTACCAGTTTGCTGCTGTAATGTTTACATTAAAACATTTTTTATTGTTATCAGGCTTCTAAATCACAGGAAATTAAAGAAAACATAAATTTAAAACAGAGGATGATGCAGCCTGGAGGTAAACCACAGCTCTCACTAGTTATCAGGGTTTAATTAGCAGCTAGTTACTAGCTGGTGTCGTCACTCCCAACATGGCCGACCTGTTGATGTATCTCTGCAGTGGGCGGAGTCAAGGTGAAACAAACCAGTCTGGTTGATGTGAAACTATTCAAAAATAAAAGGGGTGTGGCTAAATCACTGAGGGGTGTGGCTAAAATGTTCAAACCTTTAGAGATCAAGTATTATTTACTACAGTCTCAGTTTAGTTTTTAATGCATTCTGAGTAACAGCTGCATGATTATTATGACAGATAAAGATCAGAGGGACCTGGTGGAGGTCAGAGGGACCTGATGGTGATCAGAGGGACCTGGTGGTGATTAGAGGGACCTGGTGGTTATCAGAGGGACCTGGTGGTGATTAGAGGGACCTGGTGGTGATTAGAGGGACCTGGTGGTGACTAAAGGGACCTGGTGGTGATTAAAGGGACCTGGTGGTTATCAGAGGGACCTGGTGGTTATCAGAGGGACCTGGTGGTGATTAGAGGGACCTGGTGGTGATTAGAGGGACCTGATGGTGGTCAGAGGGACCTGGTGGTGATCAGAGGGACCTGGTGGTGATCAGAGGGACCTGGTGGTGGTCAGAGGGACCTGGTGGTGATTAGAGGGACCTGGTGGTGATTAGAGGGACCTGGTGGTTATCAGAGGGACCTGGTGGTGGTCAGAGGGACCTGGTGGTGATTAGAGGGACCTGGTGGTGGTCAGAGGGACCTGGTGGTGGTCAGAGGGACCTGGTGGTGATCAGAGGGACCTGGTGGTGATCAGAGGGACCTGGTGGTGATTAGAGGGACCTGGTGGTGATTAAAGGGACCTGGTGGTTATCAGAGGGACCTGGTGGTGATTAAAGGGACCTGGTGGTTATCAGAGGGACCTGGTGGTGGTCAGAGGGACCTGGTGGTGATTAGAGGGACCTGGTGGTGATTAAAGGGACCTGGTGGTTATCAGAGGGACCTGGTGGTGGTCTCAGGGACCTGGTGGTGTTGGTCCATGGCATCTCCTCCTCT
>SSNR01000144.1:238002-257366 GCA_006937965.1 Callopanchax toddi | reverse complement strand
TGACATCTCAGAGTAGACGTTCTGCCTCATAGTAGAACTTGTTCCTGATAGAAGAACCTGCTGAAGGTGTTAATAAACACAGAGGTGTGTGAGCCACAGCTGATGTTCTGTGTGGACCAGTACCGAGGAGGAAACACGTGGTGGAGTTCGGTTCTGATGGTTCCAACAGACACTTCCTGCTGATCACTGTGACGTTTCCTCCCTGCAGAATGTTAAACGAGGCCACCAGGTCTCTGAAGATGTCCGAGGCGTACCCGGACCCGCCCACCTGGATCGCCACTGAGACCGGAGCTGATGGACAGACCGTTGCTATGGTTACCGTTCAGATGAATCACAGAGTCACATCATGTCACAGGTGATGCCTCACCTCGGGCAAACACGTCCCCCTTCACCAGGTGGTACACCTGATCCAGGATCCAGAACACCAGAAAGTCCAGCCCCACCAGCAGGCAGCCAATCATCAGGTGTTTGAGAACGGAGACCACGCCCACCAGCACAGCACGCCTCTCTTTGTGAGACAGGTGGAACGACACTGACGGAGAAACGCATCAGTTCACTTTGTTATAACACAACTGGGTCTGGTTCTGTTCCTAAACTCTGGACTCAGGTACTGACGAGGAGTGATGTAGGTCCTAGCCTCCCGGCGTGTGAGTGGCAAGACTGAGGCTCCGCCCTCTGAGGTCACCTGCTGGTCCAGGTCTTTAAACTGAGCGTCGATGTAAACGTTGTCGAAGCTGAGGTCACGGAGGTACCGGCGTCTGTACTGGACCGCCCTGTGTACAAGCACACAACTGTAAACACACAGTAACACAACCATAGCAGTGAGGGAACAGTAAATGTGTGGGTTGAATTCCCAGCTGAAGAGCTGTTGAGTTCTGACCTCAGGAAGCTGAGGCCCAACAGGATCAGACCTCCGTACATCAGCGGATTGCTCAGTTTCTGAAACATCTGCAGGTCTGCTGAGATCTCAGCCATGATCTCCTGAGAGACCTGCTGCAGGGAGCGGCTGCTGTTAGCGTCCACGTCGTACCGCACAGACGCTGTGATGTTGAAGTCAAACTCTCGCATCATCTTCTTAAACGCAGCAACACAGGCTGGAAGAGTCAGAGGTGAGAGGATGACCTGCAGCAGCAGAGTGAAGAGTCACTGGTGATAAAAAGACTGAAACTCACGATCTGCCAGGCGCTGTTTGAGCTGGGAGGCCACGTAGGAGGGGATGATGCAGAACAACTCCCCCACTGGAAGAAACAGACGCTTTAACTACAGGAGCAAAGGATGGAGATTCTAACTGCTGAGTCAAATTATAAAGCTCAACCAGATGCTGCCCCCTTGTGGCCAACTGCTGTTAACTCATCCTGTTCTAGTTCTTCAGATGAACCTGTACCTGACAAACTGTGGGACAGCAGCTTGATGCTGATTGGATCTTGTTCCATTAATAACAGACATCAATCGATCTAATTCATGGCGGTTCACTACAGAATGACTCAAAACACAAACTTCACAAGATTCATCCTCCTGCTTCACCAGCCTGAGGCAGGTGTCCGTCATCAGAGAGCAGCGTCTCAGGCTTTTAGCTCTCGTCCTTCTCTTGGTGGATTTGGGTTCAAATTATCTGACTAGTATTCCAAAGCTCTTACAAATTACGTTCAACCAGAAGCTCCGCTTGTTATTTTAGTTGCTCACAGTCAAAAGAACCTCTTTCAACAACATTTATGATGGTCACGGCTAAAAGAGAGAGACTACAGGGAGAGTGGAAACCTCCAAACTTTGTTTGATCAGTGTGTGCTGACTGTACTTAAAAAGAAATAAAATAGAATAAACAAACCAACAAAAAACTAATAGCACCCAGTCATCAGAGACAAAGAGCAGCGATGGTTTGAAGGATCAGATTAAATCCCAGCTCTGTGACTCAGATCAGACAGTGTAATCTATATAACTAAGCTAGAGACGTATTTAAATTTTTATCTGAGGGTTAAAGGTGACGATGCCAGTGAACGCACCCCGAGCGACGTTGCAGAGTGGCAGGAAGCCATCCACGATGTCACACAGGAAGTTGAATTCTCCCAGGAGGTTGTTGCAGTCGCTTCGGGCCTCGGCGAACACACCCCGGCACTTCCTGTACGGAGCGCCGAGGTTTTCATTACAGATGTCTCCGATGTCCACGAGGAAGTGGAGGACGTTCTTCAGGGTACGAGCTGCAGGGTCAAAGGTCACATGATTGACTTTATTCACTTCTGAACAATTTCTAGATCAATATTAGAATTTTTTAAATAATGGAAACATTTTTTGTACCAGGACTGTAACTGGGGGAACAAATCTGACAAAGTGCAAAAACTTCACAAAGTCTGGAGAACTCTTGATCCAGAACCACTTTAAAGGATGGGAAGGAAAACAGAAAGAGATGAGGACTGGATCAGGGGTTTAAACTGGACTGGATCAGGGGTTTAAACTGGACTGGATCAGGGGTTTAAACTGGACTGGATCAGGGGTTTAAACTGGACTGGATCAGGGGTTTAAACTGGACTTGATCAGGGGTTTAAACAGGACTGGATCAGGGGTTTAAACTAGACTGGATCAGGGGTTTAAACTGGACTGGATCAGGGGTTTAAACTGGACTGGATCAGGGGTTTAAACTAGACTGGATCAGGGGTTTAAACTGGACTGGATCAGGGGTTTAAACTGGACTGGATCAGGGGTTTAAACTGGACTGGATCAGGGGTTTAAACAGGACTGGATCAGGGGTTTAAACTGGACTGGATCAGGGGTTTAAACAGGACTGGATCAGGGGTTTAAACAGGACTGGATCAGGGGTTTAAACTGGACTGGATCAAGGGTTTAAACTAGACTGGATCAGGGGTTTAAACAGGACTGGATCAGGAGTTTAAACTGGACTGAATCCAGAGTTCTGCACTAGATCTGTGGTCTAGTACCTGTGTAATAGTTCAGATGATTTTATTTAGAAAACATGTTTAGAGATAACCTTTCAAAATGGGCACTAAGGGCAGCAACGTTCTGATGGACCTCACCAACATGGCGGACGCTCTCTGTCAGGGAGTTGATGAAGTTCTGGACTCTTCCTGCGATGGCGTACGCGTTGCTGCTGATCTGTCTGACTTTATCCAGCGCAGCTGAAAAACAATCACAAGATTGTTACTGTAAATGAATCTGACCAAACTCTGACTTTACTTTTGTAAAATCAAATCAAAATGAGGTGAGCGGGTCTTACAAAAGAAGGGCGTGGCTGCTCTCTGCATCAGTTCCTGTGTTTGATTGGCTGCCAGCTCAGCTCCACACAGCAGGCTCGAAGCAGCTCGCTCTACGTTCTCCACCGTGTTCTTTACTGGTCCGGCCATCAGCACCGACACACACAGGAGGAGGAGAAACTTCCTGCCACGAGCTGAAACACGGGAGGAGACGCAAGGCTGGATTATCCAATGAGCATTATGGGCAAGGGTCTAGGGGCCCACCGAGGGCCCATGTGACCAATTTAAAGGAAAAAGTGTCTTTATAAAATCACTAACAGATAGAGGGAAAAGGGTCACAACCAATGATTTTTATAACATAAATTTAACAGTAATTCATATTTCTGAGCTAAGTCTGTAAACCAACATGAAAGGTCAAGGGTCAGACAGGAATCCTGTAGTGAATTGTGACTAAAATGAGCTACCAGGCCTCTGCCAGTTTAACCTGGCCTTGAGGAGACTGGCTGCGATTGGCTGGTTTGCAAAGGAGGCTCCACCCCCTGAACTTTATGTCAAAGTTCTACAACAATGTAGTAAATCTGATTTGTCTTATCTGAAACATTCTTAACTCAAAAACTCTGAATGAAGCACCTGAAGGATGTTCATAAAGTCACAGACTCACCTGAGCACATGGAGGGGAACATCACCATGACGTCAGCCCGAACACCTGCTGACAGTCCCATACCGAACGCCGCCAACCCGGCTATCGCCACCGTGGTGTAAGCACAGAACCACAGCGGCTGCTTCTGCAGGAAGAGACCCATGACTCCATAGATGGATGCTAACAAGAGTCCAAACGCAAACGCCATCAAGCTCCGCCACACCTCCCCCAGGTGAGCCTGAACCCGCCTCCCTCTCCTCAGGCGAGAGCATCCAGTTGACCTGAAAGGTAAAAGAGCCTGTTTGTGTCTGAGTGAGTTAAAAACAGTCCCCTGAAAATGTTCTGGTACCAGAACCGAAACTGGAAGAAAAATAAATCTAAATACAGAGAAAAACTCCTTCAGAGAGTCTGCACCTTCTTAGTCTTGATATTGTCTTGGTGAAATGGATTTTAGTTTTTAATATTTAGGCTACAGGAAACAGCTGTCATCCACAGGGTCGCCTCAGGGATGTGTCTGTCCTCGCCCTCTTTTTTTGTATATTACATAAATGACTGCCTATATAAAAACAAGCACCTCCTTAAGTCAGCAGATGACGGTTATAGTCAGTCTGCTGCAGCATGAAGAGACTCATCATGGTCCAGTCCTTCACCACTTTGTGAAGTGGTGTGATGGACATCATCTGAAGTGAAGGACATGGTGGAAGGCTACAGGAGAACTCTCCACCCTGCTGTACCAATCAAAATCAAGGGCTCTCTACTGGAGACTGTGTGGAGGATTTAGTTCTCTTTTTCTTAGGTCGAAGGCGCAGGTTGTCAATAAGCAATCAATACAAATATTCTTTAGAACAAACAAGCCCCAAAACCACAACCCACGACTTTCAATGCTTTCAAGTGAATTTATAGGAAAACAGCCCAAAGTGACTGATAATAAGCACATTTAGCAGCTCTGACTAGACTAGACTCAGAGCTGCAGCTTCAATTCAAACAAGAGAATCCTTGTTTCCCATTGGTCAGAAGTCACGATGAGCTCTATGGCCTGTAGCCAATCAGCTCTTAGTTTCTAGGGTACGGTTAACTACAGCAGGATAATTAAAAATGTATTATTGCTTGCTAGCAAAACGCTAGTTTAGCCAAATGGCTCATTAGCAGAACACTGATCTTTGCTCATCTTTTTAATAGTTTGCTAGCAGAATTCCATGCTAGCTAACTAACCTGAAAAAATACTCAGATAATTTGCATCGCATGGATTTTCCTGATGATAAATCAGTTGGTAGTTTGGGACAAAAACACCCAACAACGCCCTGAATCTAGCTTTTCCTCTTACCTGCGCAGCACTGCTGTGACTTTCTGAATGATTCCGCCTCTCACCACCTGGATTGTGACCTCACTTTTCAGCAGGTGTCTTCTGACTTCCTCACTATTCATCTTTTATTTTATTTCATTTACTTGATCGGATACCCGTAACCTTGGAGACCAGAAGGCGTCTGGAAGCTATGGAGCCCACCGACCCACGGACACCGGCAGCTCCTTCCTGCTGTGAGTTCACCTCTCCTTCGGCATCTCCCTCCCGGTTAGCTCGCTCATCCAGCTGTTTCTGCTTCTTCCAGGTGTGCGCAGGTTCTTCCGAATCCTCTCTAGCTGTGCAGCCAGGTTTCCGGCAGCTGTCCTGGTCGGTAGGGGTCTGCTCGGTTTGGTGAGCGGCGCAGGTAATGACATGTAGAAGGGTTAGCTAACGGCTAATCTGCCTCCGGTGTTTTTACCTGTCCTTCAGTCTCACGGTGACTCAATGAGAGTTTTCTAAATATTCGTGACTAAAAAACCGAACAAGATGAGCTGATAAATGACTTGACAAATTTTTTAAAGCATTAAAATTCAGAGCTGGTTTGAATCAACACAAAGTTCATGTTAGCGTGACCAATGAGGCGGGAAAACACAGTTTAGACTGTTTTTATCATTTGTATTTGTTTCTGAGAAGGCTCATTTAGTTAATTCCTTTTTTTTAATTTGTTTCAAATATTATTAAGAACGAGGTAATAGGATGGAGAGATGTTTCAGCCACTTTGATGTAAAAATAAGGAGATTTTAAAGTAATTTATCAATCAAAATACTTTATTGATCCCAGAGGAAAATGTGATAATTTATTAACTCACAGTAACTCAGTTACAGTTACCCAAAGTGTTATGTATTCAGAATATTCAATGTGTTCTTTATGTGTTGCTGCCACCTGCTGGACAGTGGTATGCAGGGTAAAAACGGAAGTTCTGTATTGTTTAACCGGCAGTGAAGAATAAATGGAGGACGCTACTGAGCGACCAACTTGCCACTCCGTTTCATCTGCTTATTGAGTATAACTGCATTGCGACACCCAAAGATATAACACAAAGCACTTAAGATCAAAGTATACAAGACTGTAAAAATAATAAGACTATGATGACAATTAAAATAAAAACATAATGACATGAAATAAAAACATAAAATAATTAATCAAATGACTCAATCAGTAATATTCAACATGTGCTTCTTGTCTATCAGCTGTTTTCCTGGGAATCGCCAACAACCTCCCCCTGACCTTTGACCTGAAGCTGGCAGTGGGAGCTTTATTTGTTGGTGAGAACGGGTCACGCTCACATCACTTGTTAAAAACACAGCCTGTTGAAACAGAAGTGTGTGTGTGTGTGTGTGTGTGTGTTGCAGGTGTGTGTGTCGCTGTAGGAGCGCTGTCTTCATTCTTCAGGTGTGCCATCTTCCTCATATTACCCAGCATCCTCGGCTCTCGTGGCCACACCTACTTGATGATTGTGATCGTATCAGTTTTGTACACAGGTAAACAAATATCAATGAGGCGTTAGAGGTCGACCACTAAACAACCAGGCGATTACTTAGAGATGTTTTATTATTTTCTCATTGAAAATCTGTTTAAGAAGGACAGTCAAACTCCTGGAAGCTGACTTAATTATTTTATATCTGTCTTTATTATTAAAACTGCTGACCTCAGCGAGGTTCTGACAGACAGAAGTCACATATCAGGCTCAAAACTTGTATCTCCTTTTTTCATCACTATCATGTTTTTAGTTATTCAGCTCTATTAGTTATCTTTCACATCTATCAGTGGTTTTATGGATGATTTTCTTTTATTCATAAAATCTTTTTGAAAATCCAGGGTTTGTTTTTGGCAAAGAAACACATTTTTTCACTTGTCCTGAAAAGTTTCATTTTAGAGACACAAAGTTTTTGTCAACAGCAACCATTTAAAGATGAGGAGGTTCAGCTAGTGGTCGTTTCAAACCCGTAGAGTAATTAACATCTAATAAACACTGAAGAGTCAGGCTTTAAAGGGATATCTGTGTCGGTCTGAACTGAAGAGAGGTGTTCTATCAGTTAGGAACCTCAGCGCGTCGACTTGATGCTGCTGCAGCAGAGTAATTCAGACGTTATCCAGTTGAAACAAACTAAATCCCAGATGAGCTGGAGGTTTAAAAGCAGGAGATTCAGAGCTCTAACACGTCAGTGGGACTGTTTTGGACCCTGGACCAGACCTAATATGTCACCAATCTGATCAGCCAATCCTGATCTGACCAGCCATGAGTATTGCTCCAGTCAAAGGATTACTTCCTGTTCTCAGAGACCCCACCCACTTTGAGTGATGTCATCAGTGGATGTGGCCCTGACTGTGATAGAATCAGACCCAACTTAAATAGCATGAGACTTTACTACAGCGTGAGGTTATGGTTGTTATTGTTGTGTTTAGCTGTAGTCGTGTTTAGTTTGACTCTTCTCTTCATGCCCTCATGGTGTTTCTGTGAGGTCCTATTTGGTCTCGTGTGACGTGCGTTCTGTTTGTCCATCAGGTCCAATCACAAACATCCAGCGTAACGCCGAGGCGGCCGCTCTGTCCCTGAGCTGCAATCTGGACCTGCAGGTTCATCACAGCAGGATGCTGTGGAGGAGCACCATCAGACCCTTCATCCTGATCACACAGGAGCTCATGGTGGGCTGAGTGTGGTTTATTTGATCTTACTATACCTTCATGTTGTTATTTTACCCTTTTGAAGATGGTTCTATCTCAGGTTTATTTATCTTTACCTGATTCTCCCTGTGAGGGTCTCAGGGAGCTGGTGTCCCATCTCCACCAGGTGAGAGGCGGGACTACACCTGGACAGGTCTCCAGTCCATCACCAAGACAAACGATTCACACTCTCACTCACTTGGTGACATTTTAAAGTCTCAAATGAACTCAACATGCATCTTTCAGCCTGTAGGAGGAACCCGGAGGACCTGAGGACAACCAGCATGGAGAAAACACGCTAACCTGGTGTTGAACCTGCAACCCTCCTCCTGCAAAGATAAAATCCCACGAATTGAGCTGCCAGGCAGCCTGTGGGATGACTTATTAACATGTAATCAAACTAAGGAGAAGACTAACATGGGGGTCAGGAACAGAACAGAACTGATGAGATGTGGAAGATATGAAGGGGACCAGTCCTTGGAAACCATGGCAACTGGGCCTACAAGGATGTTAGAGGTCCAGAGCTGAGTGGAGGAGGGGCAACGCCCCTGGTTGGAGCTGTTTCAGGCTGCTGGCTGCCTGTTCCTCTGGGTTCTGTGTTCAGATGTGGACCTACTTCCTGTAGGTGACGTTTTCCTGCAGACCCCCGATCAGTCGAAGGTTTCCTCTGTTCAGCAGGGCTGATTACATTTCCTTAGGTTCAGAGGACGTGGTTTTGTGCCTTTTTCAGATAAAAGACCACAAGCCCCTAGATCATTTATTATTATTATTATTTTTATCATTATTATTATTGTTGTTGTTGTTGTTGTTGTTGTTAGTAGTAGTAGTAGTAGTAGTAGTAGTATTTGCCAAACAAATGAACATTTTATTATTTATTGTTAAATTGTCACCAAGTTATCTCTTTTTATTTGGAGACATTAAACTCTTGTGCTGGTGGGTTTCTCGTGAGGACCATGAATGTCGCCTCACGCTTCAGCAGATCAGGTTTAACAGCTACGATGACAGACTGATCACAACATGTTTGATGTGTTGTATTTCTCATCGGGGGGCGGGGTCTTCTCTTCTCTGTAACTTTTCTCTGTCAGGACAATAAAGACGAGTTCCAGTCGGAGGCTCTGAACATCAGCAGGAGGTTCCAGACCATCAGAGACGAGGTCGTCTCTCAGTATGGATACGACCACTTCCAACCCAGCAGCCGGGGAATCAGCACACAGGAGCAGTTCATCACCAAGACCAAGATGCAGTGCAACAGTGAGTTTACGGTTAAAGAGTCTGAAACCACGAATCTGTCAGAGACAGAAAATGTCCTGATGGTTGAGTTCATGTTTATCCTGATCCTCACAGCTTCACTAGTAGACTAGTTCACAGACCAGAGGAACCAAACTACAACTTCCTTCAACCAGAGCAGGTGAAGGAGCATCTCTGGGGAGAGTTACACAAAGTACAGGTGCTTCAGTGTTTTATAGGAAATGATTTAACTGGGTTACATCGATATACGGTCCTGAAAGGGGTTTTCTTTATTTGTTAAGCAGAAAACCTTTTTTTTTTTTTTTTTTTAGAAAGAGTCTAGGTCTTTTCCCAACAAACGTCCCGAACATGAAGGAATCCAGTTCAATCCAACTTTATTTATAAAACAACCAGAACAGGACCGCAGAGCTTTACAGTAACATCAATAAATAAGGTGCAGCAGTAGCCATAGGGCATGAAATAAGAACAAAAACAAATAAAAGACATTAAAAACAGCCCTGAGAGAAACAAGTCAAATCAGGTCTGTCTCATGTCACCCAGAGAGCTGCTACAGCAAAAACTGGATCTCCTCTGAGCTTCTGCTGAGTCCTTCAGGATCAGCTGATCCTCTAACCTGAGAGGTCAGGGGTCATCAGGATGTAGTAGGACAGGGCGAGGCCACTGAGGGCTTTAAAAGCTAATAGAGCCTTTATAATAATCTATGTTAACACCTGGTGGGACGGCGTCATAAACATTTAATCTTATAAGGAACACAAACTGACTTCTTAAAGAAAGAGGATGAAGAAGTTAGTTTCCTCTTTATCGTTTGGATTCACCACCAGGTCAGCTGGTTTCACAGATCAGTTTCATTCTCTCTGCCCCCATTTTTCTGTCTAAACATTCAACATAACCTAGATGAACTCAGGCCTGGTGTCTGTGTCCAGGTGTGGTGAACGAAGGTGTGCAGCGATGTGCTGATTGGTTCAGCCACAAGTGGGAGGAGTGTATGACAACCATCCCTGTCCCTGTCCTCAACCACATCCTCTGTGTGTCCATGAAGTTCCACTTCCTGTGTGACGTGATGAGAGGTGAGTCCTGACTGAGACCTGTCGCTGTCCCTGACCTTTGACCTTTGACCATCAGCGTTTCGTCTGATGTTCTCTGTGGGTTCTTCTATCCTCGTTGTCTCATGACTGAAGGGGGTGACATCATACCGTTTACAATATACTGTAAAACATTCTGACAATGTTAATGAGAAATAAATAAATAGCTGACATGTAAGTGGGCGGAGCTGATCCTGAGCTGATCCTGTTCACTATAGAACTAATTAGTCATCACAGCAGGAAGCCCTGCCCACTCTGCCTCTGATTGGGCCTCCATGCCCCTCCCACCCATCCAGGTAACAGGAGTGAGTCAACATGTCAACAATCCCGGGAAAGAAGAGGACAGAATATTAGACACGTTTAATAAAGACGGGAGAAAAGAGACTAGATGAACAGAAGGTCCAGCAGGAGGATTTCTCTGAGGTCAAAGGTCACCTACAGGTTTTAGGTTGAACTGAAATAATGACTTTGGATTTTGTTGAAGTTTTTCTGAGTCCAGCTTCATTTTAGGCTCCTGTAAACGTTCTAATAGGAACCAGAGTGTCTCCTTAGAGGTTAAAGTGAACCTGAGGACTAACATGATCCTCCTGGTTCTGACTGGGTTTAACTCAGTCAGTCTGACAGACATGGAGAGATCAGACCTGTTACTGCAGCAGCTGAGAGTCAGTCTGAGAGCTGACTGGTTACATCAGGGGATTTAATCACATTTAACCAGACCTGGACCTGGACCTGAAGCTGATCTTTGTCTCTCCTCCTCCCAGTCATGACGCCGTGGTGCAGAGACCAGATTCCTCTGGAGGGGAACTTCGGTCAGCTGTTTGATCAGCTCAACGTTTCAGTGGACCGCTTGTCCCAAGAGTTCAGCACCGAGCTCGTCCTGCAGGTCAGAACATCATCATCATCGCCACCTCTCCTCCTACAGGACAAACATAAACCTCCTTCTCCTCCTGACGTCCTGCAGGAGGAGGAGCAGTCGGTTCTGGACGGGTCTCTGGACCAGAACTTCACTCAGACAGTCAGACAGTCCTTCCTCACCCTGACCCAAACGATGGAACAAGTTCTGAACGTCCTGCAGCTGCTGCTGTCCTTCACCTTCATCACCACATTCATCGAGTCAGATTCTCATCCTCCTCTGTTTTTATTCATTTACACTCATTCTCTTCATCCGCAGTGTTTTTATTCTTCTCTTCATCAGTGGCTTTAGTTACCTTCTCTCTTACCGGAGGGACATTTGTTTTGACAACATCTACATCACCTCCTACTTCAGACGGATTGATGCCCGCAGGAGGCAAGCGGTATCATCTTCATCTTCCTCTTCCTCATCGTTTTGACTGACAGGTGATTGACAGTCTGACTGTCGCGTCGTCTCTTCTGTTTGTAGGGGAAGCGCTTCCTGTTGCCTCTGAAGAAATCAGAGAGAAAGAAGTTCATCTTCCCCTGGAGTCCAAGGATTCACCCTGAGGAGCTCCAACAGGTGGTGAGTCTGACCACGTTAAGCTCCGCCCCCTCCCTCTCAGATCAGAGTCTGACCACGTTAAGCTCCGCCCCCTCCCTCTTAGTTCAGTTCTCCTGAAACCTGCTGAAGTTCAGTTTGGTTTTTGTTTCTCTCTTCATCTTCCTAAAGCTGCCAGCAGAATTCAGCATGAAACAACCATAACGACGTCAAACCAAACGAGATCCATTATCTGTTCTCTTTGATTCTGTGACTATTTGTTTTTCAGTCATTTTAACATGAAGCTGCCAGAAAATTTTTATTTCACCAAATTTGATTTTAACCGTGTGTGTGTGTGTGTTCAGATGTCCAGTGTGATTCAGCTGCTCTCCGTCTTCCTGCTGTGTGTCGTTCTGCTGACGGTCGACTTCGCTCTGTTCCGTGTTCTGGACATCATCAGCAGACACACCTTTACACAGTTCAACGTGACCAGTAAGCACATACACACACACACACACACACACACACACACACACACACCTTATGTATCAGTTTCACTAAATGAAGGTGTGTTTTATTCACCTCAACACTTTAATAGAAGTTCTGTTGGTTTCTTCACCTGTTGGATCGTTTTTAATCTAAACTAAAGTCTAAAACCTCAGTGAGACTGACTTTCTGTTTTTGCATGAGCTTCATTGTTTCTGTAGAAATGATTTTGTGGGTTATTAGAACCTCTGAGAAAAGAAAACAGAATCAAGATGGAAGAATGAAGATTAACGTTGAGTGAAGAGACAATGTTTGAAGGTGGATTATGTTGGTACCCGTGTGAGGACGTGAACCCTGTTGTTCCCCTTCTAAAAGCCTCAAACATACACAGCTGATAAAAATGATTTATTAAAATCAGTCTCAAACTCAAATTATTTTATAAGCTTCAGATGTTTGGAGGAACACCTGTATGTTTGAGGCTTTTATTGTGAAGGGCTGAAAGCTACTAGAAGTAGCTTAAAGAGTGAATCTTGTGTTCTAATAATAAAATCCCTCATTTTTTACATTTTACTCAGTAAAAACAGACCCAGAACCCACAGCTGTATTAATAATAAAACAAACACTGATTGATTTCCTGGAAAGAGAATTTCACTTGTTCTTTTACCACTTCCTCTTTAATCTTCTCCTTTTGTTGATCTCTGTCCGTTGTAGGAAACGTGATTAGACGCTTTTCATTTTTTCTGATGGCAACGTGTTAAACAGATCTAAAATTCAGACAAAAACAAAACAACAAACACGGCAGATCAAACGAGCATCCTCTTTGTTGATGTGTGACTCCGCCCCCTGCAGGTAGTCACCAGGTGAACATCAATGTGGGTGGAGACTCCATGATAGCCCGCCTCCTGAGGACGACGATATCAGGTTTCAACAGCTCATCTGACATCAACATCCACAGCGATAACCGAGGTGGGTCTCAGCTCGCAGAGGTCAAAGGTCACATGTCTCTCTTTTCTAGAACCAACAGGTTGAGGCCTGGAAAAGCCTCCAGAGGGTCAGGAAAATCATGTTGGTTAAATTCAGTTTGTCTAAAGCTCCAAGTCACATCAGGTGTCAACAGATCCAGACCCTTCAGGTCCAGATTCAGGATATCGGTATAAAACTAGATTCACTAAAAATGGGCGGGGCCTTCTGGAGTCTGAGAGGACAGGGAAGAGGACTGGACCAGCTGTTCGTAGCTCAGTAGGTGGAGCGTTCGTTTAGCAATCAGAGGGTTGTTGGTTCGTTTAAAAGAGTTCCTCCTTCCTGGTTTCCCGTTTGTCTCATTTAAAGGTTTCAGATCAGTCTGGTTGTTAGTTCTGAGATTATGTTTGGAAGTTAGTGACATTGTTGTTTCTGCTTTGTGCGAATACAGTGAGAGTCGCGTGTGAGCGGCTGCTGGGGAAACTGGGCGGAGCGTGAGCAGTGTTGGCGGTAACGCGCTACTTGTTAACACGTTACTCAAATATGATGTCATTTTTCAATAACGAGTAATCTAACGCGTTACTATTTCCAAACCAGTAATCTGATTAAAGTTATTTTTTTCGAGCCACTGTGCGTTTCTTTGCGTTACTGTCTTTGTCCATTTCCTTAGTAAAAATATTTGCTTTCTTCTTGCGTCTCTGCGAGCGGCGTCAGGTGTAAGGAGTCACGTTTTCAGCACGAGGACAGCTGTGGAGTCACTTCAGCAGGAGGGTGACGTGTATTTACCTGAATGTCCAGGCATTATTTTTGTAAACTCCTCTGAAACAACAGGTTTGAATCATCTTCGGGGTCTAGACTTTATTAACGAGTGTCAGACTGAGAACAGCTGACTGGAGGCTGCAGTTTGAGCAGAGCTGACTAGCGCTAGCATTAGCAGCCTGAATGTAGCTCCATAAAGCTGGAGAATGAAGCAGCAACTAAAGAAACATTTTGATGCATCCGTCAACGCAGCAGTCAGTAAACGGCTCTAAAGCAGCAGCAGAAACATGAGCTGTCAGAGTGATGTGAGCTCCTCGTGGTCCTAAAACCATCCGGTTCAAAGGAACCAACAGGTGAGTCTAAAGAACAGAGCTGATCAGAACGTTAGATTAAGACACGCTACAGATTATTGTTACACCATAAAGTGTTTAAATCTAAACGTAGTTGTACATTTTACTACAGTATACTTTAGATTCAAATATGCTTTTAGATTTTTTTAATTAAAAAAAATATTTATAAAAGATGAGATTTAGTTGTAAAACAAAACTTTTTCCAAAAAGTTGAGCTGAATTTCAGGTAAATACTGTAAAAACCAGCTGCAGCAACACAAGCAGAAAAACTATGGAGGAGAGAGATGATCATTTTCTATCTGGAATAAATACAGTCAGGATTTAGAGTTTGTGTCAGATAAAGATGATAACATTAAAGTTTGTTCTAATGTTCATTCAAATGTTCTAATGTTCATAAAACATGTTCAAATGAATTGAATAGTTACAGTAATAAACACATTATTTTATAAAAGGTAGTTTTGATATAAAAGTGTTAAATGTCAGGTCAAGAAAGACTGTCTTTAATTTATATTTCATAAAGTAAAGTATTTCAGGAAATAGTTTTTAAGTTTAACTTTAATGTCAGGAGATCCATTTTGTTGACTTCCTGTTAAAATTCACTTCTAATAAAGAGTTTTAGTCAAACTGGAGGTCTTTTTAATGTTGAGGTGGGAGGAGTCATCGGCAGCTGGATGTCACTAATAAAGTAACTAAAACAGTAACTAGTAATCTAACTTAGTTACTTTTAAAATCAAGTAATCATTAAAGTAACTAAGTTACTTTTTAAAGGAGTAATCAGTAGTCTGATTACTTTTTCAAAGTAACTGTGTCAACACTGGCTGTGTGTGTGTGTGTGTGTGTGTGTGTGTGTGTGTGTGTGTGTGTGTGTGTGTGTGTGTGTGAGAGAGAGAGAGATTACTGCAGAAGTGACAGAGACCAGGAAACAGCTGTTTGTTGTTTTGGACTGTTTTTAACACGGCTATGGCCGACAGTAGCTCTTTTTGTTCTAAATAAAGTCAAGAGGACTGAACTATACGGACTCATTATTGGAGAGAACATTACAAAAGTAACGCACCGCATTTAACGCTCAGTAACAGTAACGGCGTTCTCATGACGGAAACAGTAACTCGTTAGATTACTCCATTAAAGAAACGGCGTTATTACAAACCCTGATCAGGACACACACCTTCCAGGAAGTCCACCTGCTGTTTCATCAGCCCTCAGAGGATTTTCCCAGAAGTCTTGAGGATCATCAGGATGTTTCCTGTCTAAACTGTGTTGGTCCTCTCTGGTCCTTCAGCTCAGTGGTTTAGGTCATGGAACTCATTTCTGCCCTGTCTCTTTCTGACGGTGGAGTCTCTGGGTAATGACGACCAACATTACCCACACACACACACACACACACACACACACACACACACACACACACACACACACAGAAACTCTGGGTCCTCCTTAATAATAAAAACCTTCATCTAGAAGTGACATTTTGTGTTTACTTACTTTATCTTTGTCTAATGTTTAAATTAGTTTTTAAAGACAGTAAACATTTTCACACCACTGTAAAAAGTGAAGTCCGATACGAGCTGTCATTTAATTTGACTTCCTGGTAAATAAAACCCGACTGACACGCTGAA
Source organism: Callopanchax toddi (assembly GCA_006937965.1). Classification (NCBI taxonomy): domain Eukaryota; kingdom Metazoa; phylum Chordata; class Actinopteri; order Cyprinodontiformes; family Nothobranchiidae; genus Callopanchax; species Callopanchax toddi. Next base: position 241,584 of record SSNR01000144.1, on the reverse strand, counting down.
GTTGTGAGCTCCGTTTATAAAACGTGACCCAGGTCCTGGTCCTGGTCCTGGTCCTGGTCCTGGTCCTGATGGTGGAAGAAAATTTAGTTTGAAGAAAACAATCGACCAATCAGATCCAGGGACTCTGATGCTTTAGTTTTATTAAGACAAACATTAAAGTCTCATATCCACACAGATTTACTGATCATCCACTACAGAAGACTTTGTTCTGTTCAGTAACAGGTTGAATTCATGATGTGTTTTATTCTCGTGGTCTCACTTCGGTGATTTTAGGGTTGGTTATTCATCTAAAATCTCCAAACAACCCAAACATCTCTTTTGTTAACAGCCTGGAGCTCAAATGCTTTTTGTTATTCAGACCTGATATTTGTTCTAATATTAAGGTTAATTAAATGTAGAGTTGTGTTGCCCTAGAAGCAGAACGCTAGCCTAGTAGCCTAACCCTGGTTTACCAGGCTAGCAGAGCTTCTGGTGGTTGAGTATTGGTCTAATAATCAGATCATCTCTCAACCAGCAGGGGGCGCCAGTTTAAGGTTTTGAACAGCAAAACAGTTTGATTAAAAAACCTCCCCCTCTGTCCCCCTTCAGAGTGTGTGTCTCCCCCCACCGCCCTCCCCGTCAGCGTGTATGTCAGCTGTGGGTGTTGTGTCCTGTTGGTGGCGCTGTTCAGCTGCCTTCAGGTTTACAGCAACCGCCTCCGACGGGTCATCGCAGCTTTCTACCACCCCAAGGTACACACACACATGCACGCGCGCGCACACACACACACACACACACACACACACACACACACACACTCTTAACAGTGTTTTTGTTTATCAGTAAAAAAGTTCCTCTTCAAACAAACAACTCTTTGTTTTTTATTAAACACGCTGTGATGTCACTTCCTCTCCTAAACCGATGAAGAAGCAAACCACACAATCCCATTAACACACACACACACACACTAACAGTTAGAAGCGTGTGAGCTGCAGTAAATCTGATCTAAGAACAGATTAATGTAAGAGCTTTATAACAGCAGAGCTGATGGAGCTCAACAGATTCTCAGTCAGCTGTTTCCTGTCAGTTCGACCAGCAGAGAGCTCTGATGATGTCATCGTGTTTTTAATCCTAAATCTTAAACACTCTGAACTAGTTTCTTTAAAGGTGTGGTTTACTGGTTTATTTAATACCTTTGCAGTGTTTTCCAGTGTAAATCAATGCCTCATGAGTCATTTTGATACATTAAGAAGCTATGATGCTTCTATTCTCTGATGCAGACTTTTGCTGATTCAGAGGTCTGCTGGAAACAGCAGGTTTCCTCATTATTATTAATGATATGCACACCCCTCGCTTCTGATTGGATAACAGAAACGTCACTACTCCCCTCTTATTCAGATCACATCAAAATGTCGGATCCTGAATCCGAGGACGAAGGAGAAATTTTAGAGGAAGCGCTTCCTCAGTGTTGTGTTTGTCAATGAATGGTAATACCTACATATGAACTGACATTTTCTCCTAAAAGACCAGAACGTTCTGCTGTGACACCTGAACCGAGGTGAAAGCAGACCGTAGGAAGTGAGGGTTGCTATGTTAACATTAGCATTAGCATACGTGGCTAACCAGAAAGACCTCAGAATAACTGCTAATATCAGCAAATATATGTTACAAACTTACCCAACTGCTGCTCCAAGAGGCTTTCTCCTCCTCGCTGCTAAAAAAACCCCTAACATTTCTATAGACCCCTTGCATGTTATTGTTTCCATCCGGGTACTTGCGCACAAGCATAGTCGCTGGAGGGCAGAAAGCCCAACCCCAGCAGTTATCAGAGCTGTATCTCTGATTTTAAACTAACAAAATAAAACCTATGGATTAGATATTACTACTTTAGATCATCTAACACATCTTTGTGCAGATGATCAAAATAATATCTCAAAGTTAACGGTGTTTAGCACAAACCCTCCAGATAATTAATAATGCACAAGTTTTATGAAGCACTTTTAACAACTCCAATATGCTTTACAGATAAAGAAAACGAACCAGAAAACAAAACAAATAGGACAAATAAGTAAAACGAATTAACGGGGTTAAATGCCTGGTTAAATAAGTGAGGGTTTTTTGGATTTCTAAAGTGAGCCAGTGTGAGTTCTGTAGGGTGGGAGCAACTACGGAAGAAGTAGGAGTGGTGTTGGTGATTTAGGAGAGCAGAGAGGTAAGGAGGGGCTACGTTATTGAGAGCTTCGTAGGTGATGAGTAGATCTTGAAGCTGTTTGAATTAGCTAACGAGCTGTGGAGCTAGCCAGGTGTGAAGTCCTCATAACCGGACGTCTGGGCCTAAAGAGATACTATGCAGGTTTGCTTGTTTTGGCTCCCCCTGGTGTCCGTTTTATATCATTACCATAAAAACGTTAGCACCATTGTTTCTGCTCAGAAACACCTACATCTACCTGTTGAAATGTCTCGTCAGCCTTCATTGCTTTCTACTGGAGCGGTTATTTACTCCTTCAAAGAAATCAGCTGTGTTCAAGCAGGGAGAGATGGAAAAAAATCAGGAATCATGAGCTAAAAACACTGCTGCTAGCATAACAACTAGTCACATTGGGTAGCCTAACTCTCACGAGATACATGACTTTGTGAGACTTCAGGGCACCAGACAGGAGACTGCAAACTTGCAATAGTGGTATTCTGGATCTAATCACCAGATGGGGCTAAGTGTCTTTTCATTAACCCTGCAAAGGGTCATATTAGCACAGACTGGCTCAAGGAAAAGATTTAAAAATATGAAAAAGTTGCAAAGTATGCCTTTAAGTCCGGTGTAAACTCACTCAGCAGAAGCAACGAAGGAGTAACCGGATCCCTTCTGCATTGTGCGGGTTAATGTTGAAGGATTACGTCACACCGTTAGTTTTTGTAGATTAACAGATTCTCCATTTATTCTGACGAGCTCCGTAAACCAAAACACAAAACAAACATTAGAGCTGCCGACTGACTCCGTCCTCTCTCACAACACAAGAACAAACGGGCAGATCTCAGGAGGGACAGTTTATGAATAAATAAATCACTTTTATACATATGACCGACCTGACGAGCTCAGTGAACACAAAACGGATGACATTAATGTCTGCCCGCTCCGATTACAGAACATATTTGTGTAATTATATCAAAAGAAACTAATTTAACCTGGTTACAGTATGGGCAGAAACTTGTGTCATCAGAAACTGAATTTGAATTAGTTATATTTGAATTTGTATTGCTCGGATTGAATCTGAATTGTTCAACTTGAATAAATGCTTTGAAAAAATGAATCTGAATTACTAATTTGAAATTCAATTTATTTGTTTGGAAAAGACTTTCACTAAATTGAAACTGAATTTAATGTTTTGAAACTGATTTCATTTGCTTTGAAATTGCATTTAATTCAAGTGAAAATTCAGTTTCAGTAGTTTCTGTTTCAGTTCCCACCGTTCAGATTCAGTTTTACAATTCAATTTCAAAACTTAAATTCACTTTTCTGTGCCACACATCCGGGTCCTGAGAAAACTCCAGCTCAATCGAGTGCAGATAGAATACTAAACTGATTTTCACGCGGTTTTTTTTTTTTTG